>CM028361.1:93140044-93284498 GCA_016624345.1 Platycodon grandiflorus | reverse complement strand
TATCCTTTGAAAGCAAGTCTTTTGATCATCTAAAAGAATCCACAAAGCTTCCAATAATCAACCACTATTGAGCACTTGTTTATCCTTTGTAAACAAGTCTTTTGAACCTCTAAAAGGATCCTCAAAGCTTCCAACAATCAATCTCTATTGACTTGTTTATCCTTTAAAACAAGTCTTTTGATCCTCTAAAAGGATCACAAGCTCCAACAATCAATCTATTGAGCTCTTGTTTATCCTTTGAAATAAAGCTTTTGATCCTCTAAAGGATCCACAAAGCTTCCAACAATCAATCTCTATTGAGGACTTGTTTATCCTTTAAAAATAAGTCTTTTGATCATCTAAAAGGATCGTCAAAGCTTCCAACAATCAATCTCTATTAGCTCTTGTTTATCCTTTGAAAAAAGTCTTTTGATCATCTATAAGGATCCACAAGATTCCAACATTCAATCTCTATTGTGCTCTTGTTTATCCTTTGAAAGCAAGTCTTTTGATCATCTAAAAGAATCCACAAAGCTTCCAATAATCAACCACTATTGAGCACTTGATTATCCTTTGTAAACAAGTCTTTTGAACCTCTAAAAGGATCCTCAAAGCTTCAACAATCAATCTCTATTGAGCTCTTGTTTATCCTTTAAAAACAAGTCTTTTGATCCTCTAAAAGGATCCACAAAGCATCCAACAATCAATCTATATTGAGCTCTTGTTTATCATTTGTAATAAAGACTTTTGATCCTCTAAAAGGATCCACAAAGCTTCCAACAATAAATCTCTATTGAGGACTTGTTTATCCTTTAAAAACAAGTCTTTTGATCATCTAAAAGGATCGTCAAAGCTTCCCACAATCAATCTCTATTGCGCTCTTGTTTATCCTTTGAAAGCAAGTCTTTTGATCATCTATAAGGATCCACAAAGATTCCAACATTCAATCTCTATTGTGCTCTTGTTTATCCTTTGAAAGCAAGTCTTTTGATCATCTAAAAGAATCCACAAAGCTTCCAATAATCAACCACTATTGAGCACTTGTTTATCCTTTGTAAACAAGTCTTTTGAACCTCTAAAAGGATCCTCAAAGCTTCCAACAATCAATCTCTATTGAGCTCTTGTTTATCCTTTAAAACAAGTCTTTTGATCCTCTAAAAGGATCCACAAAGCATCCAACAATCAATCTATATTGAGCTCTTGTTTATCATTTGTAATAAAGACTTTTGATCCTCTAAAAGGATCCACAAAGCTTCCAACAATAAATCTCTATTGAGGACTTGTTTATCCTTTAAAAACAAGTCTTTTGATCATCTAAAAGGATCGTCAAAGCTTCCCACAATCAATCTCTATTGCGCTCTTGTTTATCCTTTGAAAGCAAGTCTTTTGATCATCTATAAGGATCCACAAAGATTCCAACATTCAATCTCTATTGTGCTCTTGTTTATCCTTTGAAAGCAAGTCTTTTGATCATCTAAAAGAATCCACAAAGCTTCCAATAATCAACCACTATTGAGCACTTGTTTATCCTTTGTAAACAAGTCTTTTGAACCTCTAAAAGGATCCTCAAAGCTTCCAACAATCAATCTCTATTGAGCTCTTGTTTATCCTTTAAAACAAGTCTTTTGATCCTCTAAAAGGATCCACAAAGCATCCAACAATCAATCTATATTGAGCTCTTGTTTATCATTTGTAATAAAGACTTTTGATCCTCTAAAAGGATCCACAAAGCTTCCAACAATAAATCTCTATTGAGGACTTGTTTATCCTTTAAAAACAAGTCTTTTGATCATCTAAAAGGATCGTCAAAGCTTCCCACAATCAATCTCTATTGCTCTTGTTTATCCTTTGAAAGCAAGTCTTTTGATCATCTATAAGGATCCACAAAGATTCCAACATTCAATCTCTATTGTGCTCTTGTTTATCCTTTGAAAGCAAGTCTTTTGATCATCTAAAAGAATCCACAAAGCTTCCAATAATCAACCACTATTGAGCACTTGTTTATCCTTTGTAAACAAGTCTTTTGAACCTCTAAAAGGATCCTCAAAGCTTCCAACAATCAATCTCTATTGAGCTCTTGTTTATCCTTTAAAACAAGTCTTTTGATCCTCTAAAAGGATCCACAAAGCATCCAACAATCAATCTATATTGAGCTCTTGTTTATCATTTGTAATAAAGACTTTTGATCCTCTAAAAGGATCCACAAAGCTTCCAACAATAAATCTCTATTGAGGACTTGTTTATCCTTTAAAACAAGTCTTTTGATCATCTAAAAGGATCTCAAAGCTTCCACAATCAATCTCTATTGCGCTCTTGTTTATCCTTTGAAAGCAAGTCTTTTGATCATCTATAAGGATCCACAAAGATTCCAACATTCAATCTCTATTGTGCTCTTGTTTATCCTTTGAAAGCAAGTCTTTTGATCATCTAAAAGAATCCACAAAGCTTCCAATAATCAACCACTATTGAGCACTTGTTTATCCTTTGTAAACAAGTCTTTTGAACCTCTAAAAGGATCCTCAAAGCTTCCAACAATCAATCTCTATTGAGCTCTTGTTTATCCTTTAAAACAAGTCTTTTGATCCTCTAAAAGGATCCACAAAGCATCCAACAATCAATCTATATTGAGCTCTTGTTTATCATTTGTAATAAAGACTTTTGATCCTCTAAAAGGATCCACAAAGCTTCCAACAATAAATCTCTATTGAGGACTTGTTTATCCTTTAAAACAAGTCTTTTGATCATCTAAAAGGATCCAAAGCTTCCCACAATCAATCTCTATTGCGCTCTTGTTTATCCTTTGAAAGCAAGTCTTTTGATCATCTATAAGGATCCACAAAGATTCCAACATTCAATCTCTATTGTGCTCTTGTTTATCCTTTGAAAGCAAGTCTTTTGATCATCTAAAAGAATCCACAAAGCTTCCAATAATCAACCACTATTGAGCACTTGTTTATCCTTTGTAAACAAGTCTTTTGAACCTCTAAAAGGATCCTCAAAGCTTCCAACAATCAATCTCTATTGAGCTCTTGTTTATCCTTTAAAACAAGTCTTTTGATCCTCTAAAAGGATCCACAAAGCATCCAACAATCAATCTATATTGAGCTCTTGTTTATCATTTGTAATAAAGACTTTTGATCCTCTAAAAGGATCCACAAAGCTTCCAACAATAAATCTCTATTGAGGACTTGTTTATCCTTTGAAAACAAGTCTTTTGATCATCTAAAAGGATCCACAAAGCTTCCACAATCAATCTCTATTGTGCTCTTGTTTATCCTTTGAAAGCAAGTCTTTTGATCATCTAAAAGAATCCACAAAGCTTCCAATAATCAACCACTATTGAGCACTTGTTTATCCTTTGTAAACAAGTCTTTTGAACCTCTAAAAGGATCCTCAAAGCTTCCAACAATCAATCTCTATTGAGCTCTTGTTTATCCTTTAAAACAAGTCTTTTGATCCTCTAAAAGGATCCACAAAGCATCCAACAATCAATCTATATTGAGCTCTTGTTTATCATTTGTAATAAAGACTTTTGATCCTCTAAAAGGATCCACAAAGCTTCCAACAATAAATCTCTATTGAGGACTTGTTTATCCTTTAAAACAAGTCTTTTGATCATCTAAAAGGATCGTCAAAGCTTCCACAATCAATCTCTATTGCGCTCTTGTTTATCCTTTGAAAGCAAGTCTTTTGATCATCTATAAGGATCCACAAAGATTCCAACATTCAATCTCTATTGTGCTCTTGTTTATCCTTTGAAAGCAAGTCTTTTGATCATCTAAAAGAATCCACAAAGCTTCCAATAATCAACCACTATTGAGCACTTGTTTATCCTTTGTAAACAAGTCTTTTGAACCTCTAAAAGGATCCTCAAAGCTTCCAACAATCAATCTCTATTGAGCTCTTGTTTATCCTTTAAAAACAAGTCTTTTGATCCTCTAAAAGGATCCACAAAGCATCCAACAATCAATCTATATTGAGCTCTTGTTTATCATTTGTAATAAAGACTTTTGATCCTCTAAAAGGATCCACAAAGCTTCCAACAATAAATCTCTATTGAGGACTTGTTTATCCTTTAAAAACAAGTCTTTTGATCATCTAAAAGGATCGTCAAAGCTTCCCACAATCAATCTCTATTGCGCTCTTGTTTATCCTTTGAAAGCAAGTCTTTTGATCATCTATAAGGATCCACAAGATTCCAACATTCAATCTCTATTGTGCTCTTGTTTATCCTTTGAAAGCAAGTCTTTTGATCATCTAAAAGAATCCACAAAGCTTCCAATAATCAACCACTATTGAGCACTTGTTTATCCTTTGTAAACAAGTCTTTTGAACCTCTAAAAGGATCCTCAAAGCTTCCAACAATCAATCTCTATTGAGCTCTTGTTTATCCTTTAAAACAAGTCTTTTGATCCTCTAAAAGGATCCACAAAGCATCCAACAATCAATCTATATTGAGCTCTTGTTTATCATTTGTAATAAAGACTTTTGATCCTCTAAAAGGATCCACAAAGCTTCCAACAATAAATCTCTATTGAGGACTTGTTTATCCTTTAAAAACAAGTCTTTTGATCATCTAAAAGGATCGTCAAAGCTTCCCACAATCAATCTCTATTGCGCTCTTGTTTATCCTTTGAAAGCAAGTCTTTTGATCATCTATAAGGATCCACAAAGATTCCAACATTCAATCTCTATTGTGCTCTTGTTTATCCTTTGAAAGCAAGTCTTTTGATCATCTAAAAGAATCCACAAAGCTTCCAATAATCAACCACTATTGAGCACTTGTTTATCCTTTGTAAACAAGTCTTTTGAACCTCTAAAAGGATCCTCAAAGCTTCCAACAATCAATCTCTATTGAGCTCTTGTTTATCCTTTAAAACAAGTCTTTTGATCCTCTAAAAGGATCCACAAAGCATCCAACAATCAATCTATATTGAGCTCTTGTTTATCATTTGTAATAAAGACTTTTGATCCTCTAAAAGGATCCACAAAGCTTCCAACAATAAATCTCTATTGAGGACTTGTTTATCCTTTAAAACAAGTCTTTTGATCATCTAAAAGGATCGTCAAAGCTTCCCACAATCAATCTCTATTGCGCTCTTGTTTATCCTTTGAAAGCAAGTCTTTTGATCATCTATAAGGATCCACAAAGATTCCAACATTCAATCTCTATTGTGCTCTTGTTTATCCTTTGAAAGCAAGTCTTTTGATCATCTAAAAGAATCCACAAAGCTTCCAATAATCAACCACTATTGAGCACTTGTTTATCCTTTGTAAACAAGTCTTTTGAACCTCTAAAAGGATCCTCAAAGCTTCCAACAATCAATCTCTATTGAGCTCTTGTTTATCCTTTAAAAACAAGTCTTTTGATCCTCTAAAAGGATCCACAAAGCATCCAACAATCAATCTATATTGAGCTCTTGTTTATCATTTGTAATAAAGACTTTTGATCCTCTAAAAGGATCCACAAAGCTTCCAACAATAAATCTCTATTGAGGACTTGTTTATCCTTTAAAAACAAGTCTTTTGATCATCTAAAAGGATCACAAAGCTTCCCACAATCAATCTCTATTGCGCTCTTGTTTATCCTTTGAAAGCAAGTCTTTTGATCATCTATAAGGATCCACAAAGATTCCAACATTCAATCTCTATTGTGCTCTTGTTTATCCTTTGAAAGCAAGTCTTTTGATCATCTAAAAGAATCCACAAAGCTTCCAATAATCAACCACTATTGAGCACTTGTTTATCCTTTGTAAACAAGTCTTTTGAACCTCTAAAAGGATCCTCAAAGCTTCCAACAATCAATCTCTATTGAGCTCTTGTTTATCCTTTAAAAACAAGTCTTTTGATCCTCTAAAAGGATCCACAAAGCATCCAACAATCAATCTATATTGAGCTCTTGTTTATCATTTGTAATAAAGACTTTTGATCCTCTAAAAGGATCCACAAAGCTTCCAACAATAAATCTCTATTGAGGACTTGTTTATCCTTTAAAAACAAGTCTTTTGATCATCTAAAAGGATCAAAGCTTCCCACAATCAATCTCTATTGCGCTCTTGTTTATCCTTTGAAAGCAAGTCTTTTGATCATCTATAAGGATCCACAAAGATTCCAACATTCAATCTCTATTGTGCTCTTGTTTATCCTTTGAAAGCAAGTCTTTTGATCATCTAAAAGAATCCACAAAGCTTCCAATAATCAACCACTATTGAGCACTTGTTTATCCTTTGTAAACAAGTCTTTTGAACCTCTAAAAGGATCCTCAAAGCTTCCAACAATCAATCTCTATTGAGCTCTTGTTTATCCTTTAAAACAAGTCTTTTGATCCTCTAAAAGGATCCACAAAGCATCCAACAATCAATCTATATTGAGCTCTTGTTTATCATTTGTAATAAAGACTTTTGATCCTCTAAAAGGATCCACAAAGCTTCCAACAATAAATCTCTATTGAGGACTTGTTTATCCTTTAAAAACAAGTCTTTTGATCATCTAAAAGGATCGTCAAAGCTTCCCACAATCAATCTCTATTGCGCTCTTGTTTATCCTTTGAAAGCAAGTCTTTTGATCATCTATAAGGATCCACAAAGATTCCAACATTCAATCTCTATTGTGCTCTTGTTTATCCTTTGAAAGCAAGTCTTTTGATCATCTAAAAGAATCCACAAAGCTTCCAATAATCAACCACTATTGAGCACTTGTTTATCCTTTGTAAACAAGTCTTTTGAACCTCTAAAAGGATCCTCAAAGCTTCCAACAATCAATCTCTATTGAGCTCTTGTTTATCCTTTAAAAACAAGTCTTTTGATCCTCTAAAAGGATCCACAAAGCATCCAACAATCAATCTATATTGAGCTCTTGTTTATCATTTGTAATAAAGACTTTTGATCCTCTAAAAGGATCCACAAAGCTTCCAACAATAAATCTCTATTGAGGACTTGTTTATCCTTTAAAAACAAGTCTTTTGATCATCTAAAAGGATCGTCAAAGCTTCCCACAATCAATCTCTATTGCGCTCTTGTTTATCCTTTGAAAGCAAGTCTTTTGATCATCTATAAGGATCCACAAAGATTCCAACATTCAATCTCTATTGTGCTCTTGTTTATCCTTTGAAAGCAAGTCTTTTGATCATCTAAAAGAATCCACAAAGCTTCCAATAATCAACCACTATTGAGCACTTGTTTATCCTTTGTAAACAAGTCTTTTGAACCTCTAAAAGGATCCTCAAAGCTTCCAACAATCAATCTCTATTGAGCTCTTGTTTATCCTTTAAAACAAGTCTTTTGATCCTCTAAAAGGATCCACAAAGCATCCAACAATCAATCTATATTGAGCTCTTGTTTATCATTTGTAATAAAGACTTTTGATCCTCTAAAAGGATCCACAAAGCTTCCAACAATAAATCTCTATTGAGGACTTGTTTATCCTTTAAAAACAAGTCTTTTGATCATCTAAAAGGATCGTCAAAGCTTCCCACAATCAATCTCTATTGCGCTCTTGTTTATCCTTTGAAAGCAAGTCTTTTGATCATCTATAAGGATCCACAAAGATTCCAACATTCAATCTCTATTGTGCTCTTGTTTATCCTTTGAAAGCAAGTCTTTTGATCATCTAAAAGAATCCACAAAGCTTCCAATAATCAACCACTATTGAGCACTTGTTTATCCTTTGTAAACAAGTCTTTTGAACCTCTAAAAGGATCCTCAAAGCTTCCAACAATCAATCTCTATTGAGCTCTTGTTTATCCTTTAAAACAAGTCTTTTGATCCTCTAAAAGGATCCACAAAGCATCCAACAATCAATCTATATTGAGCTCTTGTTTATCATTTGTAATAAAGACTTTTGATCCTCTAAAAGGATCCACAAAGCTTCCAACAATAAATCTCTATTGAGGACTTGTTTATCCTTTAAAAACAAGTCTTTTGATCATCTAAAAGGATCACAAAGCTTCCACAATCAATCTCTATTGCGCTCTTGTTTATCCTTTGAAAGCAAGTCTTTTGATCATCTATAAGGATCCACAAAGATTCCAACATTCAATCTCTATTGTGCTCTTGTTTATCCTTTGAAAGCAAGTCTTTTGATCATCTAAAAGAATCCACAAAGCTTCCAATAATCAACCACTATTGAGCACTTGTTTATCCTTTGTAAACAAGTCTTTTGAACCTCTAAAAGGATCCTCAAAGCTTCCAACAATCAATCTCTATTGAGCTCTTGTTTATCCTTTAAAACAAGTCTTTTGATCCTCTAAAAGGATCCACAAAGCATCCAACAATCAATCTATATTGAGCTCTTGTTTATCATTTGTAATAAAGACTTTTGATCCTCTAAAAGGATCCACAAAGCTTCCAACAATAAATCTCTATTGAGGACTTGTTTATCCTTTAAAAACAAGTCTTTTGATCATCTAAAAGGATCCACAAAGCTTCCAACAATCAATCTCTATTGAGCTCTTGTTTATCCTTTGAAAGCAAGTCTTTTGATCATCTAAAAGGATCCACAAAGCTTCCAACAATCAATCTCTATTGAGCTCTTGTTTATCCTTTGTAAACAAGTCTTTTGATCCTCTAAAAGGATCCACAAAGCTTCCAACAATCAATCTCTATTGAGCTCTTGTTTATCCTTTAAAACAAGTCTTTTGATCATCTAAAAGGATCCACAAAGCTTCCAACAATCAATCTCTATTGAGCTCTTGTTTATCCTTTGAAAAAAGTCTTTTGATCTCTAAAAGGATCCACAAAGCTTCCAACAATCAATCTCTATTGAGCTCTTGTTTATCCTTTGAAAACAAGTCTTTTGATCATCTAAAAGGATCCACAAAGCTTCCACAATCAATCTCTATTGAGCTCTTGTTTATCCTTTGAAACAAGTCTTTTGATCCTCTAAAAGGATCCACAAAGCTTCCAACAATCAATCTCTATTGAGCTCTTGTTTATCCTTTGAAAACAAGTCTTTTGATCCTCTAAAAGGATCCACAAAGCTTCCAACAATCAATCTATTGAGCTCTTGTTTATCCTTTGTAATAAAGTCTTTTGATCCTCTAAAAGGATCCACAAAGCTTCCAACAATCAATCTCTATTGAGCTCTTGTTTATCCTTTAAAAACAAGTCTTTTGATCATCTAAAAGGATCCACAAAGCTTCCAACAATCAATCTCTATTGAGCTCTTGTTTATCCTTTGAAAACAAGTCTTTTGATCATCTATAAGGATCCACAAAGATTCCAACATTCAATCTCTATTGTGCTCTTGTTTATCCTTTGAAAGCAAGTCTTTTGATCATCTAAAAGAATCCACAAAGCTTCCAATAATCAACCACTATTGAGCACTTGTTTATCCTTTGTAAACAAGTCTTTTGAACCTCTAAAAGGATCCTCAAAGCTTCCAACAATCAATCTCTATTGAGCTCTTGTTTATCCTTTAAAACAAGTCTTTTGATCCTCTAAAAGGATCCACAAAGCATCCAACAATCAATCTATATTGAGCTCTTGTTTATCATTTGTAATAAAGACTTTTGATCCTCTAAAAGGATCCACAAAGCTTCCAACAATAAATCTCTATTGAGGACTTGTTTATCCTTTAAAAACAAGTCTTTTGATCATCTAAAAGGATCGTCAAAGCTTCCCACAATCAATCTCTATTGCGCTCTTGTTTATCCTTTGAAAGCAAGTCTTTTGATCATCTATAAGGATCCACAAAGATTCCAACATTCAATCTCTATTGTGCTCTTGTTTATCCTTTGAAAGCAAGTCTTTTGATCATCTAAAAGAATCCACAAAGCTTCCAATAATCAACCACTATTGAGCACTTGTTTATCCTTTGTAAACAAGTCTTTTGAACCTCTAAAAGGATCCTCAAAGCTTCCAACAATCAATCTCTATTGAGCTCTTGTTTATCCTTTAAAAACAAGTCTTTTGATCCTCTAAAAGGATCCACAAAGCATCCAACAATCAATCTATATTGAGCTCTTGTTTATCATTTGTAATAAAGACTTTTGATCCTCTAAAAGGATCCACAAAGCTTCCAACAATAAATCTCTATTGAGGACTTGTTTATCCTTTAAAAACAAGTCTTTTGATCATCTAAAAGGATCGTCAAAGCTTCCCACAATCAATCTCTATTGCGCTCTTGTTTATCCTTTGAAAGCAAGTCTTTTGATCATCTATAAGGATCCACAAAGATTCCAACATTCAATCTCTATTGTGCTCTTGTTTATCCTTTGAAAGCAAGTCTTTTGATCATCTAAAAGAATCCACAAAGCTTCCAATAATCAACCACTATTGAGCACTTGTTTATCCTTTGTAAACAAGTCTTTTGAACCTCTAAAAGGATCCTCAAAGCTTCCAACAATCAATCTCTATTGAGCTCTTGTTTATCCTTTAAAAACAAGTCTTTTGATCCTCTAAAAGGATCCACAAAGCATCCAACAATCAATCTATATTGAGCTCTTGTTTATCATTTGTAATAAAGACTTTTGATCCTCTAAAAGGATCCACAAAGCTTCCAACAATAAATCTCTATTGAGGACTTGTTTATCCTTTAAAACAAGTCTTTTGATCATCTAAAAGGATCGTCAAAGCTTCCCACAATCAATCTCTATTGCGCTCTTGTTTATCCTTTGAAAGCAAGTCTTTTGATCATCTATAAGGATCCACAAAGATTCCAACATTCAATCTCTATTGTGCTCTTGTTTATCCTTTGAAAGCAAGTCTTTTGATCATCTAAAAGAATCCACAAAGCTTCCAATAATCAACCACTATTGAGCACTTGTTTATCCTTTGTAAACAAGTCTTTTGAACCTCTAAAAGGATCCTCAAAGCTTCCAACAATCAATCTCTATTGAGCTCTTGTTTATCCTTTAAAACAAGTCTTTTGATCCTCTAAAAGGATCCACAAAGCATCCAACAATCAATCTATATTGAGCTCTTGTTTATCATTTGTAATAAAGACTTTTGATCCTCTAAAAGGATCCACAAAGCTTCCAACAATAAATCTCTATTGAGGACTTGTTTATCCTTTAAAAACAAGTCTTTTGATCATCTAAAAGGATCGTCAAAGCTTCCCACAATCAATCTCTATTGCGCTCTTGTTTATCCTTTGAAAGCAAGTCTTTTGATCATCTATAAGGATCCACAAAGATTCCAACATTCAATCTCTATTGTGCTCTTGTTTATCCTTTGAAAGCAAGTCTTTTGATCATCTAAAAGAATCCACAAAGCTTCCAATAATCAACCACTATTGAGCACTTGTTTATCCTTTGTAAACAAGTCTTTTGAACCTCTAAAAGGATCCTCAAAGCTTCCAACAATCAATCTCTATTGAGCTCTTGTTTATCCTTTAAAACAAGTCTTTTGATCCTCTAAAAGGATCCACAAAGCATCCAACAATCAATCTATATTGAGCTCTTGTTTATCATTTGTAATAAAGACTTTTGATCCTCTAAAAGGATCCACAAAGCTTCCAACAATAAATCTCTATTGAGGACTTGTTTATCCTTTAAAAACAAGTCTTTTGATCATCTAAAAGGATCGTCAAAGCTTCCCACAATCAATCTCTATTGCGCTCTTGTTTATCCTTTGAAAGCAAGTCTTTTGATCATCTATAAGGATCCACAAAGATTCCAACATTCAATCTCTATTGTGCTCTTGTTTATCCTTTGAAAGCAAGTCTTTTGATCATCTAAAAGAATCCACAAAGCTTCCAATAATCAACCACTATTGAGCACTTGTTTATCCTTTGTAAACAAGTCTTTTGAACCTCTAAAAGGATCCTCAAAGCTTCCAACAATCAATCTCTATTGAGCTCTTGTTTATCCTTTAAAACAAGTCTTTTGATCCTCTAAAAGGATCCACAAAGCATCCAACAATCAATCTATATTGAGCTCTTGTTTATCATTTGTAATAAAGACTTTTGATCCTCTAAAAGGATCCACAAAGCTTCCAACAATAAATCTCTATTGAGGACTTGTTTATCCTTTAAAACAAGTCTTTTGATCATCTAAAAGGATCACAAAGCTTCCACAATCAATCTCTATTGCGCTCTTGTTTATCCTTTGAAAGCAAGTCTTTTGATCATCTATAAGGATCCACAAAGATTCCAACATTCAATCTCTATTGTGCTCTTGTTTATCCTTTGAAAGCAAGTCTTTTGATCATCTAAAAGAATCCACAAAGCTTCCAATAATCAACCACTATTGAGCACTTGTTTATCCTTTGTAAACAAGTCTTTTGAACCTCTAAAAGGATCCTCAAAGCTTCCAACAATCAATCTCTATTGAGCTCTTGTTTATCCTTTTAAAACAAGTCTTTTGATCCTCTAAAAGGATCCACAAAGCATCCAACAATCAATCTATATTGAGCTCTTGTTTATCATTTGTAATAAAGACTTTTGATCCTCTAAAAGGATCCACAAAGCTTCCAACAATAAATCTCTATTGAGGACTTGTTTATCCTTTAAAAACAAGTCTTTTGATCATCTAAAAGGATCGTCAAAGCTTCCACAATCAATCTCTATTGCGCTCTTGTTTATCCTTTGAAAGCAAGTCTTTTGATCATCTATAAGGATCCACAAAGATTCCAACATTCAATCTCTATTGTGCTCTTGTTTATCCTTTGAAAGCAAGTCTTTTGATCATCTAAAAGAATCCACAAAGCTTCCAATAATCAACCACTATTGAGCACTTGTTTATCCTTTGTAAACAAGTCTTTTGAACCTCTAAAAGGATCCTCAAAGCTTCCAACAATCAATCTCTATTGAGCTCTTGTTTATCCTTTAAAACAAGTCTTTTGATCCTCTAAAAGGATCCACAAAGCATCCAACAATCAATCTATATTGAGCTCTTGTTTATCATTTGTAATAAAGACTTTTGATCCTCTAAAAGGATCCACAAAGCTTCCAACAATAAATCTCTATTGAGGACTTGTTTATCCTTTAAAAACAAGTCTTTTGATCATCTAAAAGGATCGTCAAAGCTTCCCACAATCAATCTCTATTGAGCTCTTGTTTATCCTTTGAAAAAGTCTTTTGATCATCTATAAGGATCCACAAAGATTCCAACATTCAATCTCTATTGTGCTCTTGTTTATCCTTTGAAAGCAAGTCTTTTGATCATCTAAAAGGATCCACAAAGCTTCCAATAATCAATCACTATTGAGCACTTGTTTATCCTTTGTAAACAAGTCTTTTGACCTCTAAAAGGATCCTCAAAGCTTCCAACAATCAATCTCTATTGAGCTCTTGTTTATCCTTTAAAACAAGTCTTTTGATCCTCTAAAAGGATCCACAAAGCATCCAACAATCAATCTATTGAGCTCTTGTTTATCATTTGTAAAAAGTCTTTTGATCCTCTAAAAGGATCCACAAAGCTTCCAACAATCAATCTCTATTGAGCACTTGTTTATCCTTTGAAACAAGTCTTTTGATCATCTAAAAGGATCCTCAAAGCTTCCAACAATCAATCTCTATTGAGCTCTTGTTTATCCTTTGAAAGCAAGTCTTTTGATCATCTAAAAGGATCCACAAAGCTTCCAACAATCAATCTATATTGAGCTCTTGTTTATCATTTGTAATAAAGACTTTTGATCCTCTAAAAGGATCCACAAAGCTTCCAACAATAAATCTCTATTGAGGACTTGTTTATCCTTTAAAAACAAGTCTTTTGATCATCTAAAAGGATCGTCAAAGCTTCCAACAATCAATCTCTATTGCGCTCTTGTTTATCCTTTGAAAGAAAGTCTTTTGATCATCTATAAGGATCCACAAAGATTCCAACATTCAATCTCTATTGTGCTCTTGTTTATCCTTTGAAAGCAAGTCTTTTGATCATCTAAAAGAATCCACAAAGCTTCCAATAATCAACCACTATTGAGCACTTGTTTATCCTTTGTAAACAAGTCTTTTGAACCTCTAAAAGGATCCTCAAAGCTTCCAACAATCAATCTCTATTGAGCTCTTGTTTATCCTTTAAAAACAAGTCTTTTGATCCTCTAAAAGGATCCACAAAGCATCCAACAATCAATCTATATTGAGCTCTTGTTTATCATTTGTAATAAAGACTTTTGATCCTCTAAAAGGATCCACAAAGCTTCCAACAATAAATCTCTATTGAGGACTTGTTTATCCTTTAAAACAAGTCTTTTGATCATCTAAAAGGATCGTCAAAGCTTCCCACAATCAATCTCTATTGCGCTCTTGTTTATCCTTTGAAAGAAAGTCTTTTGATCATCTATAAGGATCCACAAAGATTCCAACATTCAATCTCTATTGTGCTCTTGTTTATCCTTTGAAAGCAAGTCTTTTGATCATCTAAAAGAATCCACAAAGCTTCCAATAATCAACCACTATTGAGCACTTGTTTATCCTTTGTAAACAAGTCTTTTGAACCTCTAAAAGGATCCTCAAAGCTTCCAACAATCAATCTCTATTGAGCTCTTGTTTATCCTTTAAAAACAAGTCTTTTGATCCTCTAAAAGGATCCACAAAGCATCCAACAATCAATCTATATTGAGCTCTTGTTTATCATTTGTAATAAAGACTTTTGATCCTCTAAAAGGATCCACAAAGCTTCCAACAATAAATCTCTATTGAGGACTTGTTTATCCTTTAAAAACAAGTCTTTTGATCATCTAAAAGGATCGTCAAAGCTTCCCACAATCAATCTCTATTGCGCTCTTGTTTATCCTTTGAAAGAAAGTCTTTTGATCATCTATAAGGATCCACAAAGATTCCAACATTCAATCTCTATTGTGCTCTTGTTTATCCTTTGAAAGCAAGTCTTTTGATCATCTAAAAGAATCCACAAAGCTTCCAATAATCAACCACTATTGAGCACTTGTTTATCCTTTGTAAACAAGTCTTTTGAACCTCTAAAAGGATCCTCAAAGCTTCCAACAATCAATCTCTATTGAGCTCTTGTTTATCCTTTAAAAACAAGTCTTTTGATCCTCTAAAAGGATCCACAAAGCATCCAACAATCAATCTATATTGAGCTCTTGTTTATCATTTGTAATAAAGACTTTTGATCCTCTAAAAGGATCCACAAAGCTTCCAACAATAAATCTCTATTGAGGACTTGTTTATCCTTTAAAAACAAGTCTTTTGATCATCTAAAAGGATCGTCAAAGCTTCCCACAATCAATCTCTATTGCGCTCTTGTTTATCCTTTGAAAGAAAGTCTTTTGATCATCTATAAGGATCCACAAAGATTCCAACATTCAATCTCTATTGTGCTCTTGTTTATCCTTTGAAAGCAAGTCTTTTGATCATCTAAAAGAATCCACAAAGCTTCCAATAATCAACCACTATTGAGCACTTGTTTATCCTTTGTAAACAAGTCTTTTGAACCTCTAAAAGGATCCTCAAAGCTTCCAACAATCAATCTCTATTGAGCTCTTGTTTATCCTTTAAAAACAAGTCTTTTGATCCTCTAAAAGGATCCACAAAGCATCCAACAATCAATCTATATTGAGCTCTTGTTTATCATTTGTAATAAAGACTTTTGATCCTCTAAAAGGATCCACAAAGCTTCCAACAATAAATCTCTATTGAGGACTTGTTTATCCTTTAAAAACAAGTCTTTTGATCATCTAAAAGGATCGTCAAAGCTTCCCACAATCAATCTCTATTGCGCTCTTGTTTATCCTTTGAAAGAAAGTCTTTTGATCATCTATAAGGATCCACAAAGATTCCAACATTCAATCTCTATTGTGCTCTTGTTTATCCTTTGAAAGCAAGTCTTTTGATCATCTAAAAGAATCCACAAAGCTTCCAATAATCAACCACTATTGAGCACTTGTTTATCCTTTGTAAACAAGTCTTTTGAACCTCTAAAAGGATCCTCAAAGCTTCCAACAATCAATCTCTATTGAGCTCTTGTTTATCCTTTAAAACAAGTCTTTTGATCCTCTAAAAGGATCCACAAAGCATCCAACAATCAATCTATATTGAGCTCTTGTTTATCATTTGTAATAAAGACTTTTGATCCTCTAAAAGGATCCACAAAGCTTCCAACAATAAATCTCTATTGAGGACTTGTTTATCCTTTAAAACAAGTCTTTTGATCATCTAAAAGGATCGTCAAAGCTTCCCACAATCAATCTCTATTGCGCTCTTGTTTATCCTTTGAAAGCAAGTCTTTTGATCATCTAAAAGGATCCACAAAGATTCCAACAATCAATCTCTATTGAGCTCTTGTTTATCCTTTGAAAGCAAGTCTTTTGATCATCTAAAAGGATCCACAAAGCTTCCAACAATCAATCTCTATTGAGCACTTGTTTATCCTTTAAAAACAAGTCTTTTGATCATCTAAAAGGATCCTCAAAGCTTCCAACAATCAATCTCTATTGAGCTCTTGTTTATCCTTTGAAAAAAGTCTTTTGATCCTCTAAAAGGATCCACAAAGATTCCAACAATCAATCTCTATTGAGCTCTTGTTTATCCTTTGAAAGCAAGTCTTTTGATCATCTAAAAGGATCCACAAAGCTTCCAACAATCAATCTCTATTGAGCACTTGTTTATCCTTTGTAAACAAGTCTTTTGATCATCTAAAAGGATCCTCAAAGCTTCCAACAATCAATCTCTATTGAGCTCTTGTTTATCCTTTAAAAACAAGTCTTTTGATCATCTAAAAGGATCCACAAAGCTTCCAACAATCAATCTCTATTGAGCTCTTGTTTATCCTTTAAAAACAAGTCTTTTGATCATCTAAAAGGATCCACAAAGCTTCCAACAATCAATCTATATTGAGCTCTTGTTTATCCTTTGTAAAAAGTCTTTTGATGCGGGAGCATTGAGTTACGATCTTCGCAGACCCAAACAAAGTCAGATGCATTACAAGTGGGTGAAGATGGTTTAACTTTGTGTCTCGAGGCTTGGTGATGCAAAAAGGAAGTTCAAGAGTTTGGAAGACCTTTGGAGGTCACGTGCACGACGAGAAGATATTTGGGCAAAAGAAGGCATTGGAGACAACTGAAGAGCGATCGCCTTAGGACAGGAGGAAGCGATCGCATTGGAAGAAAATTCGAGGACCAGTTTACGGCCACAAAGCGATCGCTTTGTGGCGAGGAGGCGATCGCCCTCTAGACAAATGGGCGACTTCGAGTTTCTTTTGTTTTGATTCCTAGCTTGTATAGGATTGTTTTCTATTCCTAGGAAGAGTAGTATTCTTAATGTTTATACTTTTAGGATTAGTTTTCTATTCCTTGTTAGATTAGGATGCTTTGTAAACACCTATAAATAGGGTTAGATCTAAGTTGTAAAAATTCAGATTATTGTTATATAATTCTCAAGGAGAAATTTCAAAGAACAAGGTTGTTCTTATTTTTGTCTATTATTTCCTTAGGTCTAGGAGGTAATATTCAAAAGGATTCTTTACGATAGGTGAGTGAAGCCTATCCGGTGAATCCAAGCGAGGTCTTTACGTTAGGAGAGTGAATCCTAACCGGTGACTCGTGTTCTATCTTCTATTTTCGCTGCAACTTTGATCATTGTTTCATCATCTTCATCCATAGTTTCATAGACGACAAATCCGGCGTTTGTTACGCATCAAATTTGGTATCAAAGCTTAGGTCTTTTACAAATTCCAACTTTGTAAACGATCATGGCGGAAGAAGCGGGATGCCCACGTGGAATTACCTTGGAACAAGCTGCAAATTTACGAAGAGATCGTGAGATGCAAGAACTACGTACACGAATGGATCGCGTGTTGCACTTGCTAGAGAGACCACAAGGTCATGTGGAGGTTGAAGAATCCAATTCGGATGAGGAGGAAGTAAGGGAAGTAAGGCGCCCAAGGCCTAGACAACAACAAGTACGGCTTAGGGAGGACGACGATCGAGGCTTGAAGCTCGACATTCCCGATTTTGATGGTGCTATGGATCCGGAAGGATACTTGGATTGGGTTCGAAGAGCGGAGCGGATTTTTGAATACAAGGAGTATAGTGACCACAAGAAATTCAAGGTGGCTATCCTCAAGCTTACAAGGTACGCTTCCATATGGTATGAAAATTTAAAATCTCAACGAAGGCGTGAAGGAAAGTCAAAGATTGATTCTTGGGACAAGTTTAAAAAGTATCTTGATCGAAGGTTCTTACCTAGTACTTATCGACAAGATAACTTTACAAAACTTATTCAATTAAAGCAAGGGAATTCTACCGTTTCCCAATATGTTGAGGAGTTTGAGAAGCTTTCAATTCTTTGTGACATGCAAGAGCATGAGGAGCAAAAGATTGCGAGATTTATGGGAGGGCTAGATGTCGAGATAGCCAACATAGTAGAGCTACAACCATGCTTTACCTTTGAAGAAATTTGCAAGGTATCAATCAAGTGTGAGCGACAAGTGAAGAAGAAAAGGGTGGGTAACAAGATGACTTTTTCAAGGGGTTTTCAAGTAATTCGGCAACAAGCAACGTGGCACCGAGCAATCCAAAGCCCAATACTCAAGCGGAGAAGCCCAACAAGAGTACCACAAGTGAGAAGGTCGAAGGAAAGAAGCCGATCAAGAGCAAGGACAACGTGAAGTGTTTTAAATGTCAAGGATATGGTCACTACCAATCCGAATGCCCCACCAAAAGAGTCTTAACTATTCATGAGATTCGAGAGATTGAAGACAACCTTGCAACTCAAGAACAAGAAGATGAATCCGAGGAAGAAGAGGTAGAGGAGTTTGACTCCGAAGAAGTCAAGGGGAGACGCTAGTTTTGAGAAGATCTCTACACGCAAAGCCTACGGCCATGGAAGAGGAACAAAGGGAGCAAATCTTTCATGCGAAATGTCTTGTGCAAGGAAAAGTGTGTGATGTGGTAGTAGATGGAGGGAGTTGCGCGAATGCCGTGTCAAATATCCTCATCGACAAATTGAAGGTTCCAACCACAAACCACTCTCGTCCTTACAAACTCCATTGGCTCAATGATGGATCCGAAGTCAAGGTAAATCGTCAAGCCCTAATCTCTTTCTCTATGGGAAATTATCATGATGAGATACTTTGTGATGTGGTTCCAATGGATGTATGCCATATACTTTTGGGACGACCTTGGCAATATGATCGATATGTGACCCACGAAGGGAGGGAGAATGCTTACATTGTGAAGAAGGATGGTAAGAAGTTCAAGTTGAATCCTTTGCCACCCTCCAAAATAGTTCCCATCAAGAAGCCCCGCAAAAGACAAACTTATTGGCAAGTGAACGAGAAGCCGAACAAGCCGTCAAGGATGGTCAAGCGATTCTCGTTATTCCTCAAGGGGTCCAAAACCAAGAAGGGGAGGAACTACACCCCTTAATGAAACCCCTACTCAACAAATTCAAGGATGTATTCCCCGAAGATCTACCACCGGGTTTGCCACCAAAGAGAGGAATTGAACATCAAATCGACTTGATACCCGGAATGCCACTTCCCAACAAACCGGCATATCGATGCAACCCGGAAGAAACAAAGGAGCTACAAAAGCAAATTGAGGAGTTGCTCGCAAAGGGATATGTGGAAGAAAGCATGAGTCCATGTGCGGTACCGGCCCTTCTTGTACCCAAGAAAGATGGATCATGGCGAATGTGCGTGGATAGTCGAGCAATCAACAATATCACTATCAAATATCGATTTCCAATGCCACGCTTGGATGATATGATTGATGAACTTCATGGTGCTATATTCTACTCGAAGATTGATTTGAGGAGCGGTTATCATCAAATTCGCATGCGCGAAGGAGATGAGTGGAAAACGGCATTCAAGACAAAGCACGGATTATATGAATGGAAGGTGATGCCATTCGGGCTCACGAATGCTCCAAGTACGTTTATGAGATTGATGAATGAAGTGTTGAGACCATTTTTGGGAAAATTTGTGGTCGTCTATCTAGACGATATTTTGGTCTATAGCAAGAGTGAGGAGGAGCATGTGCGACATCTTGAAGAAGTACTACAAGCTTTGCGGAAAAACAAGCTCTATGGAAAGCTCGAGAAGTGCTCATTTATGCAACCAAGTGTGACATTCCTTGGTTATGTGGTATCGAAGGAAGGAGTTTCGGTTGATCAAACAAAGATTGAGGCAATCAAATCTTGGCCTATTCCAACCACTATAACGGAGGTACGTTCATTTCATGGGTTAGCTTCTTTCTATAGACGCTTCATCAAAGATTTTAGTACTATTGCAAGTCCTATGACCGAAACCTTGAAGAAAGGAAAATTTGAATGGACTTCGCGGCCCAACAAGCTTTTGAAGAGCTTAAGGAGAAGTTATGCAAAACACCGGTTTTGGCTTTACCCGATTTCTCACAACCTTTTGAGGTTGAGTGTGATGCTAGTGGAGTGGGTATTGGAGCGGTGTTGACTCAAGGAAAGCGGCCCATTGCCTATTTTAGTGAGAAGCTTGGAGGAGCAAGACTCAACTATTCTACCTACGACAAGGAGTTTATGCCATGGTTAGAGCTTTGGATCATTGGAGTCACTACTTAAGGCCGAATCACTTCGTCCTACATTCCGATCATGAAGCATTGAAGTATATTCATGGGCAACACAAGTTGAAACCAAGGCATGCTAAATGGGTGGAATTTCTACAATCCTTCAACTTTTCTTCAAAGTACAAGGATGGAAAGAACAATGTGGTAGCGGATGCATTATCTCGAAGATATTCTATGCTTACCATGATGGATGCCAAGCTACTAGGGTTCAAACTAGTATGCGAATACTACAAGGAGGATCCGGATTTTGGCTCTATTGTTCGAGATTGTGAGAAAGGATCAAATGGGAATTTTGTGCTACAAGAGGGATTCTTGTTCAAAGGCAATCAATTATGTATTCCCAAGTGTTCGATAAGGGAATTGTTGGTACGAGAAACTCATGGAGGAGGCCTAGCGGGACACTTCGGCATCAACAAGACATTGGAGTTATTGCAAGAACACTTTTATTGGCCGAAGATGCTTGGAGATGTACAAACCATTATCTCTAGATGTGCCACGTGTCAAAAGATGAAGAGCACATTCCATCAAGGTTTATATACACCTTTGCCCGTGCCGAAACAACCATGGAGTGATGTGTCGATGGACTTCATTGTGGCTCTACCAAGAACGCAAAGAGGAAAGGATGCTATCATGGTGGTCGTGGATCGATTCTCGAAAATGGCGCATTTCGTGCCATGTCACAAGACGGATGATGCTTCCTTAGTGGCGGATTTGTATTTCAAAGAAATGTGCGTTTGCATGGAGTGCCAAAGACAATTGTGAGTGATAGAGATAGCAAGTTTCTTAGCCATTTTGGAGATCTCTTTGGAGGTTAATTGGTACAAAGTTGTTATTTAGCACATCTCATCACCCGCAAACGGATGGACAAACGGAAGTCACCAATAGGACTCTTGGAGTGTTACTACGAGGACTAGTTGGGAAGACTCAAAAGATTGGGATTTGAAGTTGGCTCACGCGAATTTGCTTACAACCGTACACCAACTTATGCAACTCAACATTCTCCATTTGAAGTTGTGTATGGAGTTAATCCTTGTTTGCCAATTGATATGGTGCCTACTCGAAGAGGAAAGAGCAACCGGATGCGTTCAACAAATTGAAAGATATACAACATTTTCATGAACAAGTTCGTGCAAGAATCGAGAAGGTGAACGAGATGTACAAGAAGAGAGCCAACAAAAGTCGCAAGCAACCGGAATTTCAACCCGGAGATTTAGTATGGCTACATTTGCGGAAGGAGAGATTTCCTAGCAAGAGAAAGAACAAGCTAATGCCAAGAGCCGAAGGACCTTTTCAAGTGCTTGAGAGATTTGGTGATAGTGCTTACAAGTTGGACCTACCCGAAGAGTATTCGATAAGTTCTACATTCAATGTGGGAGATTTATCACCATACTTAGAAGACAAAATGCTTGAAGAATTGAGGCCAATTCTTTCTCAAGAAGGGAGGATGATGCGGGAGCATTGAGTTACGATCTTCGCAAAGACCCAAACAAAGTCGTGGATGCATTACAAGTGGGTGAAGATGGTTTAACATTGTCTCTCGAGGCTTTGGTGATGCAAGAAGGAAGGTTCAAGAGTTTGGAAGACCTTTGGAGGTCACGTGCACGACGAGGATGATATTTGGGCAAAAGAAGGCATTGGGACAACTTGAAGAGCGATCGCCTTAGGACAGGAAGCGATCGCCTTGAAGAAAATTCGAGACCAGCTCGCCACAAAGCGATCGCTTTGTGGCGAGGGGCGATCGCCCTCTAGACGAATGGGCGACTTCGAGTTTCCGTGTTTTGATTCCTAGCTTGTATAGGATTGTTTTCTATTCCTAGGAAGAGTAGTATTCTTAATGTTTATACTTTTAGGATTAGTTTTCTATTCCTTGTTAGATTAGGATGCTTTGTAAACACCTATAAATAGGGTTAGATCTAAGTTGTAAAAATTCAGATTATTGTTATATAATTCTCAAGGAGAAATTTCAAAGAACAAGGTTGTTCTTATTTTTGTCTATTATTTCCTTAGGTCTAGGAGGTAATATTCAAAAGGATTCTTTACGATAGGTGAGTGAAGCCTATCCGGTGAATCCAAGCGAGGTCTTTACGTTAGGAGAGTGAATCCTAACCGGTGACTCGTGTTCTATCTTCTATTTTCGCTGCAACTTTGATCATTGTTTCATCATCATCCATAGTTTCACGACAATCCGCGTTTGTTACGCATCACTTTTGATCATCTAAAAGGATCCACAAAGCTTCCAACAATCAATCTCTATTGAGCACTTGTTTATCCTTTAAAAACAAGTCTTTTGATCATCTAAAAGGATCCTCAAAGCTTCCAACAATCAATCTCTATTGAGCTCTTGTTTATCCTTTGAAAACAAGTCTTTTGATCCTCTAAAAGGATCCACAAAGCTTCCAACAATCAATCTATATTGAGCTCTTGTTTATCATTTGTAATAAAGACTTTTGATCCTCTAAAAGGATCCACAAAGCTTCCAACAATAAATCTCTATTGAGGACTTGTTTATCCTTTAAAACAAGTCTTTTGATCATCTAAAAGGATCACAAAGCTTCCCACAATCAATCTCTATTGCGCTCTTGTTTATCCTTTGAAAGAAAGTCTTTTGATCATCTATAAGGATCCACAAAGATTCCAACATTCAATCTCTATTGTGCTCTTGTTTATCCTTTGAAAGCAAGTCTTTTGATCATCTAAAAGAATCCACAAAGCTTCCAATAATCAATCACTATTGAGCACTTGTTTATCCTTTGTAAACAAGTCTTTTGAACCTCTAAAAGGATCCTCAAAGCTTCCAACAATCAATCTCTATTGAGCTCTTGTTTATCCTTTAAAACAAGTCTTTTGATCCTCTAAAAGGATCCACAAAGCATCCAACAATCAATCTATATTGAGCTCTTGTTTATCATTTGTAATAAAGACTTTTGATCCTCTAAAAGGATCCACAAAGCTTCCAACAATAAATCTCTATTGAGGACTTGTTTATCCTTTAAAAACAAGTCTTTTGATCATCTAAAAGGATCGTCAAAGCTTCCCACAATCAATCTCTATTGCGCTCTTGTTTATCCTTTGAAAGAAAGTCTTTTGATCATCTATAAGGATCCACAAAGATTCCAACATTCAATCTCTATTGTGCTCTTGTTTATCCTTTGAAAGCAAGTCTTTTGATCATCTAAAAGAATCCACAAAGCTTCCAATAATCAACCACTATTGAGCACTTGTTTATCCTTTGTAAACAAGTCTTTTGAACCTCTAAAAGGATCCTCAAAGCTTCCAACAATCAATCTCTATTGAGCTCTTGTTTATCCTTTAAAAACAAGTCTTTTGATCCTCTAAAAGGATCCACAAAGCATCCAACAATCAATCTATATTGAGCTCTTGTTTATCATTTGTAATAAAGACTTTTGATCCTCTAAAAGGATCCACAAAGCTTCCAACAATAAATCTCTATTGAGGACTTGTTTATCCTTTAAAAACAAGTCTTTTGATCATCTAAAAGGATCAAAGCTTCCCACAATCAATCTCTATTGCGCTCTTGTTTATCCTTTGAAAGCAAGTCTTTTGATCATCTATAAGGATCCACAAAGATTCCAACATTCAATCTCTATTGTGCTCTTGTTTATCCTTTGAAAGCAAGTCTTTTGATCATCTAAAAGAATCCACAAAGCTTCCAATAATCAACCACTATTGAGCACTTGTTTATCCTTTGTAAACAAGTCTTTTGAACCTCTAAAAGGATCCTCAAAGCTTCCAACAATCAATCTCTATTGAGCTCTTGTTTATCCTTTAAAAACAAGTCTTTTGATCCTCTAAAAGGATCCACAAAGCTTCCAACAATCAATCTCTATTGAGCTCTTGTTTATCCTTTAAAACAAGTCTTTTGATCCTCTAAAAGGATCCACAAAGCTTCCAACAATCAATCTCTATTGAGCTCTTGTTTATCCTTTGAAACAAGTCTTTTGATCATCTAAAAGGATCCACAAAGCTTCCAACAATCAATCTCTATTGAGCACTTGTTTATCCTTTAAAAACAAGTCTTTTGATCATCTAAAAGGATCCTCAAAGCTTCCAACAATCAATCTCTATTGAGCTCTTGTTTATCCTTTGAAAGCAAGTCTTTTGATCATCTAAAAGGATCCACAAAGCTTCCAACAATCAATCTATATTGAGCTCTTGTTTATCATTTGTAATAAAGACTTTTGATCCTCTAAAAGGATCCACAAAGCTTCCAACAATCTCTATTGAGGACTTGTTTATCCTTTAAAAACAAGTCTTTTGATCATCTAAAAGGATCGTCAAAGCTTCCAACAATCAATCTCTATTGAGCTCTTGTTTATCCTTTGAAAGAAAGTCTTTTGATCATCTATAAGGATCCACAAAGATTCCAACATTCAATCTCTATTGTGCTCTTGTTTATCCTTTGAAAGCAAGTCTTTTGATCATCTAAAAGAATCCACAAAGCTTCCAATAATCAACCACTATTGAGCACTTGTTTATCCTTTGTAAACAAGTCTTTTGAACCTCTAAAAGGATCCTCAAAGCTTCCAACAATCAATCTCTATTGAGCTCTTGTTTATCCTTTAAAAACAAGTCTTTTGATCCTCTAAAAGGATCCACAAAGCATCCAACAATCAATCTATATTGAGCTCTTGTTTATCATTTGTAATAAAGACTTTTGATCCTCTAAAAGGATCCACAAAGCTTCCAACAATAAATCTCTATTGAGGACTTGTTTATCCTTTAAAACAAGTCTTTTGATCATCTAAAAGGATCGTCAAAGCTTCCAACAATCAATCTCTATTGAGCTCTTGTTTATCCTTTGAAAGAAAGTCTTTTGATCATCTATAAGGATCCACAAAGATTCCAACATTCAATCTCTATTGTGCTCTTGTTTATCCTTTGAAAGCAAGTCTTTTGATCATCTAAAAGAATCCACAAAGCTTCCAATAATCAACCACTATTGAGCACTTGTTTATCCTTTGTAAACAAGTCTTTTGAACCTCTAAAAGGATCCTCAAAGCTTCCAACAATCAATCTCTATTGAGCTCTTGTTTATCCTTTAAAACAAGTCTTTTGATCCTCTAAAAGGATCCACAAAGCATCCAACAATCAATCTATATTGAGCTCTTGTTTATCATTTGTAATAAAGTCTTTTGATCCTCTAAAAGGATCCACAAAGCTTCCAACAATCAATCTCTATTGAGGACTTGTTTATCCTTTAAAAACAAGTCTTTTGATCATCTAAAAGGATCCACAAAGCTTCCAACAATCAATCTCTATTGAGCTCTTGTTTATCCTTTGAAAGCAAGTCTTTTGATCATCTAAAAGGATCCACAAAGCTTCCAACAATCAATCTCTATTGAGCTCTTGTTTATCCTTTGTAATAAAGTCTTTTGATCATCTAAAAGGATCCACAAAGCTTCCAACAATCAATCTCTATTGAGCTCTTGTTTATCCTTTTAAAACAAGTCTTTTGATCATCTAAAAGGATCCACAAAGCTTCCAACAATCAATCTCTATTGAGCTCTTGTTTATCCTTTGAAAAAAAGTCTTTTGATCATCTAAAAGGATCCACAAAGATTCCAACAATCAATCTCTATTGAGCTCTTGTTTATCCTTTGAAACAAGTCTTTTGATCATCTAAAAGGATCCACAAAGCTTCCAACAATCAATCTCTATTGAGCACTTGTTTATCCTTTGTAAACAAGTCTTTTGATCCTCTAAAAGGATCCACAAAGCTTCCAACAATCAATCTCTATTGAGCTCTTGTTTATCCTTTAAAACAAGTCTTTTGATCATCTAAAAGGATCCACAAAGCTTCCAACAATCAATCTCTATTGAGCTCTTGTTTATCCTTTGTAATAAAGTCTTTTGATCATCTAAAAGGATCCACAAAGCTTCCAACAATCAATCTCTATTGAGCTCTTGTTTATCCTTTGAAACAAGTCTTTTGATCATCTAAAAGGATCCACAAAGCTTCCAACAATCAATCTCTATTGAGCTCTTGTTTATCCTTTGAAACAAGTCTTTTGATCATCTAAAAGGATCCACAAAGCTTCCAACAATCAATCTCTATTGAGCTCTTGTTTATCCTTTGAAAGCAAGTCTTTTGATCATCTAAAAGGATCCACAAAGCTTCCAACAATCAATCTATATTGAGCTCTTGTTTATCATTTGTAATAAAGACTTTTGATCCTCTAAAAGGATCCACAAAGCTTCCAACAATAAATCTCTATTGAGGACTTGTTTATCCTTTAAAAACAAGTCTTTTGATCATCTAAAAGGATCACAAAGCTTCCCACAATCAATCTCTATTGCGCTCTTGTTTATCCTTTGAAAGCAAGTCTTTTGATCATCTATAAGGATCCACAAAGATTCCAACATTCAATCTCTATTGTGCTCTTGTTTATCCTTTGAAAGCAAGTCTTTTGATCATCTAAAAGAATCCACAAAGCTTCCAATAATCAACCACTATTGAGCACTTGTTTATCCTTTGTAAACAAGTCTTTTGAACCTCTAAAAGGATCCTCAAAGCTTCCAACAATCAATCTCTATTGAGCTCTTGTTTATCCTTTAAAAACAAGTCTTTTGATCCTCTAAAAGGATCCACAAAGCATCCAACAATCAATCTATATTGAGCTCTTGTTTATCATTTGTAATAAAGACTTTTGATCCTCTAAAAGGATCCACAAAGCTTCCAACAATAAATCTCTATTGAGGACTTGTTTATCCTTTAAAAACAAGTCTTTTGATCATCTAAAAGGATCGTCAAAGCTTCCCACAATCAATCTCTATTGCGCTCTTGTTTATCCTTTGAAAGCAAGTCTTTTGATCATCTATAAGGATCCACAAAGATTCCAACATTCAATCTCTATTGTGCTCTTGTTTATCCTTTGAAAGCAAGTCTTTTGATCATCTAAAAGAATCCACAAAGCTTCCAATAATCAACCACTATTGAGCACTTGTTTATCCTTTGTAAACAAGTCTTTTGAACCTCTAAAAGGATCCTCAAAGCTTCCAACAATCAATCTCTATTGAGCTCTTGTTTATCCTTTAAAACAAGTCTTTTGATCCTCTAAAAGGATCCACAAAGCATCCAACAATCAATCTATATTGAGCTCTTGTTTATCATTTGTAATAAAGACTTTTGATCCTCTAAAAGGATCCACAAAGCTTCCAACAATAAATCTCTATTGAGGACTTGTTTATCCTTTAAAAACAAGTCTTTTGATCATCTAAAAGGATCGTCAAAGCTTCCCACAATCAATCTCTATTGCGCTCTTGTTTATCCTTTGAAAGCAAGTCTTTTGATCATCTATAAGGATCCACAAAGATTCCAACATTCAATCTCTATTGTGCTCTTGTTTATCCTTTGAAAGCAAGTCTTTTGATCATCTAAAAGAATCCACAAAGCTTCCAATAATCAACCACTATTGAGCACTTGTTTATCCTTTGTAAACAAGTCTTTTGAACCTCTAAAAGGATCCTCAAAGCTTCCAACAATCAATCTCTATTGAGCTCTTGTTTATCCTTTAAAACAAGTCTTTTGATCCTCTAAAAGGATCCACAAAGCATCCAACAATCAATCTATATTGAGCTCTTGTTTATCATTTGTAATAAAGACTTTTGATCCTCTAAAAGGATCCACAAAGCTTCCAACAATAAATCTCTATTGAGGACTTGTTTATCCTTTAAAAACAAGTCTTTTGATCATCTAAAAGGATCACAAAGCTTCCCACAATCAATCTCTATTGCGCTCTTGTTTATCCTTTGAAAGAAAGTCTTTTGATCATCTATAAGGATCCACAAAGATTCCAACATTCAATCTCTATTGTGCTCTTGTTTATCCTTTGAAAGCAAGTCTTTTGATCATCTAAAAGAATCCACAAAGCTTCCAATAATCAACCACTATTGAGCACTTGTTTATCCTTTGTAAACAAGTCTTTTGAACCTCTAAAAGGATCCTCAAAGCTTCCAACAATCAATCTCTATTGAGCTCTTGTTTATCCTTTAAAAACAAGTCTTTTGATCCTCTAAAAGGATCCACAAAGCATCCAACAATCAATCTATATTGAGCTCTTGTTTATCATTTGTAATAAAGACTTTTGATCCTCTAAAAGGATCCACAAAGCTTCCAACAATAAATCTCTATTGAGGACTTGTTTATCCTTTAAAACAAGTCTTTTGATCATCTAAAAGGATCAAAGCTTCCCACAATCAATCTCTATTGCGCTCTTGTTTATCCTTTGAAAGCAAGTCTTTTGATCATCTATAAGGATCCACAAAGATTCCAACATTCAATCTCTATTGTGCTCTTGTTTATCCTTTGAAAGCAAGTCTTTTGATCATCTAAAAGAATCCACAAAGCTTCCAATAATCAACCACTATTGAGCACTTGTTTATCCTTTGTAAACAAGTCTTTTGAACCTCTAAAAGGATCCTCAAAGCTTCCAACAATCAATCTCTATTGAGCTCTTGTTTATCCTTTAAAACAAGTCTTTTGATCCTCTAAAAGGATCCACAAAGCATCCAACAATCAATCTATATTGAGCTCTTGTTTATCATTTGTAATAAAGACTTTTGATCCTCTAAAAGGATCCACAAAGCTTCCAACAATAAATCTCTATTGAGGACTTGTTTATCCTTTAAAACAAGTCTTTTGATCATCTAAAAGGATCGTCAAAGCTTCCAACAATCAATCTCTATTGCGCTCTTGTTTATCCTTTGAAAGCAAGTCTTTTGATCATCTAAAAGGATCCACAAAGCTCCAACAATCAATCTATATTGAGCTCTTGTTTATCCTTTGTAATAAAGTTTTGATCCTCTAAAAGGATCCACAAAGCTTCCAACAATCAATCTCTATTGAGGACTTGTTTATCCTTTAAAACAAGTCTTTTGATCATCTAAAAGGATCACAAAGCTTCCAACAATCAATCTCTATTGAGCTCTTGTTTATCCTTTGAAAGAAAGTCTTTTGATCATCTATAAGGATCCACAAAGATTCCAACATTCAATCTCTATTGTGCTCTTGTTTATCCTTTGAAAGCAAGTCTTTTGATCATCTAAAAGAATCCACAAAGCTTCCAATAATCAACCACTATTGAGCACTTGTTTATCCTTTGTAAACAAGTCTTTTGAACCTCTAAAAGGATCCTCAAAGCTTCCAACAATCAATCTCTATTGAGCTCTTGTTTATCCTTTAAAAACAAGTCTTTTGATCCTCTAAAAGGATCCACAAAGCATCCAACAATCAATCTATATTGAGCTCTTGTTTATCATTTGTAATAAAGACTTTTGATCCTCTAAAAGGATCCACAAAGCTTCCAACAATAAATCTCTATTGAGGACTTGTTTATCCTTTAAAAACAAGTCTTTTGATCATCTAAAAGGATCGTCAAAGCTTCCCACAATCAATCTCTATTGCGCTCTTGTTTATCCTTTGAAAGAAAGTCTTTTGATCATCTATAAGGATCCACAAAGATTCCAACATTCAATCTCTATTGTGCTCTTGTTTATCCTTTGAAAGCAAGTCTTTTGATCATCTAAAAGAATCCACAAAGCTTCCAATAATCAACCACTATTGAGCACTTGTTTATCCTTTGTAAACAAGTCTTTTGAACCTCTAAAAGGATCCTCAAAGCTTCCAACAATCAATCTCTATTGAGCTCTTGTTTATCCTTTAAAAACAAGTCTTTTGATCCTCTAAAAGGATCCACAAAGCATCCAACAATCAATCTATATTGAGCTCTTGTTTATCATTTGTAATAAAGACTTTTGATCCTCTAAAAGGATCCACAAAGCTTCCAACAATAAATCTCTATTGAGGACTTGTTTATCCTTTAAAAACAAGTCTTTTGATCATCTAAAAGGATCGTCAAAGCTTCCCACAATCAATCTCTATTGCGCTCTTGTTTATCCTTTGAAAGCAAGTCTTTTGATCATCTATAAGGATCCACAAAGATTCCAACATTCAATCTCTATTGTGCTCTTGTTTATCCTTTGAAAGCAAGTCTTTTGATCATCTAAAAGAATCCACAAAGCTTCCAATAATCAACCACTATTGAGCACTTGTTTATCCTTTGTAAACAAGTCTTTTGAACCTCTAAAAGGATCCTCAAAGCTTCCAACAATCAATCTCTATTGAGCTCTTGTTTATCCTTTAAAACAAGTCTTTTGATCCTCTAAAAGGATCCACAAAGCATCCAACAATCAATCTATATTGAGCTCTTGTTTATCATTTGTAATAAAGACTTTTGATCCTCTAAAAGGATCCACAAAGCTTCCAACAATAAATCTCTATTGAGGACTTGTTTATCCTTTAAAAACAAGTCTTTTGATCATCTAAAAGGATCGTCAAAGCTTCCCACAATCAATCTCTATTGCGCTCTTGTTTATCCTTTGAAAGCAAGTCTTTTGATCATCTATAAGGATCCACAAAGATTCCAACATTCAATCTCTATTGTGCTCTTGTTTATCCTTTGAAAGCAAGTCTTTTGATCATCTAAAAGAATCCACAAAGCTTCCAATAATCAACCACTATTGAGCACTTGTTTATCCTTTGTAAACAAGTCTTTTGAACCTCTAAAAGGATCCTCAAAGCTTCCAACAATCAATCTCTATTGAGCTCTTGTTTATCCTTTAAAAACAAGTCTTTTGATCCTCTAAAAGGATCCACAAAGCATCCAACAATCAATCTATATTGAGCTCTTGTTTATCATTTGTAATAAAGACTTTTGATCCTCTAAAAGGATCCACAAAGCTTCCAACAATAAATCTCTATTGAGGACTTGTTTATCCTTTAAAAACAAGTCTTTTGATCATCTAAAAGGATCACAAAGCTTCCCACAATCAATCTCTATTGCGCTCTTGTTTATCCTTTGAAAGAAAGTCTTTTGATCATCTATAAGGATCCACAAAGATTCCAACATTCAATCTCTATTGTGCTCTTGTTTATCCTTTGAAAGCAAGTCTTTTGATCATCTAAAAGAATCCACAAAGCTTCCAATAATCAACCACTATTGAGCACTTGTTTATCCTTTGTAAACAAGTCTTTTGAACCTCTAAAAGGATCCTCAAAGCTTCCAACAATCAATCTCTATTGAGCTCTTGTTTATCCTTTAAAAACAAGTCTTTTGATCCTCTAAAAGGATCCACAAAGCATCCAACAATCAATCTATATTGAGCTCTTGTTTATCATTTGTAATAAAGACTTTTGATCCTCTAAAAGGATCCACAAAGCTTCCAACAATAAATCTCTATTGAGGACTTGTTTATCCTTTAAAAACAAGTCTTTTGATCATCTAAAAGGATCACAAAGCTTCCCACAATCAATCTCTATTGCGCTCTTGTTTATCCTTTGAAAGCAAGTCTTTTGATCATCTATAAGGATCCACAAAGATTCCAACATTCAATCTCTATTGTGCTCTTGTTTATCCTTTGAAAGCAAGTCTTTTGATCATCTAAAAGAATCCACAAAGCTTCCAATAATCAACCACTATTGAGCACTTGTTTATCCTTTGTAAACAAGTCTTTTGAACCTCTAAAAGGATCCTCAAAGCTTCCAACAATCAATCTCTATTGAGCTCTTGTTTATCCTTTAAAAACAAGTCTTTTGATCCTCTAAAAGGATCCACAAAGCATCCAACAATCAATCTATATTGAGCTCTTGTTTATCATTTGTAATAAAGACTTTTGATCCTCTAAAAGGATCCACAAAGCTTCCAACAATAAATCTCTATTGAGGACTTGTTTATCCTTTAAAACAAGTCTTTTGATCATCTAAAAGGATCGTCAAAGCTTCCCACAATCAATCTCTATTGCGCTCTTGTTTATCCTTTGAAAGCAAGTCTTTTGATCATCTATAAGGATCCACAAAGATTCCAACATTCAATCTCTATTGTGCTCTTGTTTATCCTTTGAAAGCAAGTCTTTTGATCATCTAAAAGAATCCACAAAGCTTCCAATAATCAACCACTATTGAGCACTTGTTTATCCTTTGTAAACAAGTCTTTTGAACCTCTAAAAGGATCCTCAAAGCTTCCAACAATCAATCTCTATTGAGCTCTTGTTTATCCTTTAAAACAAGTCTTTTGATCCTCTAAAAGGATCCACAAAGCATCCAACAATCAATCTATATTGAGCTCTTGTTTATCATTTGTAATAAAGACTTTTGATCCTCTAAAAGGATCCACAAAGCTTCCAACAATAAATCTCTATTGAGGACTTGTTTATCCTTTAAAAACAAGTCTTTTGATCATCTAAAAGGATCAAAGCTTCCAACAATCAATCTCTATTGCGCTCTTGTTTATCCTTTGAAAGAAAGTCTTTTGATCATCTATAAGGATCCACAAAGATTCCAACATTCAATCTCTATTGTGCTCTTGTTTATCCTTTGAAAGCAAGTCTTTTGATCATCTAAAAGAATCCACAAAGCTTCCAACAATCAACCACTATTGAGCACTTGTTTATCCTTTGTAAACAAGTCTTTTGATCCTCTAAAAGGATCCTCAAAGCTTCCAACAATCAATCTCTATTGAGCTCTTGTTTATCCTTTTAAAACAAGTCTTTTGATCCTCTAAAAGGATCCACAAAGCATCCAACAATCAATCTATATTGAGCTCTTGTTTATCATTTGTAATAAAGTCTTTTGATCCTCTAAAAGGATCCACAAAGCTTCCAACAATCAATCTCTATTGAGGACTTGTTTATCCTTTAAAACAAGTCTTTTGATCATCTAAAAGGATCCACAAAGCTTCCAACAATCAATCTCTATTGAGCTCTTGTTTATCCTTTGAAAGCAAGTCTTTTGATCATCTAAAAGGATCCACAAAGCTTCCAACAATCAATCTCTATTGAGCTCTTGTTTATCCTTTGAAAGCAAGTCTTTTGATCATCTAAAAGGATCCACAAAGCTTCCAACAATCAATCTATATTGAGCTCTTGTTTATCATTTGTAATAAAGTCTTTTGATCCTCTAAAAGGATCCACAAAGCTTCCAACAATCAATCTCTATTGAGGACTTGTTTATCCTTTAAAACAAGTCTTTTGATCATCTAAAAGGATCCACAAAGCTTCCAACAATCAATCTCTATTGCGCTCTTGTTTATCCTTTGAAAGTCTTTTGATCATCTATAAGGATCCACAAAGATTCCAACATTCAATCTCTATTGTGCTCTTGTTTATCCTTTGAAAGCAAGTCTTTTGATCATCTAAAAGAATCCACAAAGCTTCCAATAATCAACCACTATTGAGCACTTGTTTATCCTTTGTAAACAAGTCTTTTGAACCTCTAAAAGGATCCTCAAAGCTTCCAACAATCAATCTCTATTGAGCTCTTGTTTATCCTTTAAAACAAGTCTTTTGATCCTCTAAAAGGATCCACAAAGCATCCAACAATCAATCTATATTGAGCTCTTGTTTATCATTTGTAATAAAGACTTTTGATCCTCTAAAAGGATCCACAAAGCTTCCAACAATAAATCTCTATTGAGGACTTGTTTATCCTTTAAAAACAAGTCTTTTGATCATCTAAAAGGATCGTCAAAGCTTCCCACAATCAATCTCTATTGCGCTCTTGTTTATCCTTTGAAAGAAAGTCTTTTGATCATCTATAAGGATCCACAAAGATTCCAACATTCAATCTCTATTGTGCTCTTGTTTATCCTTTGAAAGCAAGTCTTTTGATCATCTAAAAGAATCCACAAAGCTTCCAATAATCAACCACTATTGAGCACTTGTTTATCCTTTGTAAACAAGTCTTTTGAACCTCTAAAAGGATCCTCAAAGCTTCCAACAATCAATCTCTATTGAGCTCTTGTTTATCCTTTAAAAACAAGTCTTTTGATCCTCTAAAAGGATCCACAAAGCATCCAACAATCAATCTATATTGAGCTCTTGTTTATCATTTGTAATAAAGACTTTTGATCCTCTAAAAGGATCCACAAAGCTTCCAACAATAAATCTCTATTGAGGACTTGTTTATCCTTTAAAAACAAGTCTTTTGATCATCTAAAAGGATCGTCAAAGCTTCCCACAATCAATCTCTATTGCGCTCTTGTTTATCCTTTGAAAGAAAGTCTTTTGATCATCTATAAGGATCCACAAAGATTCCAACATTCAATCTCTATTGTGCTCTTGTTTATCCTTTGAAAGCAAGTCTTTTGATCATCTAAAAGAATCCACAAAGCTTCCAATAATCAACCACTATTGAGCACTTGTTTATCCTTTGTAAACAAGTCTTTTGAACCTCTAAAAGGATCCTCAAAGCTTCCAACAATCAATCTCTATTGAGCTCTTGTTTATCCTTTAAAACAAGTCTTTTGATCCTCTAAAAGGATCCACAAAGCATCCAACAATCAATCTATATTGAGCTCTTGTTTATCATTTGTAATAAAGACTTTTGATCCTCTAAAAGGATCCACAAAGCTTCCAACAATAAATCTCTATTGAGGACTTGTTTATCCTTTAAAAACAAGTCTTTTGATCATCTAAAAGGATCGTCAAAGCTTCCCACAATCAATCTCTATTGCGCTCTTGTTTATCCTTTGAAAGAAAGTCTTTTGATCATCTATAAGGATCCACAAAGATTCCAACATTCAATCTCTATTGTGCTCTTGTTTATCCTTTGAAAGCAAGTCTTTTGATCATCTAAAAGAATCCACAAAGCTTCCAATAATCAACCACTATTGAGCACTTGTTTATCCTTTGTAAACAAGTCTTTTGAACCTCTAAAAGGATCCTCAAAGCTTCCAACAATCAATCTCTATTGAGCTCTTGTTTATCCTTTAAAACAAGTCTTTTGATCCTCTAAAAGGATCCACAAAGCATCCAACAATCAATCTATATTGAGCTCTTGTTTATCATTTGTAATAAAGACTTTTGATCCTCTAAAAGGATCCACAAAGCTTCCAACAATAAATCTCTATTGAGGACTTGTTTATCCTTTAAAACAAGTCTTTTGATCATCTAAAAGGATCCACAAAGCTTCCAACAATCAATCTCTATTGCGCTCTTGTTTATCCTTTGAAAGCAAGTCTTTTGATCATCTATAAGGATCCACAAAGATTCCAACATTCAATCTCTATTGTGCTCTTGTTTATCCTTTGAAAGCAAGTCTTTTGATCATCTAAAAGAATCCACAAAGCTTCCAATAATCAACCACTATTGAGCACTTGTTTATCCTTTGTAAACAAGTCTTTTGAACCTCTAAAAGGATCCTCAAAGCTTCCAACAATCAATCTCTATTGAGCTCTTGTTTATCCTTTAAAAACAAGTCTTTTGATCCTCTAAAAGGATCCACAAAGCATCCAACAATCAATCTATATTGAGCTCTTGTTTATCATTTGTAATAAAGTCTTTTGATCCTCTAAAAGGATCCACAAAGCTTCCAACAATAAATCTCTATTGAGGACTTGTTTATCCTTTAAAAACAAGTCTTTTGATCATCTAAAAGGATCCTCAAAGCTTCCAACAATCAATCTCTATTGAGCTCTTGTTTATCCTTTGAAAGCAAGTCTTTTGATCATCTAAAAGGATCCACAAAGCTTCCAACAATCAATCTATATTGAGCTCTTGTTTATCCTTTGTAATAAAGTCTTTTGATCCTCTAAAAGGATCCACAAAGCTTCCAACAATCAATCTCTATTGAGGACTTGTTTATCCTTTAAAAACAAGTCTTTTGATCATCTAAAAGGATCCTCAAAGCTTCCAACAATCAATCTCTATTGAGCTCTTGTTTATCCTTTGAAAGCAAGTCTTTTGATCATCTATAAGGATCCACAAAGATTCCAACATTCAATCTCTATTGTGCTCTTGTTTATCCTTTGAAAGCAAGTCTTTTGATCATCTAAAAGAATCCACAAAGCTTCCAATAATCAACCACTATTGAGCACTTGTTTATCCTTTGTAAACAAGTCTTTTGAACCTCTAAAAGGATCCTCAAAGCTTCCAACAATCAATCTCTATTGAGCTCTTGTTTATCCTTTAAAAACAAGTCTTTTGATCCTCTAAAAGGATCCACAAAGCATCCAACAATCAATCTATATTGAGCTCTTGTTTATCATTTGTAATAAAGACTTTTGATCCTCTAAAAGGATCCACAAAGCTTCCAACAATAAATCTCTATTGAGGACTTGTTTATCCTTTAAAAACAAGTCTTTTGATCATCTAAAAGGATCGTCAAAGCTTCCCACAATCAATCTCTATTGCGCTCTTGTTTATCCTTTGAAAGAAAGTCTTTTGATCATCTATAAGGATCCACAAAGATTCCAACATTCAATCTCTATTGTGCTCTTGTTTATCCTTTGAAAGCAAGTCTTTTGATCATCTAAAAGAATCCACAAAGCTTCCAATAATCAACCACTATTGAGCACTTGTTTATCCTTTGTAAACAAGTCTTTTGAACCTCTAAAAGGATCCTCAAAGCTTCCAACAATCAATCTCTATTGAGCTCTTGTTTATCCTTTAAAACAAGTCTTTTGATCCTCTAAAAGGATCCACAAAGCATCCAACAATCAATCTATATTGAGCTCTTGTTTATCATTTGTAATAAAGACTTTTGATCCTCTAAAAGGATCCACAAAGCTTCCAACAATAAATCTCTATTGAGGACTTGTTTATCCTTTAAAACAAGTCTTTTGATCATCTAAAAGGATCGTCAAAGCTTCCCACAATCAATCTCTATTGCGCTCTTGTTTATCCTTTGAAAGCAAGTCTTTTGATCATCTATAAGGATCCACAAAGATTCCAACATTCAATCTCTATTGTGCTCTTGTTTATCCTTTGAAAGCAAGTCTTTTGATCATCTAAAAGAATCCACAAAGCTTCCAATAATCAACCACTATTGAGCACTTGTTTATCCTTTGTAAACAAGTCTTTTGAACCTCTAAAAGGATCCTCAAAGCTTCCAACAATCAATCTCTATTGAGCTCTTGTTTATCCTTTAAAACAAGTCTTTTGATCCTCTAAAAGGATCCACAAAGCATCCAACAATCAATCTATATTGAGCTCTTGTTTATCATTTGTAATAAAGACTTTTGATCCTCTAAAAGGATCCACAAAGCTTCCAACAATAAATCTCTATTGAGGACTTGTTTATCCTTTAAAACAAGTCTTTTGATCATCTAAAAGGATCGTCAAAGCTTCCCACAATCAATCTCTATTGCGCTCTTGTTTATCCTTTGAAAGCAAGTCTTTTGATCATCTATAAGGATCCACAAAGATTCCAACATTCAATCTCTATTGTGCTCTTGTTTATCCTTTGAAAGCAAGTCTTTTGATCATCTAAAAGAATCCACAAAGCTTCCAATAATCAACCACTATTGAGCACTTGTTTATCCTTTGTAAACAAGTCTTTTGAACCTCTAAAAGGATCCTCAAAGCTTCCAACAATCAATCTCTATTGAGCTCTTGTTTATCCTTTAAAAACAAGTCTTTTGATCCTCTAAAAGGATCCACAAAGCATCCAACAATCAATCTATATTGAGCTCTTGTTTATCATTTGTAATAAAGACTTTTGATCCTCTAAAAGGATCCACAAAGCTTCCAACAATAAATCTCTATTGAGGACTTGTTTATCCTTTAAAAACAAGTCTTTTGATCATCTAAAAGGATCACAAAGCTTCCCACAATCAATCTCTATTGCGCTCTTGTTTATCCTTTGAAAGAAAGTCTTTTGATCATCTATAAGGATCCACAAAGATTCCAACATTCAATCTCTATTGTGCTCTTGTTTATCCTTTGAAAGCAAGTCTTTTGATCATCTAAAAGAATCCACAAAGCTTCCAATAATCAACCACTATTGAGCACTTGTTTATCCTTTGTAAACAAGTCTTTTGAACCTCTAAAAGGATCCTCAAAGCTTCCAACAATCAATCTCTATTGAGCTCTTGTTTATCCTTTAAAACAAGTCTTTTGATCCTCTAAAAGGATCCACAAAGCATCCAACAATCAATCTATATTGAGCTCTTGTTTATCATTTGTAATAAAGACTTTTGATCCTCTAAAAGGATCCACAAAGCTTCCAACAATAAATCTCTATTGAGGACTTGTTTATCCTTTAAAACAAGTCTTTTGATCATCTAAAAGGATCGTCAAAGCTTCCCACAATCAATCTCTATTGCGCTCTTGTTTATCCTTTGAAAGCAAGTCTTTTGATCATCTATAAGGATCCACAAAGATTCCAACATTCAATCTCTATTGTGCTCTTGTTTATCCTTTGAAAGCAAGTCTTTTGATCATCTAAAAGAATCCACAAAGCTTCCAATAATCAACCACTATTGAGCACTTGTTTATCCTTTGTAAACAAGTCTTTTGAACCTCTAAAAGGATCCTCAAAGCTTCCAACAATCAATCTCTATTGAGCTCTTGTTTATCCTTTAAAAACAAGTCTTTTGATCCTCTAAAAGGATCCACAAAGCATCCAACAATCAATCTATATTGAGCTCTTGTTTATCATTTGTAATAAAGACTTTTGATCCTCTAAAAGGATCCACAAAGCTTCCAACAATAAATCTCTATTGAGGACTTGTTTATCCTTTAAAAACAAGTCTTTTGATCATCTAAAAGGATCACAAAGCTTCCCACAATCAATCTCTATTGCGCTCTTGTTTATCCTTTGAAAGCAAGTCTTTTGATCATCTATAAGGATCCACAAAGATTCCAACATTCAATCTCTATTGTGCTCTTGTTTATCCTTTGAAAGCAAGTCTTTTGATCATCTAAAAGAATCCACAAAGCTTCCAATAATCAACCACTATTGAGCACTTGTTTATCCTTTGTAAACAAGTCTTTTGAACCTCTAAAAGGATCCTCAAAGCTTCCAACAATCAATCTCTATTGAGCTCTTGTTTATCCTTTAAAACAAGTCTTTTGATCCTCTAAAAGGATCCACAAAGCATCCAACAATCAATCTATATTGAGCTCTTGTTTATCATTTGTAATAAAGACTTTTGATCCTCTAAAAGGATCCACAAAGCTTCCAACAATAAATCTCTATTGAGGACTTGTTTATCCTTTAAAACAAGTCTTTTGATCATCTAAAAGGATCCAAAGCTTCCCACAATCAATCTCTATTGAGCTCTTGTTTATCCTTTGAAAGCAAGTCTTTTGATCATCTATAAGGATCCACAAAGATTCCAACATTCAATCTCTATTGTGCTCTTGTTTATCCTTTGAAAGCAAGTCTTTTGATCATCTAAAAGGATCCACAAAGCTTCCAACAATCAACCACTATTGAGCACTTGTTTATCCTTTGTAAACAAGTCTTTTGATCCTCTAAAAGGATCCTCAAAGCTTCCAACAATCAATCTCTATTGAGCTCTTGTTTATCCTTTAAAACAAGTCTTTTGATCCTCTAAAAGGATCCACAAAGCATCCAACAATCAATCTCTATTGAGCTCTTGTTTATCATTTTAATAAAGACTTTTGATCCTCTAAAAGGATCCACAAAGCTTCCAACAATAAATCTCTATTGAGGACTTGTTTATCCTTTGAAAACAAGTCTTTTGATCATCTAAAAGGATCCACAAAGCTTCCAACAATCAATCTCTATTGAGCTCTTGTTTATCCTTTGAAACAAGTCTTTTGATCATCTAAAAGGATCCACAAAGATTCCAACAATCAATCTCTATTGAGCTCTTGTTTATCCTTTGAAAGCAAGTCTTTTGATCATCTAAAAGGATCCACAAAGCTTCCAACAATCAATCTATATTGAGCTCTTGTTTATCCTTTGTAATAAAGTCTTTTGATCCTCTAAAAGGATCCACAAAGCTTCCAACAATCAATCTCTATTGAGGACTTGTTTATCCTTTAAAAACAAGTCTTTTGATCATCTAAAAGGATCACAAAGCTTCCCACAATCAATCTCTATTGAGCTCTTGTTTATCCTTTGAAAGCAAGTCTTTTGATCATCTATAAGGATCCACAAAGATTCCAACATTCAATCTCTATTGTGCTCTTGTTTATCCTTTGAAAGCAAGTCTTTTGATCATCTAAAAGAATCCACAAAGCTTCCAATAATCAACCACTATTGAGCACTTGTTTATCCTTTGTAAACAAGTCTTTTGAACCTCTAAAAGGATCCTCAAAGCTTCCAACAATCAATCTCTATTGAGCTCTTGTTTATCCTTTAAAACAAGTCTTTTGATCCTCTAAAAGGATCCACAAAGCATCCAACAATCAATCTATATTGAGCTCTTGTTTATCATTTGTAATAAAGACTTTTGATCCTCTAAAAGGATCCACAAAGCTTCCAACAATAAATCTCTATTGAGGACTTGTTTATCCTTTAAAACAAGTCTTTTGATCATCTAAAAGGATCACAAAGCTTCCCACAATCAATCTCTATTGCGCTCTTGTTTATCCTTTGAAAGCAAGTCTTTTGATCATCTATAAGGATCCACAAAGATTCCAACATTCAATCTCTATTGTGCTCTTGTTTATCCTTTGAAAGCAAGTCTTTTGATCATCTAAAAGAATCCACAAAGCTTCCAATAATCAACCACTATTGAGCACTTGTTTATCCTTTGTAAACAAGTCTTTTGAACCTCTAAAAGGATCCTCAAAGCTTCCAACAATCAATCTCTATTGAGCTCTTGTTTATCCTTTAAAACAAGTCTTTTGATCCTCTAAAAGGATCCACAAAGCATCCAACAATCAATCTATATTGAGCTCTTGTTTATCATTTGTAATAAAGACTTTTGATCCTCTAAAAGGATCCACAAAGCTTCCAACAATAAATCTCTATTGAGGACTTGTTTATCCTTTAAAACAAGTCTTTTGATCATCTAAAAGGATCACAAAGCTTCCCACAATCAATCTCTATTGAGCTCTTGTTTATCCTTTGAAAGCAAGTCTTTTGATCATCTATAAGGATCCACAAAGATTCCAACATTCAATCTCTATTGTGCTCTTGTTTATCCTTTGAAAGCAAGTCTTTTGATCATCTAAAAGGATCCACAAAGCTTCCAATAATCAATCTCTATTGAGCACTTGTTTATCCTTTGTAAAAGTCTTTTGATCCTCTAAAAGGATCCACAAAGCTTCCAACAATCAATCTCTATTGAGCTCTTGTTTATCCTTTGAAACAAGTCTTTTGATCCTCTAAAAGGATCCACAAAGCTTCCAACAATCAATCTCTATTGAGCTCTTGTTTATCCTTTGAAAAAAGTCTTTTGATCCTCTAAAAGGATCCACAAAGCTTCCAACAATCAATCTCTATTGAGCTCTTGTTTATCCTTTGTAAAACAAGTCTTTTGATCCTCTAAAAGGATCCACAAAGCTTCCAACAATCAATCTCTATTGAGCTCTTGTTTATCCTTTGAAAACAAGTCTTTTGATCATCTAAAAGGATCCACAAAGCTTCCAACAATCAATCTCTATTGAGCTCTTGTTTATCCTTTGAAAGCAAGTCTTTTGATCATCTAAAAGGATCCACAAAGCTTCCAACAATCAATCTCTATTGAGCTCTTGTTTATCCTTTGAAACAAGTCTTTTGATCATCTAAAAGGATCCACAAAGCTTCCAACAATCAATCTCTATTGAGCTCTTGTTTATCCTTTGAAACAAGTCTTTTGATCCTCTAAAAGGATCCACAAAGCTTCCAACAATCAATCTCTATTGAGCTCTTGTTTATCCTTTGAAAACAAGTCTTTTGATCCTCTAAAAGGATCCACAAAGCTTCCAACAATCAATCTCTATTGAGCTCTTGTTTATCCTTTAAAAACAAGTCTTTTGATCCTCTAAAAGGATCCACAAAGCTTCCAACAATCAATCTCTATTGAGCTCTTGTTTATCCTTTGAAAACAAGTCTTTTGATCATCTAAAAGGATCCACAAAGCTTCCAACAATCAATCTCTATTGAGCTCTTGTTTATCCTTTGAAAGCAAGTCTTTTGATCATCTAAAAGGATCCACAAAGCTTCCAACAATCAATCTCTATTGAGCTCTTGTTTATCCTTTGAAACAAGTCTTTTGATCATCTAAAAGGATCCACAAAGCTTCCAACAATCAATCTCTATTGAGCTCTTGTTTATCCTTTGAAAACAAGTCTTTTGATCATCTAAAAGGATCCACAAAGATTCCAACAATCAATCTCTATTGAGCTCTTGTTTATCCTTTGAAAGCAAGTCTTTTGATCATCTAAAAGGATCCACAAAGCTTCCAACAATCAATCTCTATTGAGCACTTGTTTATCCTTTGTAAACAAGTCTTTTGATCCTCTAAAAGGATCCTCAAAGCTTCCAACAATCAATCTCTATTGAGCTCTTGTTTATCCTTTAAAAACAAGTCTTTTGATCCTCTAAAAGGATCCACAAAGCATCCAACAATCAATCTATATTGAGCTCTTGTTTATCATTTGTAATAAAGACTTTTGATCCTCTAAAAGGATCCACAAAGCTTCCAACAATAAATCTCTATTGAGGACTTGTTTATCCTTTAAAAACAAGTCTTTTGATCATCTAAAAGGATCACAAAGCTTCCCACAATCAATCTCTATTGCGCTCTTGTTTATCCTTTGAAAGCAAGTCTTTTGATCATCTATAAGGATCCACAAAGATTCCAACATTCAATCTCTATTGTGCTCTTGTTTATCCTTTGAAAGCAAGTCTTTTGATCATCTAAAAGAATCCACAAAGCTTCCAATAATCAACCACTATTGAGCACTTGTTTATCCTTTGTAAACAAGTCTTTTGAACCTCTAAAAGGATCCTCAAAGCTTCCAACAATCAATCTCTATTGAGCTCTTGTTTATCCTTTAAAAACAAGTCTTTTGATCCTCTAAAAGGATCCACAAAGCATCCAACAATCAATCTATATTGAGCTCTTGTTTATCATTTGTAATAAAGACTTTTGATCCTCTAAAAGGATCCACAAAGCTTCCAACAATAAATCTCTATTGAGGACTTGTTTATCCTTTAAAAACAAGTCTTTTGATCATCTAAAAGGATCACAAAGCTTCCACAATCAATCTCTATTGCGCTCTTGTTTATCCTTTGAAAGCAAGTCTTTTGATCATCTATAAGGATCCACAAAGATTCCAACATTCAATCTCTATTGTGCTCTTGTTTATCCTTTGAAAGCAAGTCTTTTGATCATCTAAAAGAATCCACAAAGCTTCCAATAATCAACCACTATTGAGCACTTGTTTATCCTTTGTAAACAAGTCTTTTGAACCTCTAAAAGGATCCTCAAAGCTTCCAACAATCAATCTCTATTGAGCTCTTGTTTATCCTTTAAAAACAAGTCTTTTGATCCTCTAAAAGGATCCACAAAGCATCCAACAATCAATCTATATTGAGCTCTTGTTTATCATTTGTAATAAAGACTTTTGATCCTCTAAAAGGATCCACAAAGCTTCCAACAATAAATCTCTATTGAGGACTTGTTTATCCTTTAAAAACAAGTCTTTTGATCATCTAAAAGGATCGTCAAAGCTTCCCACAATCAATCTCTATTGCGCTCTTGTTTATCCTTTGAAAGCAAGTCTTTTGATCATCTATAAGGATCCACAAAGATTCCAACATTCAATCTCTATTGTGCTCTTGTTTATCCTTTGAAAGCAAGTCTTTTGATCATCTAAAAGAATCCACAAAGCTTCCAATAATCAACCACTATTGAGCACTTGTTTATCCTTTGTAAACAAGTCTTTTGAACCTCTAAAAGGATCCTCAAAGCTTCCAACAATCAATCTCTATTGAGCTCTTGTTTATCCTTTAAAACAAGTCTTTTGATCCTCTAAAAGGATCCACAAAGCATCCAACAATCAATCTATATTGAGCTCTTGTTTATCATTTGTAATAAAGACTTTTGATCCTCTAAAAGGATCCACAAAGCTTCCAACAATAAATCTCTATTGAGGACTTGTTTATCCTTTAAAAACAAGTCTTTTGATCATCTAAAAGGATCCTCAAAGCTTCCAACAATCAATCTCTATTGAGCTCTTGTTTATCCTTTGAAAGCAAGTCTTTTGATCATCTAAAAGGATCCACAAAGATTCCAACAATCAATCTCTATTGTGCTCTTGTTTATCCTTTGAAAGCAAGTCTTTTGATCATCTAAAAGGATCCACAAAGCTTCCAATAATCAATCTCTATTGAGCACTTGTTTATCCTTTGAAACAAGTCTTTTGATCATCTAAAAGGATCCTCAAAGCTTCCAACAATCAATCTCTATTGAGCTCTTGTTTATCCTTTGAAAACAAGTCTTTTGATCCTCTAAAAGGATCCACAAAGCTTCCAACAATCAATCTATATTGAGCTCTTGTTTATCCTTTGTAATAAAGTCTTTTGATCCTCTAAAAGGATCCACAAAGCTTCCAACAATAAATCTCTATTGAGGACTTGTTTATCCTTTGAAAACAAGTCTTTTGATCATCTAAAAGGATCGTCAAAGCTTCCCACAATCAATCTCTATTGCGCTCTTGTTTATCCTTTGAAAGCAAGTCTTTTGATCATCTATAAGGATCCACAAAGATTCCAACATTCAATCTCTATTGTGCTCTTGTTTATCCTTTGAAAGCAAGTCTTTTGATCATCTAAAAGAATCCACAAAGCTTCCAATAATCAACCACTATTGAGCACTTGTTTATCCTTTGTAAACAAGTCTTTTGAACCTCTAAAAGGATCCTCAAAGCTTCCAACAATCAATCTCTATTGAGCTCTTGTTTATCCTTTAAAAACAAGTCTTTTGATCCTCTAAAAGGATCCACAAAGCATCCAACAATCAATCTATATTGAGCTCTTGTTTATCATTTGTAATAAAGACTTTTGATCCTCTAAAAGGATCCACAAAGCTTCCAACAATAAATCTCTATTGAGGACTTGTTTATCCTTTGTAAACAAGTCTTTTGATCATCTAAAAGGATCCACAAAGCTTCCAACAATCAATCTCTATTGAGCTCTTGTTTATCCTTTGAAAACAAGTCTTTTGATCATCTAAAAGGATCCACAAAGCTTCCAACAATCAATCTCTATTGCTCTTGTTTATCCTTTGAAAGCAAGTCTTTTGATCATCTATAAGGATCCACAAAGATTCCAACATTCAATCTCTATTGTGCTCTTGTTTATCCTTTGAAAGCAAGTCTTTTGATCATCTAAAAGAATCCACAAAGCTTCCAATAATCAACCACTATTGAGCACTTGTTTATCCTTTGTAAACAAGTCTTTTGAACCTCTAAAAGGATCCTCAAAGCTTCCAACAATCAATCTCTATTGAGCTCTTGTTTATCCTTTAAAACAAGTCTTTTGATCCTCTAAAAGGATCCACAAAGCATCCAACAATCAATCTATATTGAGCTCTTGTTTATCATTTGTAATAAAGACTTTTGATCCTCTAAAAGGATCCACAAAGCTTCCAACAATAAATCTCTATTGAGGACTTGTTTATCCTTTGAAAACAAGTCTTTTGATCATCTAAAAGGATCGTCAAAGCTTCCACAATCAATCTCTATTGCGCTCTTGTTTATCCTTTGAAAGCAAGTCTTTTGATCATCTATAAGGATCCACAAAGATTCCAACATTCAATCTCTATTGTGCTCTTGTTTATCCTTTGAAAGCAAGTCTTTTGATCATCTAAAAGAATCCACAAAGCTTCCAATAATCAACCACTATTGAGCACTTGTTTATCCTTTGTAAACAAGTCTTTTGAACCTCTAAAAGGATCCTCAAAGCTTCCAACAATCAATCTCTATTGAGCTCTTGTTTATCCTTTAAAAACAAGTCTTTTGATCCTCTAAAAGGATCCACAAAGCATCCAACAATCAATCTATATTGAGCTCTTGTTTATCATTTGTAATAAAGACTTTTGATCCTCTAAAAGGATCCACAAAGCTTCCAACAATAAATCTCTATTGAGGACTTGTTTATCCTTTGTAAACAAGTCTTTTGATCATCTAAAAGGATCCTCAAAGCTTCCAACAATCAATCTCTATTGAGCTCTTGTTTATCCTTTAAAACAAGTCTTTTGATCATCTAAAAGGATCCACAAAGCTTCCAACAATCAATCTCTATTGAGCTCTTGTTTATCCTTTGAAAACAAGTCTTTTGATCATCTAAAAGGATCCACAAAGCTTCCAACAATCAATCTCTATTGAGCTCTTGTTTATCCTTTGAAAGCAAGTCTTTTGATCATCTAAAAGGATCCACAAAGATTCCAACAATTCAATCTCTATTGTGCTCTTGTTTATCCTTTGAAAGCAAGTCTTTTGATCATCTAAAAGAATCCACAAAGCTTCCAATAATCAATCACTATTGAGCACTTGTTTATCCTTTGTAAACAAGTCTTTTGATCCTCTAAAAGGATCCTCAAAGCTTCCAACAATCAATCTCTATTGAGCTCTTGTTTATCCTTTAAAACAAGTCTTTTGATCCTCTAAAAGGATCCACAAAGAATCCAACAATCAATCTATATTGAGCTCTTGTTTATCATTTGTAATAAAGTCTTTTGATCCTCTAAAAGGATCCACAAAGCTTCCAACAATCAATCTCTATTGAGGACTTGTTTATCCTTTGTAAACAAGTCTTTTGATCCTCTAAAAGGATCCTCAAAGCTTCCAACAATCAATCTCTATTGAGCTCTTGTTTATCCTTTAAAACAAGTCTTTTGATCCTCTAAAAGGATCCACAAAGCATCCAACAATCAATCTATATTGAGCTCTTGTTTATCCTTTGTAATAAAGTCTTTTGATCCTCTAAAAGGATCCACAAAGCTTCCAACAATCAATCTCTATTGAGGACTTGTTTATCCTTTGAAAACAAGTCTTTTGATCATCTAAAAGGATCCACAAAGCTTCCAACAATCAATCTCTATTGAGCTCTTGTTTATCCTTTGAAAGCAAGTCTTTTGATCATCTAAAAGGATCCACAAAGATTCCAACAATCAATCTCTATTGAGCTCTTGTTTATCCTTTGAAAGCAAGTCTTTTGATCATCTAAAAGGATCCACAAAGATTCCAACAATCAATCTCTATTGAGCTCTTGTTTATCCTTTGAAAGCAAGTCTTTTGATCATCTAAAAGGATCCACAAAGCTTCCAATAATCAATCTCTATTGAGCACTTGTTTATCCTTTGTAAACAAGTCTTTTGATCATCTAAAAGGATCCTCAAAGCTTCCAACAATCAATCTCTATTGAGCTCTTGTTTATCCTTTGAAACAAGTCTTTTGATCATCTAAAAGGATCCACAAAGATTCCAACAATCAATCTCTATTGTGCTCTTGTTTATCCTTTGTAATAAAGTCTTTTGATCATCTAAAAGATCCACAAAGCTTCCAACAATCAATCTCTATTGAGCACTTGTTTATCCTTTGTAAACAAGTCTTTTGAACCTCTAAAAGGATCCTCAAAGCTTCCAACAATCAATCTCTATTGAGCTCTTGTTTATCCTTTAAAAACAAGTCTTTTGATCCTCTAAAAGGATCCACAAAGCATCCAACAATCAATCTATATTGAGCTCTTGTTTATCATTTGTAATAAAGACTTTTGATCCTCTAAAAGGATCCACAAAGCTTCCAACAATAAATCTCTATTGAGGACTTGTTTATCCTTTGAAAACAAGTCTTTTGATCATCTAAAAGGATCGTCAAAGCTTCCCACAATCAATCTCTATTGCGCTCTTGTTTATCCTTTGAAAGCAAGTCTTTTGATCATCTAAAAGGATCCACAAAGATTCCAACATTCAATCTCTATTGTGCTCTTGTTTATCCTTTGAAAGCAAGTCTTTTGATCATCTAAAAGAATCCACAAAGCTTCCAATAATCAACCACTATTGAGCACTTGTTTATCCTTTGTAAACAAGTCTTTTGAACCTCTAAAAGGATCCTCAAAGCTTCCAACAATCAATCTCTATTGAGCTCTTGTTTATCCTTTAAAAACAAGTCTTTTGATCCTCTAAAAGGATCCACAAAGCATCCAACAATCAATCTATATTGAGCTCTTGTTTATCATTTGTAATAAAGACTTTTGATCCTCTAAAAGGATCCACAAAGCTTCCAACAATAAATCTCTATTGAGGACTTGTTTATCCTTTAAAACAAGTCTTTTGATCATCTAAAAGGATCGTCAAAGCTTCCCACAATCAATCTCTATTGCGCTCTTGTTTATCCTTTGAAAGCAAGTCTTTTGATCATCTATAAGGATCCACAAAGATTCCAACATTCAATCTCTATTGTGCTCTTGTTTATCCTTTGAAAGCAAGTCTTTTGATCATCTAAAAGAATCCACAAAGCTTCCAATAATCAACCACTATTGAGCACTTGTTTATCCTTTGTAAACAAGTCTTTTGAACCTCTAAAAGGATCCTCAAAGCTTCCAACAATCAATCTCTATTGAGCTCTTGTTTATCCTTTAAAAACAAGTCTTTTGATCCTCTAAAAGGATCCACAAAGCATCCAACAATCAATCTATATTGAGCTCTTGTTTATCATTTGTAATAAAGACTTTTGATCCTCTAAAAGGATCCACAAAGCTTCCAACAATAAATCTCTATTGAGGACTTGTTTATCCTTTAAAAACAAGTCTTTTGATCATCTAAAAGGATCGTCAAAGCTTCCCACAATCAATCTCTATTGCGCTCTTGTTTATCCTTTGAAAGCAAGTCTTTTGATCATCTATAAGGATCCACAAAGATTCCAACATTCAATCTCTATTGTGCTCTTGTTTATCCTTTGAAAGCAAGTCTTTTGATCATCTAAAAGAATCCACAAAGCTTCCAATAATCAACCACTATTGAGCACTTGTTTATCCTTTGTAAACAAGTCTTTTGAACCTCTAAAAGGATCCTCAAAGCTTCCAACAATCAATCTCTATTGAGCTCTTGTTTATCCTTTAAAACAAGTCTTTTGATCCTCTAAAAGGATCCACAAAGCATCCAACAATCAATCTATATTGAGCTCTTGTTTATCATTTGTAATAAAGACTTTTGATCCTCTAAAAGGATCCACAAAGCTTCCAACAATAAATCTCTATTGAGGACTTGTTTATCCTTTGTAAACAAGTCTTTTGATCATCTAAAAGGATCCTCAAAGCTTCCAACAATCAATCTCTATTGAGCTCTTGTTTATCCTTTGAAAACAAGTCTTTTGATCATCTAAAAGGATCCACAAAGCTTCCAACAATCAATCTCTATTGTGCTCTTGTTTATCCTTTGAAAGCAAGTCTTTTGATCATCTAAAAGGATCCACAAAGCTTCCAATATTCAATCTCTATTGAGCTCTTGTTTATCCTTTGAAAGCAAGTCTTTTGATCATCTAAAAGGATCCACAAAGCTTCCAACAATCAATCTCTATTGAGCTCTTGTTTATCCTTTGAAACAAGTCTTTTGATCCTCTAAAAGGATCCACAAAGCTTCCAACAATCAATCTCTATTGAGCTCTTGTTTATCCTTTGTAAGCAAGTCTTTTGATCCTCTAAAAGGATCCACAAAGCTTCCAACAATAAATCTCTATTGAGGACTTGTTTATCCTTTGAAAACAAGTCTTTTGATCATCTAAAAGGATCGTCAAAGCTTCCCACAATCAATCTCTATTGCGCTCTTGTTTATCCTTTGAAAGCAAGTCTTTTGATCATCTATAAGGATCCACAAAGATTCCAACATTCAATCTCTATTGTGCTCTTGTTTATCCTTTGAAAGCAAGTCTTTTGATCATCTAAAAGAATCCACAAAGCTTCCAATAATCAACCACTATTGAGCACTTGTTTATCCTTTGTAAACAAGTCTTTTGAACCTCTAAAAGGATCCTCAAAGCTTCCAACAATCAATCTCTATTGAGCTCTTGTTTATCCTTTAAAAACAAGTCTTTTGATCCTCTAAAAGGATCCACAAAGCATCCAACAATCAATCTATATTGAGCTCTTGTTTATCATTTGTAATAAAGACTTTTGATCCTCTAAAAGGATCCACAAAGCTTCCAACAATAAATCTCTATTGAGGACTTGTTTATCCTTTGTAAACAAGTCTTTTGATCATCTAAAAGGATCCTCAAAGCTTCCAACAATCAATCTCTATTGAGCTCTTGTTTATCCTTTGAAAACAAGTCTTTTGATCATCTAAAAGGATCCACAAAGCTTCCAACAATCAATCTCTATTGTGCTCTTGTTTATCCTTTGAAAGCAAGTCTTTTGATCATCTAAAAGGATCCACAAAGCTTCCAATAATCAATCTCTATTGAGCTCTTGTTTATCCTTTGAAAGCAAGTCTTTTGATCATCTAAAAGGATCCACAAAGCTTCCAACAATCAATCTCTATTGCACTTGTTTATCCTTTGTAAACAAGTCTTGTGAACCTCTAAAAGGATCCTCAAAGCTTCCAACAATCGATCTCTATTGAGCTCTTGTTTATCCTTTAAAAACAAGTCTTTTGATCATCTAAAAGGATCCACAAATCTTCCAACAATAAATCTCTATTGAGGACTTGTTTATCTTTTGAAAACAAGTCTTTTGATCATCTAAAAGGATCGTCAAAGCTTCCCACAATCAATCTCTATTGCGCTCTTGTTTATCCTTTGAAAGCAAGTCTTTTGATCAACTATAAGGATCCACAAAGATTCCAACATTCAATCTCTATTGTGCTCTTGTTTATCCTTTGAAAGCAAGTCTTTTGATCATCTAAAAGAATCCACAAAGCTTCCAATAATCAACCACTATTGAGCACTTGTTTATCCTTTGTAAACAAGTCTTTTGAACCTCTAAAAGGATCCTCAAAGCTTCCAACAATCAATCTCTATTGAGCTCTTGTTTATCCTTTAAAAACAAGTCTTTTGATCCTCTAAAAGGATCCACAAAGAATCAAACAATCAATCTATATTGTGCTCTTGTTTATCATTTGTAATAAAGACTTTTGATCCTCTAAAAGGATCCACAAAGCTTCCAACAATAAATCTCTATTGAGGACTTGTTTATCCTTTGTAAACAAGTCTTTTGAACCTCTAAAGGGATCCTCAAAGCTTCCAACAATCAATCTCTATTGAGCACTTGTTTATCCTTTGAAAACAAGTCTTTTGATCATCTAAAAGGATCCACAAAGCTTCCACAATCAATCTCTATTGTGCTCTTGTTTATCCTTTGAAAGCAAGTCTTTTGATCATCTATAAGGATCCACAAAGATTCCAACATTCAATCTCTATTGTGCTCTTGTTTATCCTTTGAAAGCAAGTCTTTTGATCATCTAAAAGAATCCATAAAGCTTCCAATAATCAACCACTATTGAGCACTTGTTTATCCTTTGTAAACAAGTCTTTTGAACCTCTAAAAGGATCCTCAAATCTTCCAACAATCAATCTCTATTGAGCTCTTGTTTATCCTTTAAAAACAAGTCTTTTGATCCTCTAAAAGGATCCACAAAGCATCCAACAATCAATCTATATTGAGCTCTTGTTTATCATTTGTAATAAAGACTTTTGATCCTCTAAAAGGATCCACAAAGCTTCCAACAATAAATCTCTATTGAGGACTTGTTTATCCTTTGAAAACGAGTCTTTTGATCATCTAAAAGGATCGTCAAAGCTTCCCACAATCAAAATCTATTGCGCTCTTGTTTATCCTTTGAAAGCAAGTCTTTTGATCATCTATAAGGATCCACAAAGATTCCAACATTCAATCTCTATTGTGCTCTTGTTTATCCTTTGAAAGCAAGTCTTTTGATCATCTAAAAGAATCCACAAAGCTTCCAATAATCAACCACTATTGAGCACTTGTTTATCCTTTGTAAACAAGTCTTTTGAACCTCTAAAAGGATCCTCAAAGCTTCCAACAATCAATCTCTATTGAGCTCTTGTTTATCCTTTAAAAACAAGTCTTTTGATCCTCTAAAAGGATCCACAAAGAATCAAACAATCAATCTATATTGAGCTCTTGTTTATCATTTGTAATAAAGACTTTTGATCCTCTAAAAGGATCCACAAAGCTTCCAACAATAAATCTCTATTGAGGACTTGTTTATCCTTTGTAAACAAGTCTTTTGATCTCTAAAAGGATCCTCAAAGCTTCCAACAATCAATCTCTATTGAGCTCTTGTTTATCCTTTAAAAACAAGTCTTTTGATCCTCTAAAAGGATCCACAAAGCTTCAACAATCAATCTCTATTGAGGACTTGTTTATCCTTTGTAATAAAGACTTTTGATCCTCTAAAAGGATCCACAAGCTTCCAACAATAAATCTCTAATGCGCTCTTGTTTATCCCTTGAAAGCAAGTCTTTTGATCATCTATAAGGATGCACAAAGATTCCAACATTCAATCTCTATTGTGCTCTTGTTTATCCTTCGAAAGTAAGTCTTTTGATCATCTAAAAGAATCCACAAAGCTTCTAATAATCAACCCTATTGACCACTTGTTTATCCTTTGTAAACAAGTCTTTTGAACCTCTAAAAGGATCCTCAAAGCTTCCAACAATCAATCTCTATTGAGCTCTTGTTTATCCTTTAAAAACAAGTCTTTTGATCCTCTAAAAGGATCCACAAATCAAACAATCAATCTATATTGAGCTCTTGTTTATCATTTGTAATAAAGACTTTTGATCCTCTAAAAGGATCCACAAAGCTTCCAACAATAAATCTCTATTGAGGACTTGTTTATCCTTTGTAAACAAGTCTTTTGATCCTCTAAAAGGATCCTCAAAGCTTCCAACAATCAATCTCTATTGAGCTCTTGTTTATCCTTTAAAAACAAGTCTTTTGATCCTCTAAAAGGATCCACAAAGCATCCAACAATCAATCTATATTGAGCTCTTGTTTATCATTTGTAATAAAGACTTTTGATCCTCTAAAAGGATCCACAAAGCTTCCAACAATAAATCTCTATTGAGGACTTGTTTATCCTTTCAAAACAAGTCTTTTGATCATCTAAAAGGATCACAAAGCTTCCAACAATCAATCTCTATTGAGCTCTTGTTTATCCTTTGAAAGTAAGTCTTTTGATCATCTATAAGGATCCACAAAGATTCCAACATTCAATCTCTATTGTGCTCTTGTTTATCCTTTGAAAGCAAGTCTTTTGATCATCTATAAGGATCCACAAAGATTCCAACATTCAATCTCTATTGTGCTCTTGTTTATCCTTTGAAAGCAAGTCTTTTGATCATCTAAAAGAATCCACAAAGCTTCCAATAATCAACCACTATTGAGCACTTGTTTATCCTTTGTAAACAAGTCTTTTGAACCTCTAAAAGGATCCTCAAAGCTTCCAACAATCAATCTCTATTGAGCTCTTGTTTATCCTTTGAAACAAGTCTTTTGATCCTCTAAAAGGATCCACAAAGAATCAAACAATCAATCTATATTGTGCTCTTGTTTATCATTTGTAATAAAGACTTTTGATCCTCTAAAAGATCCACAAAGCTTCCAACAATAAATCTCTATTGAGGACTTGTTTATCCTTTGTAAACAAGTCCTTTGAACCACTAAAAGGATCCTCAAAGCTTCCAACAATCAATCTCTTTTGAGCCCTTGTTTATCCTTTAAAAACAAGTCTTTTGATCCTCTAAAAGGATCCACAAAGCATCCAACAATCAATCTATATTGAGCTCTTGTTTATCATTTGTAATAAAGACTTTTGATCCTCTAAAAGGATCCACAAAGCTTCCAACAATAAATCTCTATTGAGTACTTGTTTATCCTTTGAAAACGAGTCTTTTGATCATCTAAAAGGATCGTCAAAGCTTCCCACAATCAATCTCTATTGCGCTCTTGTTTATCCTTTGAAATCAAGTCTTTTGATCATCTAAAAGGATCCACAAAGATTCCAACATTCAATCTCTATTGTGCTCTTGTTTATCCTTTGAAAGCAAGTCTTTTGATCATCTAAAGGAATCCACAAAGCTTCCAATAATCAACCACTATTGAGCACTTGTTTATCCTTTGTAAACAAGTCTTTTGAACCTCTAAAAGGATCCTCAAAGCTTCCAACAATCAATCTCTATTGAGCTCTTGTTTATCCTTTAAAAACAAGTCTTTTGATCCTCTAAAAGGATCCACAAAGCATCCAACAATCAATCTATATTGAGCTCTTGTTTATCATTTGTAATAAAGACTTTTGATCCTCTAAAAGGATCCACAAAGCTTCCAACAATAAATCTCTATTGAGGACTTGTTTATCCTTTAAAACAAGTCTTTTGATCATCTAAAAGGATCGTCAAAGCTTCCCACAATCAATCTCTATTGCGCTCTTGTTTATCCTTTGAAAGCAAGTCTTTTGATCATCTATAAGGATCCACAAAGATTCCAACATTCAATCTCTATTGTGCTCTTGTTTATCCTTTGAAAGCAAGTCTTTTGATCATCTAAAAGAATCCACAAAGCTTCCAATAATCAACCACTATTGAGCACTTGTTTATCCTTTGTAAACAAGTCTTTTGAACCTCTAAAAGGATCCTCAAAGCTTCCAACAATCAATCTCTATTGAGCTCTTGTTTATCCTTTAAAAACAAGTCTTTTGATCCTCTAAAAGGATCCACAAAGAATCAAACAATCAGTCTATATTGTGCTCTTGTTTATCATTTGTAATAAAGACTTTTGATCCTCTAAAAGGATCCACAAAGCTTCCAACAATAAATCTCTATTGAGGACTTGTTTATCCTTTAAAAACAAGTCTTTTGATCATCTAAAAGGATCGTCAAAGCTTCCTACAATCAATCTCTATTGCGCTCTTGTTTATCCTTTGAAAGCAAGTCTTTTGATCATCTATAAGGATCCACAAAGATTCCAAAATTCAATCTCTATTGTGCTCTTGTTTATCCTTTGAAAGCAAGTCTTTTGATCATCTAAAAGAATCCACAAAGCTTCCAATAATCAACCACTATTGAGCACTTGTTTATCCTTTGTAAACAAGTCTTTTGAACCTCTAAAAGGATCCTCAAAGCTTCCAACAATCAATCTCTATTGAGCTCTTGTTTATCCTTTAAAAACAAGTCTTTTGATCCTCTAAAAGGATCCACAAAGAATCAAACAATCAATCTATATTGTGCTCTTGTTTATCATTTGTAATAAAGACTTGTGATCCTCTAAAAGGATCCACAAAGCTTCCAACAATAAATCTCTATTGAGGACTTGTTTATCCTTTGTAAACAAGTCTTTTGAATCTCTAAAAGGATCCTCAAAGCTTCCAACAATCAATCTCTATTGAGCTCTTGTTTATCCTTTGAAAACGAGTCTTTTGATCATCTAAAAGGATCGTCAAAGCTTCCCACAATCAATCTCTATTGCGCTCTTGTTTATCCTTTGAAAGCAAGTCTTTTGATCATTTATAAGGATCCACAAAGATTACAATATTCAATCTCTATTGTGCTCTTGTTTATCCTTTGAAAGCAAGTCTTTTGATCATCTATAAGGATCCACAAAGATTCCAACATTCAATCTCTGTGCTCTTGTTTATCCTTTGAAAGCAAGTCTTTTGATCATCTAAAAGAATCCACAAAGCTTCCAACAATAAATCTCTATTGAGGACTTGTATATCCTTTGTAAACAAGTCTTTTGAACCTCTAAAAGGATCCTCAAAGCTTCCAAAAATAAATCTCTATTGAGGATTTGTTTATCCTTTGAAAACGAGTCTTTTGATCATCTAAAAGGATCGTCAAAGCTTCCCACAATCAATCTCTATTGCGCTCTTGTTTATCCTTTGAAAGCAAGTCTTTTGATCATCGATAAGGATCCACATAGATTCCAACATTCAATCTCTATTGTGCTCTTGTTTACCCTTTGAAAGCAAGTCTTTTGATCATCTAAAAGAATCCACAAAGCTTCCAATAATCAACCACTATTGAGCACTTGTTTATCCTTTGTAAACAAGTCTTTTGAACCTCTAAAAGGATCCTCAAAGATTCCAACAATCAATCTCTATTGAGCTCTTGTTTATCCTTTAAAAACAAGTCTTTTGATCCTCTAAAAGGATCCACAAAGCATCCAACAATCAATCTATATTGAGCTCTTGTTTATCATTTGTAATAAAGACTTTTGATCCTCTAAAAGGATCCACAAAGCTTCCAACAATAAATCTCTATTGAGGACTTGTTTATCCTTTGTAAACAAGTCTTTTGAACCTTTAAAAGGATCCTCAAAGCTTCCAAAAATAAATCTCTATTGAGGACTTGTTTATCCTTTGAAAACGAGTCTTTTGATCATCTAAAAGGATCGTCAAAGCTTCCCACAATCAATCTCTATTGCGCTCTTGTTTATCCTTTGAAATCAAGTCTTTTGATCATCGATAAGGATCCACATAGATTCCAACATTCAATCTCTATTGTGCTCTTGTTTACCCTTTGAAAGCAAGTCTTTTAATCATCTAAAAGAATCCACAAAGCTTCCAATAATCAACCACTATTGAGCACTTGTTTATCCTTTGTAAACAAGTCTTTTGAACCTCTAAAAGGATCCTCAAAGATTCCAACAATCAATCTTTATTGAGCTCTTGTTTATCCTTTAAAAACAAGTCTTTTGATCCTCTAAAAGGATCCACAAAGCATCCAACAATGTTAGGTCCAAGGTTGCTCTATATAGGCTAGAAGGGGGGGTTGAATAGCCTATGTCCAATTTTTGAAATTGATTCAAAAATCTTACTTCACTAGGGTTTTAAAAAATTTTGCAGGCGGAAGTCTTGTGAAGCACAGGACAAGTTGAGAATGGCTGATCTTCACAGGTCAAGATCAGCAGTTCTTAACAGCTTGGAAATCTGGAAATTTAAAGCAACACAATCAATTCACAATCACACACAAATAGACAGAATATTTAATATGGTTCACACTTATAAATAAGTGCTACGTCCACAACCAAAGTGGTCAACTTTGGATTTGAAAATCGTGTACTAAGTTTTTCCACTAGATATTTTACAAACTAAATCTCTAATGGATAGTGTACAAAAATTTTGTTGACCAAGTGTTTGTGTGGGAGAATTGATATCAATAAGATACAATTCTCGTGAGCTATGAAAAGCTAGGTGTTGCAATCAATGAAGAGCTTTTAATGGACTAGAAGTCTAAGTATGAAGCTCTTCAATGTATGTATACAGATAGGACGTTTAAGCCTTTAAGAACTTGAAGACTATGGAGATTCAGTAGTTGGAGTAGTTGAAGAGTGTTGAATGCTGCAATGAAGTCTCCTTTTATATGCAGGAGGAAGCTAGGAGCCGTTGGTGATTTTCAAACTTGAATTTAAGAGCAATTAATGCTCTAATCTGGTTGTTGACTCCTGATAGGCTGTCCCGCAACTTGCGTCGTCTCGACTCTTTGCTAAAAATAGGGTGCGCTTGCGGAGGAATGTCCTTTTCTGAGTGTATGCCAAGAATGGAAACCTTCATTGAATGTGATTTGCAGGTTAACGTTGCATCGAAGTCAATGAAGTCCTCAAATTAGGACATGTCTTAGGCAGTTCTCTTATCGGACGTTCTTAAGGTTCTTCAACATTGCGGATGAAGCTTGGCCGATATGAGCTTGTCCGATATTCAAACGAAAGACTGCTGATGCATTGTTTGCCTATTGTGCAGAGGACGTCCGATGTCCTATAGGCTATCTTCTTCAAGACTTATACAACTAGCAACCCTAAGCTATTCAAGCTGTGCCTAAGTACAAGTTGCCACACTAACAGACACGCAGGCCCATTAGTCACCTTGTCTTAGACTTAGGTTATGGATTCAAGCAAATCTAGGCTAAAATACAACAATCTCCTCCTATTTGCTTGAGTCCATGACCCTACGAATACAATATCAGCTGACCATGTTCAAGTCTAGTAATAACATGCTTGTAAGATTGATATATTAGATAAGCATGCCCTAGATGAACTTACACAAATGGTCATTGTATTCAAGAATTACAAAGTGTTTACAAACAGGAAATTAAGCATCAGACACTTGTAATTAGACTGAATTTAAAGACATGCAGAATAGGCAGAATAGGCAATATGGGACATGTCTTTAAACCAGTGGTTTAAATTTCATGCACACACAGAATAGGCAGTTCATAAACAAAGCATGAAACTTTTAAGATATAAACATTGTTAATTAAACAAGAAGTTTAATTACAAAGTTTTTTCAAAAGATTATACAAAAAAGAATTTATCGGCCAGTTCGAGAGGATGATCGAGATGAAGTATGACCTTTGCCTTTGCCTGATGATTGCCCATGACCTCTTGATGCCCATTTAGAGTCAATAGCAGCCTTTAGTTTTGCAATTTCTTCTTTGGCTTCTGCTAATTCATCTTTTGCGTCGCCAATTCGTAGGAAAGATTCTGTTTTTCGTTTGACTTCGCTAACTCTTCTTTTGTGTCGCCAATTCGGGCGATCGTTTTTCTGTTTGAGTAGGGCATTATGCTCAATGAGCCTAGTCCGCTGATCATTGTTGAGTCTAGCTATCTCCTCCTTCATGGACGCAAGCGAGGTATCAATGAGGGCAAGACGGTTCGAAGTAGTGATGTGCTCCTTGCGATAGAAAGCCAAGTGCTTGGAGGTGAGATTGCGTGTCGCCGCACGGAGGAGTGGACGAGCGATTTGCACGGTGTTGGGATGAAGCACAAGCTTGTAGCCAACTTCAATCATGTCGATAGTCCGCATCATCTTGGTTGAGAGGTTGTCCCAATTGGCTTTGAAGATGGCGAGGTAGCGGAGGAAGATCGAGATCCGGCTAGAGCGGCCGGGCGAGATGGAGCGTAGGCAGCATCAAAGGCGGCTTTGGCACCTCTTGAAATCTCCATTGTTGGGTCATGCAGTCGGCTGACATGGGTGATGTGAGACGATCTCGAGAGCGGTGCAGGCCTTGGTCGTCAACAGAGATGACCTCAAAATCTTTCAAAAACTTATGCGGCCTCGGCAGATAAGTATCGAAGAGTCGGGATGACTCGCGGAGGAGAGGATGGACTGGCGAGGGAGAAGGATAGGCGGCTTGGGTAGGGGTGGAGGATGGTCCGGAGGACGGGATTGGCTGGAGGATGTGGGAGAATGGCGGAGGAGGAAATGGTAATATAGCCGGTAGAGGGTGAAAGTTGGCTAGGGAAAATGCGAGGAATAGGGAATAGCCTTTCTATGTAGATGTCATAGGAAAGGGGTGAATAAAAAGGGAGGAGGAGAAAAGAAAGGGGAAAGGCTAGGAGAATTGAAGAGAATGGGGATGAGAGGGTTAAAGCCTAGGAGAGTGGTGACTACATCAATGAAGTTGTAGACCACAGTAAGAAGGATGGAAGGATAGCATATAAGGGTGAAGACGGTGGTTTAGGCAGAGATAGGAAGGGGAGATGTCCGATTCGAGGGAGAGGAAGTCCTAGGTCCTTGTGAATTGTAACCCATTGGTTGAAGATCATAAGATCTTGAACCGCCGAGTTATGAGAGAAAAGAGTTGGGACAAGGCGGGAGGAAGGGGTCATAGAATGCACCCCACTTAAAGATAATTTCACTGGACATAGGCCGGCGGAAATCTCTTGGGGTAGTCAAGGGAAGAAAGGTAGGGTCGAATCGCAGGTTGGGTTTAGGCCTGCTGTCTCCGGAGGACGCAGATCCCGCACCTCGTGGTGTAGGTGGTTATATGGGTTGGGTTTGAGGCGTTTGGGGGTAGGCAGTCGAAGAGGGAGAGATAGAGCGTTTGGAGGATGGTGGTTGAGAGGTAGATTGTGTGGTGGATGGTGCTGGGTAGGAGTGGGCTGGATGGGTGGTGATTTAGGAAGGGAAGAAGGTGGTGAAGTTGTAGGCTGAGTTGGTGAAGATGGAGGAGAAGAGGGAGGATCAGCAGTCCCGGAGAAGTGCACCTGCTTCTTGGCACTCTTCTTATAGCGTTTGCCATGTTTGGACTTAGTAGGTGTGGAAGAGGCGAAGTAGGTGGTGGAGAGGTGGTAGAGGGACTGATGGAGGAATGATGAAGGATCGGCTGGGGTTGAAACTGCTGTTTGGGAAACAGCAGTGGTGGAGATTGTTGGAATGGAGGGAGCGGCAGATGTTACCTTGGGAAGACCAAAGGATTCATCTGTAGATTTGAGGGTTTGTTTGGGTTTGGGTTTGGATGGTTTTGAGGATGTGGGTGTGGTTTTAGGAGGGAGATCAGCTGGTTTGGAGAGGTCGGCTGGTTGGAAGGTTGAAGAGTCCTTCTCAACCTCTGCCTTGGTTCTGGCAGATTTGCGGGATTGTTTGAGTTTTGGAGTGAGAGAGGAAGAGTGTTTGGGCTTTTGGATGGAGGCTCAGCAGCTCATAAGGATCATGGTCCATCGCTAAGGTCAAAGTGCTCAGCAGCTCGGCCCAATAGGTGTAGGCTCCTCCTCCTCGGCAGGTAACCCGGCGGTGTAGGAGACCTTCCTCTACCCTTGGCGGCTTGGGTAGAGGGCCACCAGCGAGCAGCAGCAGCAGCAGCCGTTGGTTGTCCTTTTGGCCATATCATCCCGATAGCGGGTGATGTTGTTGACCGTGAAGACGTAGGTGTTAGACACCTTGATGAGGTCGTCATTAACGACTAGCTCATCAATCTCCTCATAACGCCGGAGGATAACATTAATAACCCTTACGAAGGGCCTCTTCATGGAAGGGTGAGCTTGGACTTCAGAACACTGGGATAGCATTGAGAAGATGATCTTGGCCCGCTTGAGTTGCTTGCGAAGGACCACGCTTTGGTCCACATCACCGTTGGGAGGTGAAGATGTCCCTCGAGCCATTTTTGAATAAAATGCTCTTGTCGAGCGATGGCCGATATGATAGGGGTTCTCCGGGAAGAGGTTCCGGACATCTCGGAAAACCTCTCGGTTGGGCGCACCCTCATCATCTCCCAAGCAAGTGCCGATTCTGCATCGGTCAAGTCCAGCTTTGCCTTCAACAGCACCAAGGATTTCTCCAATATCCTTATAGGTCAACTTGATGTAGTGGCCTCGATGTAGCCCTTGATGTAGCTTAAGTTGATCGCTCTGGCATTAGCCGGAGGAGGAGGCAGATCATCCTTGTGTAAAACTCCTCGCTAGAGAATTGCAGAAGGGGTGTCGTTGAGTTGGAACAGGGAAGAAGTCCACATTCACCAAATCTTTGAGCGTGGCATCACCAGATGTACCGATGATGGAATCTCGGTCTATCGTCATCCCGGATGATAACTTGACTCGGGAAGGATCCTTATTGGGAGCCTTTGCTGCACTAGTTGGCTTAGCAGAGGCGGAGGATGAAGAAGTGGCAGAGCCTTTGAGGATTTAGATTTTCCCTACATAATCGGCAGATGTGAGAACAAAGATATAAACATGTATTCAGCAGATATTCGATCAGTCGGCAGATATTTATCAAAAACAAGTACTGTTCAGATCAAGACCCAAAACATAAACAATTCAAGACATAAGATAAGAGCAGTTCATGAACTGGGTTGCACAACAGTTACAGATTTTGTCATTCTTGAGCCAATAACATGGTATAAAAGGAAAACATAGTATCACAGGAAGCTCAGAAACACATTTTTCACCAAATAAGCATGATTCAAGCAACAATCGCAAGAGTTTACAATTCATCAATGGCGAACTTTGAAACCGAGCAAATTAGGTCAAAATAAAACCGTAAAATTTGATATAAATAGATTGAAAATTGTAGAAGGCCTTACCATTGATGATTGTAAGATTGAAACTCGAAGATTTTAGAGATTTGAGAAGGTTTGAGTAAGATTGCATGGAAGGCGGTTTTTGAAAGTTTGAAAATGGCGGTTGTTGAGAACTGTGATAAGTCACTGTACAATTCACCTTTTATACCTCGACAGTCAATAAACCGTAATTGATAAAATTTGAAATCCGCATTTATGACTTGCAGAGTCACTGTACGTATGGCGCACTTAAGTCTGCCTATTTTATCAAAGTCTGCCTATTTTATGGAAGACTGCCGATATGAATATAGATACTTACTCAAGGTTGTCTATGTACTCGGCAGAGTTGCGATCGGCTGATCACGTAGGCGTTTAATAACGCTTATAAAATAACTTAAAGAATTTGCTAGAAAGGGTTAAGGATTGAGGTCAAGCATACCAAGCTCTCCTCTTAAATATGCAAACCTGGTTGAATCAAGTGGTTTTGTGAAGATGTCTCGCTACCGATTCTCGTAGGCACATATTGCATGCGATGTTACCTTTTTCAACATGGTCTTTAAGAAAGTGATATCTCACATCAATGTGCTTTGTTTTGGAGTGCATGACAGATTTTGAGAAAGATTGCGATGTGTTGTCGCACATTATAGGACAATCGCCAGCTTTGATCTCATAGTCAACTAGTTTGTTTGATCCACAGCATTGTGCAGCAGCTACCAGCCTATGTATTCCTTCGTTGTTGAAGTTGAAACAGAGGTTTGCTTCTTGCGGCCCATGAGACAAGTCTATTTCCTAAGAATTGACATGTCCCACTTGTGCTTTTCCTGTCAACTTTACATGCAAAATCAGCATCGAATAGCCTATAAGATTAAAAGATGAATCTCTAGGATACCGATTCCCAAATTGGGAGTATCTATCGATATCCGATGATTCTTTTGACTGCTTGTAGGTGAGACTCCTTTGGATCACTTGAAACCTAGCACAAACACAAACAAGAAACATGATATCGCCTACTAGCGCTAAGTATAAAAGTGAACCAATCATGCCTCTAGAGAGTCATGTCCACTTTCTTGCCCTTCTCATCTTTGTCAAGATGGCGTTAGTCGCCATAGGTGTCAAGTGTTTGCATTTTCAAGACCAAATTTTTTGATAACATCCTTTGCATATTTGGCTTGACTGATGAAGATACCATTTGAACTTTGTTGAATTTGAAGACCAAGGAAAAAGTTGAGCTCTCCCATCATGCTCTTGGAGCTATCAAGAACTTTGAAAGGGTCTCATACCAGGCTCTTGGAGCTTGTTTGAGTCCATAAAGGGCTTTCCTCAGCTTGTAGACATCTTCTCTTCTTGAGCAGTCAATGAATCCAGGAGGTTGCTCTACATAGACTTCTTCTTGAAGTTCTCCATTCAGAAAAGCACTCTTTACGTCCATTTGATAAACTTTGAAGTCTTTGTAAGAGGCATAGGCCAAGAATAACTCGATAGCCTCTAATCTTGCAACAGAGCAAATGTCTCATCATAGTCAATACCCTCCTCCTGTCTATATCCTTGGGCTACCCTTGCCTTGTTTCTTGTAATATTGCCATTTTCATCCATTTTGTTTCTGAAAACCCACTTTGTGCCAATAACTGCTTGTCCTTTAGGCCTAGGGACCGGTGACCGACTTGGCATCTGTCAAATTGGTTTAGCTCTTCTTGCATAGCTTCCACCTGACTTGGATCTTCCGAGCTTCATCAATCTTTTGGGTTCAATGTTAGATACAAATGCAGAGAATACATGCATTCATTCCTTGAAGCTTGTCTAGTTTGAACACCAAGATTAAGATCTCCAATGATTTGAGTGATAGGATGATCTTTTACTTCCCTAACTTCTCGCAGTTGAACTTGTCCTATTGCATCGGCAGAGTTGGATTCTTGAGAAGTAGAAGTGAAGCTTGGTTTTCTAAAGGGTAGGTTAATTCCAAGGTAGGTTGTATGACTTCCGGTGTGGAAGGCAAAGTGGATTCGGGTTTTCGAGTGTTCATTTGTTGGTTCGTTTGAGGATTCTAACAGTTGACTCTTGGAAGATCTTGTGAAGAAGGAGGATCGCAGATCGGGACTTGGCGTTACGCACTGTCTCATATTCATCGAATCATTAGTAACCTTAGGAGCCAAATGTGGCCCAATGAAATCAAATTCATCAAAAGAAACATGTACGATTCAACAACTCTAAGTGAAGTTTTATTGTAAACTCGTATGCTTTTGAAAACTTGGCATATCCCGAAAAATTCCTTCATCACTTTTGGATTCAAACTTACCTCTATGTTCTCTACCATTGTAAAGAACATAGCATTTACAACCAAATATTTTAAAGAATCCAATGTTGGGAGCGCCTCTCCATACTTCATATGGAGTTTTGTTATGAAATTTGTTTATGATGGACCTGTTTTGTGTGAAGCAGTGTCACGCTTTCGCCCGAAATACATAGGCTTGGCTTGGAATCATTGTCTTTCCCTTCAATGAGAGTTCGTTCTTCCTTTCAAAGAACTCCATTTTGTTGAGGTGTGCCAACCAGAGAAATTGTGACCAATTCCATGGTCATCACAATATTTGGCGACACCATTGTTCTTGAACTCGTCCATTGTCCGATCTCGACATCGAGATATCATCCACCGAGTCCGTAGTCTTTGAAGAGTTCGAATGATGTCATATGCTTCATCTTTGGAGGACATCATCTCTACCCAAGTAAATCTTGAGTAATCATCAACTACCACAAGAGTATACTTGCCGCCACCAAGACTTGTAGTAGTTACAGTCCAAACAAATCCATGTGCAAGAGCCGTAGAGGTCGGTTGTTGATAGGCAAGGCTTGCTTTTGAAAGAAGATTTGTGTAGTTTGCCTAGTTGACATGCTCGCAGAGGTGTGATTCACTGATATTTTAGGCAAACCAACAACTAGATTGTCTTTTGATAGCTTCTCCAGGTATTTGAAATTGAGATGACTAAGCCTTTTATGCCACAACCATGTTGTCGTTGATGACCTAGCAACCAAGCATAGATTTGATTTTCTTCCAACGGCATTTAGGTCAACAAAGATAGACATTCCCTTTTCGAACCCCGTCAGATAGTTGAACATGTCTCATTGTCCTTTATGAGACATTGACTTGAGGAAAACGACAGTTAGACCTTTATCACGAATTGTGATATGCTCAGATTGTGCTTTAAACCTTCAACTAGAGAGACTTTGTTGATAGAGAGATTGCCTCGATTATACTTCCATAACCAATGGTCTTCCCTTTTGAGTTGTCTCCAAATATGACCGAGGGACCCTTTGCTTCAACAATGCTTGAGAGAAGATTTGGATCACCGGTCATATGCTTTGAGCATCCACCGTCTAGATACCATAGATCTTTCTCTTCTTCATTGACGGCCATAAAGCATTCTGAAATATAGACATTTAAGAATATGGTCCCCTTTATTTTTGGGTCCTCAAGGTTAGCAACCTTTTGGGATCCACACTGTTTAACCTTTGGAGGAGTAAATCCTCTAGATTTAGGTGTGAATCTCAAGGCATTCATGAATCTCATGACCATGGCATTTGCAGAAAGAGCATTTGTGAAATCCTTCAACATGAGTAATGATTTCTTTTGAGGCTTCTTATTATCGCCAGTCTTTGGAATGACCTTTCACGATAATTGGCCTATAGGACTTAGGCCGATAATGCCTTTTCTTGTTGATGTTAGGTTTACCATAGGTAGACCTCTTATCAAAAGATTTTGTATTTACAGCACATGTCCTTTAAGCTTTTTATCGTGAATTCACTTCTTTTACCCTTTTATAGGCAGTGTTAGATCAGCAGCCTTGCCTTTGACAAATTTAATAGGTTTGAGCCGAGAATTCCTAGACTTGCTATTAGTCATCCCTGTTTTCTTAGGGTGACTAATGGCAGGTTTTAGTTGCTCGACTCCCTATTAGCGAGTCATTTGGCGATTGCTTCTTTTGGACTTGTCTTTTGTGTTCTTGGGATAAACAAAAGGAACTTTGTTAAAGCCAAGTCCTTGCCTTTTGGGAGACTCGCTGGTCATAAGAAACTTCTACACCAATTCTTCAAAGAATCACTTCGATGTCTCATCCTTTTGAAAACTAGAAGAACTACCTACTTTGAACTCACTTTGGAAACCAATACCGCTTTGTCATCTAAAGTTTTCGGTTTGAGAGAATGGTATCAAAGTTTCCTTTAGAGTTATTCCAAGTATTGACAACCTTTTGAAGGTCATCTTTCTCGAATTTATCTTCTTGATGTGTTCAAGTAGGAAGTCCACTTTTTCACCAAAGCTTTGTTCTCTTTTTGCAATTTGATACTTTCACTTGCTGTCTATCAAGATCTTTGATCTTAGACATCAAGGTTGATTTCTCGAGACAGCTAGTTCATGCTTCTTGGCTAATTTCACATAGGCACTTTGAATTTTGAAAATTCTTCCAAAGATGTCTTTGTTTGCTTTGATGAGCTCTCCTTTGAAGGTTCATTAAGCTCATCATCATCATCACTCATCTTGTTGAAATGGTAGTGACCTCACCGAATCATGTGGTGACTCCCGGCCATAAGGCATATGTTGGCTTCTTCAAAGAAAGTCACAAGAGTCATCCTCATCGTTGTCGTGTCACACCATGTAGGCGATTGCTTTCATCAATGTCTTCACCACCATCCCTTTTTGTTTTTGAAATTTAGTTTCGGACGTTTCTTATAAAATTCATATTTTGGCTTTGGACATTTAGAGGCAAAATGGCCTGGTTTCCTACAGCTTAAAACAAACTAGCTCATTATCCTTTTGATGGTCTGATTTATAAGGAGCAAAATTTTTGGTTGCTTGTTTTATAAGGAACGGCTTTGTGAGAAGACGCCTATGTGATGATGGTTTATTAAACCTTTTGAAACGTTGATATTTCTTTACAAACATAGCAAAGGCTTCGTCGAAAGAATATCATCATCTTCACCGGATGTAGAAGGTGTTTCATCGTTTTGAACAGAAGGTTCGAGACATGGTAAGGACAAGTTTTTAAAACTCTTTTCCATTTCTTGAGCTTGTTGGATCTCAAGCTCATAAACCGAAAGACTAGCATAAAGGTTTCTAAGAGTCAATTTGTTTAAATCTTTTGACTCTTTCATGGCGTGATTTTAACATGCCATAAACCGCCTAGTGCATTTAGAAATCTCATGTTTATTTCTTTCTTTTCATACTTCTTTCCTAAGGAATAGCAAGAGTTGACTACCTCATAGAATCTGTCATAGGCACTTCGCAGACTCTTTGGGATCCTTTTGAAGGAGTCAAACTTCGGATGCAGTATATAATTTGTTGTTCTTTGTCTCACCATCACCTTCAAGATATTCAAGGATGGCTTCCCACATCTCCTTTGTCGTGTGTTGATAATCTCGATAAGTGCTTATATCAACACACTGGTAATGATGTTGATGGCCTTTCCATCCGAGCATCATTCTTCGTCTTCATCATCCCACTCTTCTTCGGCTTTGGTACTTCAGTTCAGCAGCTTGGATCTACCGCGGTGTATTGGGCTTCATTGGAATTCGGGTCCATCTCGTGACACATTTCCACAAACGTTTATCAATTGAATTCATATGTCTTTTGACTTTATCTTTCCAGATGTCAAAGTGAACTTCATCCAAGACAGACAATGGTTCACGTTTGAAGTTTCCAACATTTGGTGAGCAGCCATGATCTTTAATCTCTCAAGAGGTTAATCTCGGAAAAACAAGTTTTCAAAGAGTTAAGCTCGATACCAATTGTTAGGTCCAAGGTTGCTCTATATAGGCTAGAAGGGGGTTGAATAGCCTATGTCCAATTTTTGAAATTGATTCAAAAATCTTACTTCACTAGGGTTTTAAAAATTTTGCAGCGGAAGTCTTGTGAAGGGACAAGTTGAGAATGGCCGATCTTCACAGTCAAGATCAGCAGCTTCTAACACTTGGAAATCTGGAAATTTAAAGCAACACAATCAATTCACAATCACACACAAATAGACAGAATATTTAATATGGTTCACACTTATAAATAAGTGCTACGTCCACAACCAAAGTGGTCAACTTTGGATTTGAAAATCGTGTACTAAGTTTTTCCACTAGATATTTTACAAACTAAATCTCTAATGGATAGTGTACAAAAATTTTGTTGACCAAGTGTTTGTGTGGGAGAATTGATATCAATAAGATACAATTCTCGTGAGCTATGAAAAGCTAGGTGTTGCAATCAATGAAGAGCTTTTAATGGACTAGAAGTCTAAGTATGAAGCTCTTCAATGTATATAGATAGGACGTTTAAGCCTTTAAGAACTTGAAGACTATGGAGATTCAGTAGTTGGAGTAGTTAAAGAGTGTTGAATGCTGCAATGAAGTCTCCTTTTATATGCAGGAGGAAGCTAGGAGCCGTTGGTGATTTTCAAACTTGAATTTAAGAGCAATTAATGCTCTAATCTGGTTGTTGACTCCTGATAGGCTGTCCTGCAACTTTGCCTGTCTCCGACTCTTTGCTAAAATAGGCGGTCGCTTGCAGGAGGAATGTCCTTTTCTGAGTGTATGCCAAGAATGGAAACCTTCATTGAATGTGATTTGCAGGTTAACGTTGCATCGAAGTCAATGAAGTCCTCAAATTAGGACATGTCTTAGGCAGTTCTCTTATCGGACGTTCTTAAGGTTCTTCAACATTGCTGATGAAGCTTGGCCGATATGAGCTTGTCCGATATTCAAACGAAAGACTGCTGATGCATTGTTTGCCTATTGTGCAGAGGACGTCCGATGTCCTATAGGCTATCTTCTTCAAGACTTATACAACTAGCAACCCTAAGTTATTCAAGCTGTGCCTAAGTACAAGTTGCCACACTAACAGACACGCAGGCCCATTAGTCACCTTGTCTTAGACTTAGGTAATGGATTCAAGCAAATCTAGGCTAAAATACAACAAACAATCAATCTATATGGAGCTCTTGTTTATCATTTGTAATAAAGACTTTTGATCCTCTAAAAGGATCCACAAAGCTTCCAACAATAAATCTCTGTTGAGGACTTGTTTATCCTTTGAAAACGAGTCTTTTGATCATCTAAAAGGATCGTCAAAGCTTCCCACAATCAATCTCTATTGCGCTCTTGTTTATCCTTTGAAAGCAAGTCTCTTGATCATCTATAAGGATCCACATAGATTCCAACATTCAATCTCTATTGTGCTCTTGTTTATCCTTTGAAAGCAAGTCTTTTGATCATCTAAAAGAATCCACAAAGCTTCCAATAATCAACCACTATTGAGCACTTGTTTATCCTTTGTAAACAAGTCTTTTGAACCTCTAAAAGGATCCTCAAAGCTTCCAACAATCAATCTCTATTGAGCTCTTGTTTATCCTTTAAAAACAAGTCTTTTGATCCTCTAAAAGGATCCACAAAGAATCAAACAATCAATCTATATTGTGCTCTTGTTTATCATTTGTAATAAAGACTTTTGATCCTCTAAAAGGATCCACAAAGCTTCCAACAATAAATCACTATTGAGGACTTGTTTATCCTTTGTAAACAAGTCTTTTGAACCTTTAAAAGGATCCTCAAAGCTTCCAACAATCAATCATCTATTGAGCTCTTGTTTATCCATTAAAAACAAGTCTTTTGATCCTCTAAAAGGATCCACAAAGAATCAAACAATCAATCTATATTGAGCTCTTGTTTATCATTTGTAATAAAGACTTTTGATCCTCTAAAAGGATCCACAAAGCTTCAAACAATAAATCTCTATTGAGGACTTGTTTATCCTTTAAAAACAAGTCTTTTGATCATCTAAAAGGATCGTCAAAGCTTCCTACAATCAATCTCTATTGCGCTCTTGTTTATCCTTTGAAAGCAAGTCTTTTGATCATCTATAAGGATCCACAAAGATTCCAAAATTCAATCTCTATTGTGCTCTTGTTTATCTTTTGAAAGCAAGTCTTTTGATCATCTAAAAGAATCCACAAAGCTTCCAATAATCAACCACTATTGAGCACTTGTTTATCCTTTGTAAACAAGTCTTTTGAACCTCTAAAAGGATCCTCAAAGCTTCCAACAATCAATCTCTATTGAGCTCTTGTTTATCCTTTAAAAACAAGTCTTTTGATCCTCTAAAAGGATCCACAAAGAATCAAACAATCAATCTATATTGAGCTCTTGTTTATCATTTGTAATAAAGACTTTTGATCCTCTAAAAGGATCCACAAAGCTTCCAACAATAAATCTCTATTGAGGACTTGTTTATCCTTTGTAAACAAGTCTTTTGATCCTCTAAAAGGATCCTCAAAGCTTCCAACAATCAATCTCTATTGAGCTCTTGTTTATCCTTTAAAAACAAGTCTTTTGATCCTCTAAAAGGATCCACAAAGCATCCAACAATCAATCTATATTGAGCTCTTGTTTATCATTTGTAATAAAGACTTTTGATCCTCTAAAAGGATCCACAAAGCTTCCAACAATAAATCTCTATTGAGGACTTGTTTATCCTTTCAAAACAAGTCTTTTGATCATCTATAAGGATCCCAAAGCTTCCCACAATCAATCTCTATTGAGCTCTTGTTTATCCTTTGAAAGAAAGTCTTTTGATCATCTAAAAGGATCCACAAAGATTCCAACATTCAATCTCTATTGTGCTCTTGTTTATCCTTTGAAAGCAAGTCTTTTGATCATCTAAAAGGATCCACAAAGATTCCAACAATCAATCTTTATTGTGCTCTTGTTTATCCTTTGAAAGCAAGTCTTTTGATCATCTAAAAGAATCCACAAAGCTTCCAATAATCAAACCACTATTGAGCACTTGTTTATCCTTTGTAAACAAGTCTTTTGATCCTCTAAAAGGATCCTCAAAGCTTCCAACAATCAATCTCTATTGAGCTCTTGTTTATCCTTTGAAACAAGTCTTTTGATCCTCTAAAAGGATCCACAAAGATTCAAACAATCAATCTATATTGTGCTCTTGTTTATCATTTGTAATAAAGTCTTTTGATCCTCTAAAAGATCCACAAAGCTTCCAACAATAAATCTCTATTGAGGACTTGTTTATCCTTTGTAAACAAGTCTTTTGAACCTCTAAAAGGATCCTCAAAGCTTCCAACAATCAATCTCTATTGAGCTCTTGTTTATCCTTAAAAACAAGTCTTTTGATCCTCTAAAAGGATCCACAAAGCATCCAACAATCAATCTATATTGAGCTCTTGTTTATCATTTGTAATAAAGACTTTTGATCCTCTAAAAGGATCCACAAAGCTTCCAACAATAAATCTCTATTGAGGACTTGTTTATCCTTTGAAAACAAGTCTTTTGATCATCTAAAAGGATCACAAAGCTTCCCACAATCAATCTCTATTGCGCTCTTGTTTATCCTTTGAAATCAAGTCTTTTGATCATCTAAAAGGATCCACAAAGATTCCAACATTCAATCTCTATTGTGCTCTTGTTTATCCTTTGAAAGCAAGTCTTTTGATCATCTAAAAGAATCCACAAAGCTTCCAATAATCAACCACTATTGAGCACTTGTTTATCCTTTGTAAACAAGTCTTTTGAACCTCTAAAAGGATCCTCAAAGCTTCCAACAATCAATCTCTATTGAGCTCTTGTTTATCCTTTAAAAACAAGTCTTTTGATCCTCTAAAAGGATCCACAAAGCATCCAACAATCAATCTATATTGAGCTCTTGTTTATCATTTGTAATAAAGACTTTTGATCCTCTAAAAGGATCCACAAAGCTTCCAACAATAAATCTCTATTGAGAACTTGTTTATCCTTTCAAAACAAGTCTTTTGATCATCTAAAAGGATCGTCAAAGCTTCCCACAATCAATCTCTATTGCGCTCTTGTTTATCCTTTGAAAGAAAGTCTTTTGATCATCTATAAGGATCCACAAAGATTCCAACATTCAATCTCTATTGTGCTCTTGTTTATCCTTTGAAAGCAAGTCTTTTGATCATCTAAAAGAATCCACAAAGCTTCCAATAATCAACCACTATTGAGCACTTGTTTATCCTTTGTAAACAAGTCTTTTGAACCTCTAAAAGGATCCTCAAAGCTTCCAACAATCAATCTCTATTGAGCTCTTGTTTATCCTTTAAAAACAAGTCTTTTGATCCTCTAAAAGGATCCACAAAGAATCAAACAATCAGTCTATATTGTGCTCTTGTTTATCATTTGTAATAAAGACTTTTGATCCTCTAAAAGGATCCACAAAGCTTCCAACAATAAATCTCTATTGAGGACTTGTTTATCCTTTAAAAACAAGTCTTTTAATCATCTAAAAGGATCGTCAATGCTTCCTACAATCATTCTCTATTGCGCTCTTGTTTATCCTTTGAAAGCAAGTCTTTTGATCATCTATAAGGATCCACAAAGATTCCAAAATTCAATCTTTATTGTGCTCTTGTTTATCCTTTGAAAGCAAGTCTTTTGATCATCTAAAAGAATCCACAAAGCTTCCAATAATCAACCACTATTGAGCACTTATTTATCCTTTGTAAACAAGTCTTTTGAACCTCTAAAAGGATCCTCAAAGCTTCTAACAATCAATCTCTATTGAGCTCTTGTTTATCCTTTAAAAACAAGTCTTTTGATCCTCTAAAAGGATCCACAAAGCATCCAACAATCAATCTATATTGAGCTCTTGTTTATCATTTGTAATAAAGACTTTTGATCCTCTAAAAGGATCCACAAAGCTTCCAACAATAAATCTCTATTGAGGACTTGTTTATCCTTTGTAAACAAGTCTTTTGAATCTCTAAAAGGATCCTCAAAGCTTCCAACAATCAATCTCTATTGAGTTCTTGTTTATCCTTTGAAAACGAGTCTTTTGATCATCTAAAAGGATCCACAAAGATTCCAACATTCAATCTCTATTGTGCTCTTGTTTATCCTTTGAAAGCAAGTCTTTTGATCATCTATAAGGATCCACAAAGATTCCAATATTCAATCTCTGTTGTGCACTTGTTTATCCTTTGAAAGCAAGTCTTTTGATCATCTAAAAGGATCCACAAAGATTCCAACATTCAATCTCTATTGTGCTCTTGTTTATCCTTTGTAAACAAGTCTTTTGAACCTCTAAAAGGATCCTCAAAGCTTCCAACAATAAATCTCTATTGAGGACTTGTTTATCCTTTCAAAACAAGTCTTTTGATCATCTAAAAGGAACGTCAAAGCTTCCAACAATCAATCTCTATTGAGCTCTTGTTTATCCTTTGAAAGCAAGTCTTTTGATCATCTAAAAGGATCCACAAAGATTCCAACATTCAATCTCTATTGTGCTCTTGTTTATCCTTTGAAAGCAAGTCTTTTGATCATCTAAAAGAATCCACAAAGCTTCCAATAATCAACCACTATTGAGCACTTGTTTATCCTTTGTAAACAAGTCTTTTGAACCTCTAAAAGGATCCTCAAAGCTTCCAACAATCAATCTCTATTGAGCTCTTGTTTATCCTTTAAAAACAAGTCTTTTGATCCTCTAAAAGGATCCACAAAGCATCCAACAATCAATCTATATTGAGCTCTTGTTTATCATTTGTAATAAAGACTTTTGATCCTCTAAAAGGATCCACAAAGCTTCCAACAATAAATCTCTATTGAGGACTTGTTTATCCTTTTAAAACAAGTCTTTTGATCATCTAAAAGGATCCCAAAGCTTCCAACAATCAATCTCTATTGAGCTCTTGTTTATCCTTTGAAAGTAAGTCTTTTGATCATCTAAAGGATCCACAAAGATTCCAACATTCAATCTCTATTGTGCTCTTGTTTATCCTTTGAAAGCAAGTCTTTTGATCATCTATAAGGATCCACAAAGATTCCAACATTCAATCTCTATTGTGCTCTTGTTTATCCTTTGAAAGCAAGTCTTTTGATCATCTAAAAGAATCCACAAAGCTTCCAATAATCAACCACTATTGAGCACTTGTTTATCCTTTGTAAACAAGTCTTTTGATCCTCTAAAAGGATCCTCAAAGCTTCCAACAATCAATCTCTATTGAGCTCTTGTTTATCCTTTAAACAAGTCTTTTGATCCTCTAAAAGGATCCACAAAGAATCCAACAATCAATCTATATTGTGCTCTTGTTTATCATTTGTAATAAAGTCTTTTGATCCTCTAAAAGATCCACAAAGCTTCCAACAATCAATCTCTATTGAGGACTTGTTTATCCTTTGTAAACAAGTCTTTTGAACCTCTAAAAGGATCCTCAAAGCTTCCAACAATCAATCTCTATTGAGCTCTTGTTTATCCTTTAAAACAAGTCTTTTGATCCTCTAAAAGGATCCACAAAGCATCCAACAATCAATCTATATTGAGCTCTTGTTTATCATTTGTAATAAAGACTTTTGATCCTCTAAAAGGATCCACAAAGCTTCCAACAATAAATCTCTATTGAGGACTTGTTTATCCTTTAAAACAAGTCTTTTGATCATCTAAAAGGATCGTCAAAGCTTCCCACAATCAATCTCTATTGCGCTCTTGTTTATCCTTTGAAATCAAGTCTTTTGATCATCTAAAAGGATCCACAAAGATTCCAACATTCAATCTCTATTGTGCTCTTGTTTATCCTTTGAAAGCAAGTCTTTTGATCTTCTAAAAGAATCCACAAAGCTTCCAATAATCAACCACTATTGAGCACTTGTTTATCCTTTGTAAACAAGTCTTTTGAACCTCTAAAAGGATCCTCAAAGCTTCCAACAATCAATCTCTATTGAGCTCTTGTTTATCCTTTAAAACAAGTCTTTTGATCCTCTAAAAGGATCCACAAAGCATCCAACAATCAATCTATATTGAGCTCTTGTTTATCATTTGTAATAAAGACTTTTGATCCTCTAAAAGGATCCACAAAGCTTCCAACAATAAATCTCTATTGAGGACTTGTTTATCCTTTAAAAACAAGTCTTTTGATCATCTAAAAGGATCCAAAGCTTCCCACAATCAATCTCTATTGCGCTCTTGTTTATCCTTTGAAAGCAAGTCTTTTGATCATCTATAAGGATCCACAAAGATTCCAACATTCAATCTCTATTGTGCTCTTGTTTATCCTTTGAAAGCAAGTCTTTTGATCATCTAAAAGAATCCACAAAGCTTCCAATAATCAACCACTATTGAGCACTTGTTTATCCTTTGTAAACAAGTCTTTTGAACCTCTAAAAGGATCCTCAAAGCTTCCAACAATCAATCTCTATTGAGCTCTTGTTTATCCTTTAAAAACAAGTCTTTTGATCCTCTAAAAGGATCCACAAAGAATCAAACAATCAATCTATATTGTGCTCTTGTTTATCATTTGTAATAAAGACTTTTGATCCTCTAAAAGGATCCACAAAGCTTCCAACAATAAATCTCTATTGAGGACTTGTTTATCCTTTGTAAACAAGTCTTTTGAACCTCTAAAGGGATCCTCAAAGCTTCCAACAATCAATCTCTATTGAGCTCTTGTTTATCCTTTGAAAACGAGTCTTTTGATCATCTAAAAGGATCGTCAAAGCTTCCCACAATCAATCTCTATTGCGCTCTTGTTTATCCTTTGAAAGCAAGTCTTTTGATCATCTATAAGGATCCACAAAGATTCCAATATTCAATCTCTATTGTGCTCTTGTTTATCCTTTGAAAGCAAGTCTTTTGATCATCTATAAGGATCCACAAAGATTCCAACATTCAATCTCTATTGTGCTCTTGTTTATCCTTTGAAAGCAAGTCTTTTGATCATCTAAAAGAATCCATAAAGCTTCCAATAATCAACCACTATTGAGCACTTGTTTATCCTTTGTAAACAAGTCTTTTGAACCTCTAAAAGGATCCTCAAAGCTTCCAACAATCAATCTCTATTGAGCTCTTGTTTATCCTTTAAAAACAAGTCTTTTGATCCTCTAAAAGGATCCACAAAGCATCCAACAATCAATCCATATTAAGCTCTTGTTTATCATTTGTAATAAAGAATTTTGATCCTCTAAAAGGATCCACAAAGCTTCCAACAATAAATCTCTATTGAGGACTTGTTTATCCTTTAAAAACAAGTCTTTTGATCATCTAAAAGGATCGTCAAAGCTTCCTACAATCAATCTCTATTGCGCTCTTGTTTATCCTTTGAAAGCAAGTCTTTTGATCATCAGTAAGGATCCACAAAGATTCTAAAATTCAATCTCTATTGTGCTCTTATTTATCCTTTGAAAGCAAGTCTTTTGATCATCTAAAAGAATCCACAAAGCTTCCAATAATCAACCACTATTGAGCACTTGTTTATCCTTTGTAAACAAGTCTTTTGAACCTCTAAAAGGATCCTCAAAGCTTCCAACAATCAATCTCTATTGAGCTCTTGTTTATCCTTTAAAAACAAGTCTTTTGATCCTCTAAAAGGATCCACAAAGAATCAAACAATCAATCTATATTGTGCTCTTGTTTATCATTTGTAATAAAGACTTTTGATCCTCTAAAAGGATCCACAAAGCTTCCAACAATAAATCTCTATTGAGGACTTGTTTATCCTTTGTAAACAAGTCTTTTGAACCTCTAAAAGGATCCTCAAAGCTTCCAACAATCAATCTCTATTGAGCTCTTGTTTATCCTTTAAAAACAAGTCTTTTGATCCTCTAAAAGGATCCACAAAGCATCCAACAATCAATCTATATTGAGCTCTTGTTTATCATTTGTAATAAAGACTTTTGATCCTCTAAAAGGATCCACAAAGCTTCCAACAATAAATCTCTATTGAGGACTTGTTTATCCTTTCAAAACGAGTCTTTTGATCATCTAAAAGGATCGTCAAAGCTTCCCACAATCAATCTCTATTGCGCTCTTGTTTATCCTTTGAAATCAAGTCTTTTGATCATCTACAAGGATCCACAAAGATTCCAACATTCAATCTCTATTGTGCTCTTGTTTATCCTTTGAAAGCAAGTCTTTTGATCATCTAAAAGAATCCACAAAGCTTCCAATAATCAACCACTATTGAGCACTTGTTTATCCTTTGTAAACAAGTCTTTTGAACCTCTAAAAGGATCCTCAAAGATTCCAACAATCAATCTCTATTGAGCTCTTGTTTATCCTTTAAAAACAAGTCTTTTGATCCTCTAAAAGGATCCACAAATCATCCAACAATCAATCTATATTGAGCTCTTGTTTATCATTTGTAATAAAGACTTTTGATCCTCTAAAAGGATCCACAAAGCTTCCAACAATAAATCTCTATTGAGAATTGTTTATCCTTTCAAAAAGAGTCTTTTGATCATCTAAAAGGATCGTCAAAGCTTCCCACAATCAATCTCTATTGCGCTCTTGTTTATCCTTTGAAAGCAAGTCTTTTGATCATCTATAAGGATCCACAAAGATTCCAACATTCAATCTCTATTGTGCTCTTGTTTATCCTTTGAAAGCAAGTATTTTGATCATCTAAAAGAATCCACAAAGCTTCCAATAATCAACCACTATTGAGCACTTGTTTATCCTTTGTAAACAAGTCTTTTGAACCTCTAAAAGGATCCTCAAAGATTCCAACAATCAATCTTTATTGAGCTCTTGTTTATCCTTTAAAAACAAGTCTTTTGATCCTCTAAAAGGATCCACAAAGCATCCAACAATCAATCTATATTGAGCTCTTGTTTATCATTTGTAATAAAGACTTTTGATCCTCTAAAAGGATCCACAAAGCTTCCAACAATAAATCTCTGTTGAGGACTTGTTTATCCTTTGAAAACGAGTCTTTTGATCATCTAAAAGGATCGTCAAAGCTTCCCACAATCAATCTCTATTGCGCTCTTGTTTATCCTTTGAAAGCAAGTCTCTTTATCATCTATAAGGATCCACATAGATTCCAACATTCAATCTCTATTGTGCTCTTGTTTATCCTTTTTTTTTTTTTTTTTTTTTTTTTTTTAAGGAAACAGGGACGGTACCCTGCAGAATTTTATTAATAACAAAAAAATATTACAAGAGGGGGACAACCAGCCTTGCCCTTATAGACCGGGAGGACAAAGGAGCCTAACCTCAGAAAACATACAAAATAGAAAACTATTTCCTAAAACTATATAAACCAATGAAATCATGATCAAGCAACTGACGAACATCGCGATGAAGCAGCTCCCGTTTCTCATAGAAAACTTTCTGTTGATGCGAATACGCTTCTAAAGCTAGCCTGTCAGCCACCTTGTTTACTTCTCTGAAAACATGAACCAAGCCAAAAGAACCCAAATTCTTCTTGCAATCCCGAAGCTCATATTCATAACGCCATGGAGCTCTATGACAACCTTTTAAGACCGACACAGCAACAAAAGAATCAGATTCAACAGTCACCTGCGATAAACAAAGGTCCCGACAAAGAGCCAAACCATCACGAAGAGCATAAATCTCCGCAGCCATGTTAGTACCCTGACCATAGAAGCTTGAAAATGCACGAACCAAAGATCCATCGGAATCTCTAATAATACCACCCCCAGTGCAAAGACCATTCCTAGCCGAACCATCTGTGTTCAATTTAAATTGACCAACCTCCGGAGGAATCCATTTCAACCATTGACCCCTCCTCCACGAAACAGAGATACAAGGCAAACGAAGCATTTGTAACCGCCTTTTCCCCATAATATCAAGAGAAGACTTTGGAACGAACATAGACAGCATGTCAGAAATATTCTTTCGAATACTGATTATAACCTTACTAACTTGCATAGGACAACCCTCGTAAGTGGCTTTACACCTAGCCTTCCAGATTTCCCAAATAGCAAAAACAAAAATACCAAGACAAACCACTCCAACTTGATTCCGAAGGGAATGCCCATCTGTCCAAATATTCCATGCATGCAAAATTGAACCATACCTTGAGATTTTATTAAAGGGGCGAGCGAAATACTCCCAAACAGCTTTAGCAACCTCGGAATGAACAAAAAGATGATTCAAAGATTCCTGTTGAGAATCAACACAGCAGCAAACACACTCGGAAACAATAGGTACTCGGCGCTTGTGCAGCTGCAAGTCCACCGGAACAGCTTGGAGGAACAGCTTCCAAGCGAAACCACTCACCTTCAATGGAAGCCACCTCTGCCAGATTTTCGAAGCCCAGTGAGGAGATGGAGCTGTAGAACGTGTAACCTGCCAGAAGTCTTTGGTGAAGAAATCTCCAGACCGAGAAAGCGTACACACCAGCCTATCAGGAACACTAGCATCAATGCAGATCGCTCGAAGATTATTGTGAAACTGAGCAGGAACCAAAGGCAACAGCTGCTCCAGATTAGCTAATCCCTCGGCCACCGTGAGCTTTAAGTCCATAGGCAAAGGGCCGATTAAGCGCACACCACACCAATTATCATTCCAAAAAGATCGAGAACCCGCGCCAACCACCCATTGACTGTGATGAATCACCTTGGGCAACTGGACAGCAATAGACTTCCAAATATGCGTGGAAGAGGCTGGACTTGACAAACCATCGTTAGTCCCGTACTTACTATTGACAAATCGCGACCATAAGCTTTGATGTTGAAGCGCATTCCAGGCTAGTTTGGCATGAAGAGATTCCATAATATGATACAAAGATCGAAGACCTAAACCGGCTTCCAAGAAGGGAAGACAAACTTTGTCCCAAGCCACCCAATGAACTCGTCTATCTCCAGCAGAGCTCCAAAGAAAATTAGCCATCCTACTTTCAATTGCTTTGATGATCGAGTTTGGAATTTTGATCACCGCAAGAGAATGAATGGGAATACTGCTCAACACTGACTTAAGAAGAACAATTTTACCCCCAAAAGAAAGAAGACGAGATTTCCATCCCTCAATACGCTGAGTAATACGACGCAGAAGATCTTCAAAATAAATACGTTTCGGCCTTCCTTTAAACAGAGGGACACCCAAATATTTCATGGGCAAGCGACGATAAGAGCAGCCAGACCAATTTCCAAGTAACGCAATTTTCCGATGGGAAGAAGACGATGGAGCATAAAATCCACTTTTCTGTAAGTTAATGAGTTGACCCGAACTTCGTTCGTATTTGACCATCAAACGTTTAAGAGCCATCACTGAGGTCTTGCTAGCATTACTAAAAATCAACATGTCATCAGCATAAAGCAAATGCGAAATAATTAAACCGCCTCTACCATGCTCAAATGGACGAAACTTCCCAGCAGAAATAGCACCATTAATGTTAACCGATAAAATTTCCTGGGCTAAAATGAATAAAAGCGGAGAAAGGGGATCCCCTTGACGCACACCACGAGTAGAATGAAAGAAACCGAAACTTTCCCCATTAATCCGAAAAGAATACCAAATCGAATTAATAATACGGAAAATCAGATCACGGCTTGTCTCAGAAAAACCAAAGGCCTCCAACGCACGCAAAAGAAAGTCCCATTCAATCCGATCATACGCTTTGGACATATCAAACTTAAAAATAATGTTACCTCCTCGCACCTTGTAATTCAGCCGGTGAACCATCTCCTGAGCCAGCACAATGCTTTCCTGGATGTTACGCCCCTTAATAAACCCTGACTGTTCTGGAGAAATAAGATTTGGGAGAAGAGAGGCAACCCTAGTAGCCAAAATTCTAGAAATAACTTTACCCACAAAGTTGCACAGACTAATAGGACGCAAATCACCCAAATCTGAAGGATTGTCTACCTTTGGAATCAGAACAACTGTTGTAGCCGTGATCCCTTTTGGTAAAATGCTACCACGGAAAAACTCCTGAATCGCTGCCACCACATCCTCTTTAACAATATCCCAACAACCCTGAAAAAACCACCCTGTAAAACCATCCGGGCCAGGAGCACTAGAAGGATCTAAATCCTTAACAGATTGCCAAACCTCATCCTCATCCGGAATACGCTGAAGGAAAGTATTATCTTGATTATCAATCCTTCGAATCACCCCTTCAAATAAAGATTCATCAATTTCATGAACTGAAGAGGAAAATAAATTTGAAAATACCGAATAGCCATTTCCCCAATCTGAGCATTATCACGACACCAAGTACCATCAGGAAGTCTAAGCTTGACCGTATTAATACGCGATCTTTCTTTTATACTAGCATGAAAGTACGAAGTATTCCTTTCACCATCCTGGAGCCAATTTTGCCTGGCCTTCTGCTGAAGCATTTCCGCATCCCATTTCAATAATTGACGAAGCTCATTATTCCTTTGAGCAAGCTGATCCGCAACAGACTCATCCCAAGAGTGCTGTAACCTGTAATCTAATTGCAAAACCATATCCTGAATAAAAGAAATCCGCCTCTGAACATGACCGAAAACTGACCAGTTCCATTGCTTCAATTCTCTGCGTAAAAGTTGTAATTTCCTGGACAATACTATCAAAGCTGACCCCAAAACAGGTCTTCCCCACTGGTTACGAACAAAAGACAAAAAATCAGGATGATCAAGCCACATGCGCTGAAAACGAAAAACTCCTTTCGGCTTCAAGAGAGAAGGAAAATTAATAATCAGCGGGGAATGATCAGAACACACTCTACTCAGATGAAGAACGTTAACAGCTGGAAATAGAGCCATAAACAGACCATTAATCAAAACCCTGTCCAATCGAAGCCACATACGATCACTCCCAACATGATTATTACACCAAGTATAACAACTACCTTCATACCCAGCATCCATCAGACCAGCTTGACCAATGAAATCATTAAAATCGCTCATGCTAGGAAAATCACAAGCAGCCCCCCCTAGCTTCTCCGATGAGTGAGAGATAATATTGAAATCACCACAAACCACCCAAGGTTCATGAAATTGCATGGAAGTGTCCACCAAGTCAGCCCAAAGAATTTGTCTCTCACCTCTAGTACATTTAGCATACACAAAAGAAGCCAACACTGAATTACCCCCTATCACAAGACGAACTGTAATATGTTGATAAGAAGCACCCACAAAAGAAACACCCAAACGATGATCCCAAAGCAACCAAATATGCATATTTAAAGGATTATGATGCATACTACCTTCCATATGAAGCTTCTTAGCTAACTTGTCCAAACGGATTCCATCAATTTTCGGTTCCAACAAAACTATTAGCATAGTATCATGCTGGGATTTAAGAACTTTAAGATACTCCATCGACTCCTTATTACCAACCCCCCTAATATTCCATACCATAACTGACATAGGAAACGAATATGGAAAATAAATTAGTGAGCCTTAGAAGAGGCCCTAGTAACACGTTTGTTTCTCGCAACAAACTTCTTCTTCTTTTCCTTTTCAAGAACCTTATGAAACGAATTAATACGAGATGAACTCGGATGAAAATCTATTAAATCATCCAAAGATGCGGATCTAGTATGCTTTACCTTAAGTTTATTTGGAAGAGATAAATCATCTTGGACCCGCAGCTGCAAACCCTTCCCCCGTTTTGTTATATCCACTGTCTCTGACTTACTGCCCTCAACACTGTTACACCCCAGCCCAAGCTGCTCTGAAATCTCGTCCACAGTAACATGTTCATCTAAATCAGCCAAAATATCATAAGGGTTGTGCGTGAAAACCCCATTCTCCTCAGCTATAATCTGTTGGTCTTCCAGCACACCATATGCCGCTAGACTAGCATTATCTTTGCCCGCCGCATGATTCCCAAGGCTTGCAAAAATCACAGGTTGCAAAGTAATCCCAGGCTGATTGTCCTGAACCGTTTGCTTGGGACTTGATGAAATATCAATGACCTCGGTTTCCTTGGATATACCATGATCATCTTTCAAACCTGAACCCGAAGACTTCTCCAAATTACTGGCAACACGCAAAGGTATCCACTTTTTCGAAATAACATTCTTTTCTTTCCCCATCTCCAAAGTTGCATCCTTAGGATTACTCGAATTAACATTCTTTTCCTTCCCCATATCCAAGGTTGCATCCTTAGGTTCACTAGCCGGCTGCCCTTCCGTGCTAACCTCCTTCAGAGGTACCATCTTTGAACCTTTAGCAAGAACGCGCTTTTTCTTCCTGCATTCATCTTCAACATGCCCCAGCAAACTGCATCCATCGCAATAGGAGATATTGCCTTCGAAATCAATGGATTGCCAAAACCCACTCTCTTTGCTCGTCCCTATCCAAATTCGCGAAGGTAAGATGAGAGAAACATCAACCTCAACACAGATTCTAGCAAACATTGGATGAGTTAAGTTTAGAGTGCGATCATCTGCACGTAAAAATCGTCCCACAGAGTTCCCAATACGCCGTAAACTCGCTGGATTAAAGAAAGGAAGAGGTAGATGTTGCAGTCGAATCCATACCGCCACATAAGGGCTATCTTTCTTGAATTCGAAGTCTCGGGACCAACGGAATAGCCGGAACATACATGTTTCAATCATTCGAGACTCCTTCGATAGAGCCCTAACCATATACTCTTCCGAAGCGAGATGAATCATAACGTGTCTTGGGTCCAAAAGACCAACAATGAAAGAGCCAGTTAACCTCCAATTCTTTGAGATATGATCTCGAATAACATACACCGATGGCCTACCAACTGAAAATTTCATAATGAGAGTATGAACGAATTGCTTCTCCAGCAAATCCATCTCCACTGGCGAGAAAAGGCATCCAGGTTCATCCTGGATCGTCACTGGTTGTCTAGAGGCCAACGGGATTTCTGAGAGAACATAAGTCGCCTTAGGGTTAAGACGAACCTGTCCATTGTTCTGTGACAAGGCGGCAGCATATGATAAAGGAGGGTTAAGAGATGGGTTAGTAGAGGTTGGAGTCACCAGAGGAGGGGCCTCCGGTGGTACATCCGGCGGCATTGCCAGCCGGCCTCTCTAAACCTAATGGCGGCACGTAATAAGTGTAGGGAAAGAGAAACCCTAAATACATTGAAAGCAAGTCTTTTGATCATCTAAAAGAATCCACAAAGCTTCCAATAATCAACCACTATTGAGCACTTGTTTATCCTTTGTAAACAAGTCTTTTGAACCTCTAAAAGGATCCTCAAAGCTTCCAACAATCAATCTCAATTGAGCTCTTGTTTATCCTTTAAAAACAAGTATTTTGATCCTCTAAAAGGATCCACAAAGAATCAAACAATCAATCTATATTGTGCTCTTGTTTATCATTTGTAATAAAGACTTTTGATCCTCTAAAAGGATCCACAAAGCTTCCAACAATAAATCACTATTGAGGACTTGTTTATCCTTTGTAAACAAGTCTTTTGAACCTTTAAAAGGATCCTCAAAGCTTCCAACAATCAATCATCTATTGAGCTCTTGTTTATCAATTAAAAACAAGTCTTTTGATCCTCTAAAAGGATCCACAAAGAATCAAACAATCAATCTATATTGAGCTCTTGTTTATCATTTGTAATAAAGACTTTTGATCCTCTAAAAGGATCCACAAAGCTTCAAACAATAAATCTCTATTGAGGACTTGTTTATCCTTTAAAAACAAGTCTTTTGATCATCTAAAAGGATCGTCAAAGCTTCCTACAATCAATCTCTATTGCGCTCTTGTTTATCCTTTGAAAGCAAGTCTTTTGATCATCTATAAGGATCCACAAAGATTCCAAAATTCAATCTCTATTGTGCTCTTGTTTATCTTTTGAAAGCAAGTCTTTTGATCATCTAAAAGAATCCACAAAGCTTCCAATAATCAACCACTATTGAGCACTTGTTTATTCTTTGTAAACAAGTCTTTTGAACCTCTAAAAGGATCCTCAAAGCTTCTAACAATCAATCTATATTGAGCTCTTGTTTATCCTTTAAAAACAAGTCTTTTGATCCTCTAAAAGGATCCACAAAGAATCAAACAATCAATCTATATTCTGCTCTTGTTTATCATTTGTAATAAAGACTTTTGATCCTCTAAAAGGATCCACAAAGCTTCCAATAATAAATCTCTATTGAGGACTTGTTTATCCTTTGTAAACAAGTCTTTTGAACCTCTAAAAGGATCCTCAAAGCTTCCAACAATCAATCTCTATGGAGCTCTTGTTTATCCTTTAAAAACAAGTCTTTTGATCCTCTAAAAGGATCCACAAAGCATCCAACAATCAATCTATATTGAGCTCTTGTTTATCATTTGTAATAAAGACTTTTGATCCTCTAAAAGGATCCACAAAACTTCCAACAATAAATCTCTATTGAGGACTTGTTTATCCTCTCAAAACGAGTCTTTTGATCATCTAAAAGGATCGTCAAAGCTTCCCACAATCAATCTCTATTGCGCTCTTGTTTATCCTTTGAAAGTAAGTCTTTTGATCATCTATAAGGATCCACAAAGATTACAATATTCAATCTCTATTGTGCTCTTGTTTATCCTTTGAAAGCAAGTCTTTTGATCATCTATAAGGATCCACAAAGATTCCAACATTCAATCTTTATTGTGCTCTTGTTTATCCTTTGAAAGCAAGTCTTTTGATCATCTAAAAGAATCCATAAAGCTTCCAATAATCAACCACTATTGAGCACTTATTTATCCTTTGTAAACAAGTCTTTTGAACCTCTAAAAGGATCCTCAAAGCTTCCAACAATCAATCTCTATTGAGCTCTTGTTTATCCTTTAGAAACAAGTCTTTTGATCCTCTAAAAGGATCCACAAAGAATCAAACAATCAATCTATATTGTGCTCTTGTTTATCATTTGTAATAAAGACTTTTGACCCTCTAAAAAGATCCACAAAGCTTCCAACAATAAATCTCTATTGAGGACTTGTTTATCCTTTGTAAACAAGTCTTTTGAACCTCTAAAAGGATCCTCAAAGCTTCCAACAATCAATCATCTATTGATCTCTTGTTTATCAATTAAAAACAAGTCTTTTGATCCTCTAAAAGGATCCACAAAGCATCCAACAATCAATCTATATTGAGCTCTTGTTTATCATTTGTAATAAAGACTTTTGATCCTCTAAAAGGATCCACAAAGCTTCCAACAATAAATCTCTATTGAGGACTTGTTTATCCTTTCAAAACGAGTCTTTTGATCATCTAAAAGGATCGTCAAAGCTTCCCACAATCAATCTCTATTGCGCTCTTGTTTATCCTTTGAAATCAAGTCTTTTGATCATCTAAAAGGATCCACAAAGATTCCAACATTCAATCTCTATTGTGCTCTTGTTTATCCTTTGAAAGCAAGTCTTTTGATCATCTAAAAGAATCCACAAAGCTTCCAATAATCAACCAATATTGAGCACTTGTTTATCCTTTGTAAACAAGTCTTTTGAACCTCTAAAAGGATCCTCAAAGATTCCAACAATCAATCTCTATTGAGCTCTTGTTTATCCATTAAAAACAAGTCTTTTGATCCTCTAAAAGGATCCACAAAGCATCCAACAATCAAGCTATATTGAGCTCTTGTTTATCATTTGTAATAAAGACTTTTGATCCTTTAAAAGGATCCACAAAGCTTCCAACAATAAATCTCTATTGAGGATTGTTTATCCTTTCAAAACGAGTCTTTTGATCATCTAAAAGGATCGTCAAAGCTTCCCACAATCAATCTCTATTGCGCTCTTGTTTATCCTTTGAAAAAAAGTCTTTTGATCATCTATAAGGATCCACAAAGATTCCAACATTCAATCTCTATTGTGCTTTTGTTTATCCTTTGAAAGCAAGTCTTTTGATCATCTAAAAGAATCCACAAAGCTTCCAATAATCAACCACTATTGAGCACTTGTTTATCCTTTGTAAACAAGTCTTTTGAACCTCTAAAAGGATCCTCAAAGCTTCCAACAATCAATCTCTATTGAGCTCTTGTTTATCCTTTAAAAACAAGTCTTTTGATCCTCTAAAAGGATCCACAAAGAATCAAACAATCAGTCTATATTGTGCTCTTGTTTATCATTTGTAATAAACACTTTTGATCCTCTAAAAGGATCCACAAAGCTTCCAACAATAAATCTCTATTGAGGACTTGTTTATCCTTTAAAAACAAGTCTTTTGATCATCTAAAAGGATCGTCAAATCTTCCTACAATCAATCTGTCGCGACCCAACCCGAGATCCGATGTGAATCCCGTTCGAGCCACGAGACAATGCGGAAAACACGAAAATAGCATCTCAAAAATTCCATTTAAAGGAATGCAAAGTCATGAGAAAACCCTGTAATGCACGTGCAAGTTTTCTTTAAACAACAAAAACCTTTTTAAACAACACTAAACCTCGACGGCATAACTAGCCGGAGAAACAACACGTTAGCTAGCAACAACAAACTCGAGCTAACATGCTCGGTACATATTTATAAACATATCAGAGTAAGCGGAATAAAAGTGAACAATTATACGTACAACCACACGGCAACCATGCCGGCACAACAAAAGAATATAACATGTAACAGTCAAGACTACTACCCAACAAATACATTGTTTAGATAACAAGTACACCCTCGGCCTCACCAAAATAAAACACGTAGGCACAAGGTGCACTACCAAAAGAAGTCGCCCAACGAACCCGAACTCGCACACTAAGGATTTCGCGGCGCTTGATCTAAGGAAAACAAATGAAAACAAACGGGGTGAGTTGAAAACTCAATAAGCTACTAATGCAACAATATGGCATGCTAGATGCAAAACAATAATTATAACAAGTATTCATGCTATCACATTAACATTTCAATACCAAATAAAAGTAACGAGCATCACATATGACCACACAACCCTATATTACACGAGAGGCTCGACGATCGCCAACCGTCCCATACCGGTTGGAAACCATGACCAACATTCGTTCATATAGGAAGCACATAAGAGCTATAAATAAACACATTTAAAAGGGATACGGCGTCGAGGTACACCTCCGACCAAACCAACACTTCCAACCAACCAACCAATAATATACCAATGAAGAGCCGCTGTTGACGTGCTCGAACGAGAAAACCAATAACCAAATCAAACACATGTGAACCATCTTCTGTATTCACGTCGACGGGTGATCTCGGTCCCTACAACCCAAGAATCTACCACGGATATAGCTTACCATGGTTGCGTTTATTCCGTACAACAAATGGCGCTATACCCCTACCGCGGCCAACGGTAGGGCGAGGCCCGATGTATTGGCCTTCGACTATTACGTAGCCCCAGCTCACGCAATAATCGAGCGTCAATACACCGCCAACAAATATGCCATGGACTTAACTAAATGCACAAGTAGATGTTTACTCGACATTTAAACATAAAAGGTCATACTCCAAAGTAGGGAGCATACCACAACAACAACAATTGACAATAATATGAATGTCACAAGTGAGTTATAATAATCTCACACCACAAATAACCAACTTACAATAATTACGACAAATTACGTAATATCAAACACACAATCGGTGTAACCATATTTTCTAACGAATCACTCGAATCATTCAAGTATTCCCAAAACGCACACGTGGTCTCATTGATTATGAAATCCTAGCGAACTCCGTTAGAGTTATTTTCGGTTTCTAATGAGTTCGAGTTTACGCGAATTAATCATATCGTGAACTTAACAATTACTACTCATATTTCACAATTCTAACATGTAAACATGAGTCTCTAAACACAACCAAAAAGTCAACCACGAATTTGGAAAGTCAACATAGTCAAATGTACTCAATTTTCATAAATTTCTAACATGTATCACCAAATAACAAATCTAACATGTGATACAACTCATAATTGAAGAAAACAAGGGGTAGTAGCTTACATATACAAGATAATCCACCCAATGAACTCACAATCCAAGCTTAGCAATGGATTCCCCAAGTCTTAAGCAGTCCAAAGATGGTGTTGCATGCAAGAATCTATGGTAGGATGAAGAAGGAGATGAATACACACACTAATCTCACTATGCATCTCCCACACAAACTCTCTAGGCTTTAGGAAGAAATGAAATGTTTTGGAGTCTCTCTCATGGTGAAGAGTGACTTAAATATGGTCAAAAGGTCAAGCCCAATGTACAACATTTACAGCCAAGAGTCCAAGGTCTAAAGTCAAGAAAATTACAAATCAGAAATTCTGTCCGTACCTCCTCGCACGGCCGTGCCACAAATTGGCACACGGCCGTGCCAAAGTTACTGGCCCATTCTGGATTCTCGGATTAGCCTCGCACGGTCGTGCCCTATGAGGCGCACGGTCGTGCCAAACCCAAATTCACAAACCCAACATTCTGTTACTCTCGCACGGTCGTGCCATACAAGGCGCACGGTCGTGCGAAACCCTCCAGTGTACAAAAGTGTTAAAACTCCAATTCTAAGGCATACCACACAATCCCAAACATATAAAACGAAGCTTTATGTGCATATCAACTCAAATGCACTTAACCAAGCAACTCCTAACACATTTTCATATACTAAAAAGGTGCCCAACAAACTCAATTGTAAGTGAAAAAGAATAAGATTTGCACATGAAATGATAGCATCAAAATGCAAGACATAACATAGGAAGGATGCAAATAATGCAAATGGTGCGGGCGTTACACCCTCACCCCCTTAGAATAAATTCGTCCACGAATTTACTTACCAAACTCCACAAACAAAGAAGGGTACTTGTCACGCATCTCATGTTCTAACTCCCAAGTGGCATCCTCGATTTTATGACTTCTCCACAAGACTTTCACAAGGGGAATAGACTTCGACCTCAACACTTGTTCTTTGGTGTCGAGTATCCTCACGGGTTGCTCAATATAGGATAGATCGGGTGCCAAATCTACCGGCTCATACTCCAAAATGTGCGATGCATCCGATAAGTACTTCCTCAACATGGATACGTGGAACACCGCATGAACACCCGACATCGACGGTGGTAGGGCAAGTCTATAGGCCAACTTCCCAACCCTTTCTAAAATCTCAAACGGACCAATGAACCTTGGTGTCAATTTTCCCTTTTTACCAAACCTCTTGACTCCAATCCGTGGCGAAACCTTCACAAACACATGATCACCCACCTCGAATTCAAGGTCTCTTCGTCGATGATCCGCATAACTCTTTTGCCGACTCTGAGCCGTCTTCAATCTTTCCCGAATGAGCTTCACACTCTCAACCGACTCGTGCACCATGTCAGGACCCCAAATCTTTGCTTCGCCGACTTCATCCCAACAAATTGGAGAGCGACACTTTCTTCCATACAACGCTTCATAAGGAGCCATCTCAATGGTCGACTGGTAGCTGTTGTTGTACGCGAACTCTATCAATGGTATGTGTGAATCCCAAACTCCTTTAAAATCCATCGAACAAGCTCGCAACATGTCCTCAAGTATTTGTATAGTCCTCTCCGATTGTCCGTCCGTTTGTGGGTGGAAAGCCGTGCTAAGTGTTAACTTCGTACCCAAAGCATCCTGTAGTGACTGCCAAAACCGCGATGTGAACCGTGGATCTCGATCTGACACTATACTAACCGGTACCCCATGTAACCTCACGATTTCCTGTATGTACAAGGTAGCAAGTCTATCCATCGAGTAAGTCATCGCAATCGGAAGGAAATGTGCCGATTTGGTCAACCTGTCAATAATCACCCAAACTGCATCATGACCCTTACGAGTCTTTGGCAACCCTGTCACAAAATCCATCGCTATATTCTCCCATTTCCACTCCGGAATCTCCAATGGTTGTAACAAGCCTGCCGGTCGTTGATGTTCCGCTTTTACACGTTGACACGTCAAGCATCTCGACACAAACTCCGCCACCTCTCTCTTCATACCACTCTACCAAAAATTCCTCTTCAAGTCTCGATACATCTTAGTACTCCCCGGATGAATCGTGTATCTAGACTTGTGAGCCTCCTCTAACACTTGTCTCTTTACCTCATCTATCGCCGGTACACAAATTCTGTTTCGAAACACAAGGATCCCATCATTGTTCTTCGCAAAATCTTTCGTCTTTTCTTCATTCAACCCATCAATCAACGCCTTCAACTCCGGGTCGTCCTCTTGTGTCCCTTTAATCCTTTGAATCAATGCCGGCGTAGCCCGAAGGTTCGCAAAAATCACTCCCTGACTCGATCTACTCGGACTCCAATCTCGAATATCCTCAAGCATCTTCCATTCACGGGTCATTAAGCAAGACATGTACGCCCTTCGGCTAAGCGCATCCGCCACCACGTTTGCTTTCCCCGGATGGTACAAGATAGTGCAATCGTGGTCCTTATGCTTTTCAATCCATTTCCGTTGTCGGTTGTTCAACTCCTTTTGGGAAAATATGTACTTGAGGCTTTTGTGGTCGGTGAACACTTCAAACTTGGCCCCGTAGAGATAGTGTTTCCACTTGTGTAGAGCAAAGATGATCGCAGCCAATTCAATGTCGTGGGTAGGATAATTCTGTTCAAACGAGGTCAACTTCCGAGAAGCATATGCAATTACTCTCCCGTTTTACATCAAAACACAACCCAATCCTTCTTTCGACGCATCACTGTATATCACCAACCCATCCTGTCCATTTAGTAGTGCCAAGATCGGTGCTGTGGTCAACCTCTTTTTCAGTTCTTGGAAACTCGCCTCGCATTTGTCATCCCATACAAAAAGTTTATTCTTTTGGGTCAAGTTAGTCATCGGAGTCGCAATCTTTGAAAACCCCTCAATAAACCTCCGATAATAACCCGCCAAACCCAAGAAGCTTCGAATCTCCGTTACCGACTCGGGTCTCTTCCATTTCACCACCGCCTCGACCTTAAGCGGATCTACCGAAATACCATCTCCCGAAACTACATGGCCTAGAAACGAGACCTCCTCTAGCCAAAATGCACACTTGCTGAATTTTGCATACAACTTCTTTTCCCTCAACACCGACAACACAATTCTCAAATGTTTCTCATGCTCCTCCCGGGATTTGGAGTACACAAGAATATCATCAATAAACACCACCACGAAACAGTCTAGATAAGGCAGAAATATCCTATTCATCAAATCCATGAACACCGCCGGTGCATTCGTCAACCCAAATGGCATCACAACAAACTCGAAATGCCCGTATCGAGTTCGAAATGCCGTCTTCGGTATATCCTCTGCCCTAACTTTCAGTTGATGGTAACCACTTCTAAGATCAAATTTTGAATACACAACTGAGCCCTGAAGTTGGTCAAACAAGTCGTCGATGTGTGGCAAGGGATATTTGTTTTTGATGGTTACCTGATTCAGCTCCCTGTAGTCAATACACAATCTCAAGGACCCATCTTTCTTTCTCACAAACAAAACCGGTGCACCCCATGGCGATACACTCGGCCTGATGAAACCCCGTTTCAACAACTCCTCCAACTGCACCTTTAACTCTTTCAATTCTGCCGGTGCCATACGATACGGTGCCTTTGACATCGGAGCGGTACCTGGCAACAATTCCACACAAAATTCCAACTCTCTATCTCGGAGGCAAGTCATACTCCAAAGAAAACACATCCGGAAATTCCCGCACAATTGGGACATCCTCCAACATAACAACTTTCTTAGACTTATCAACTACACATGCCAAATACCCGGTGCACCCATGTGACAACAACTTCCGGGCTTTCAAAGCCGATATCATACGAATACCACCCATGCATTTATCACCCTCAAACATAAATGGAAGCATATAAGGCAATTCAAAGGTGACAGTTTTCTTACGACAATCAACTATGGCATGATGAGTGTGCAACCAATCCATGCCCAAAATAACATCAAAATCACGGATTGGCAACACTACCAAATCCGCAAGCAAAACATGATCATCAATAATAACGCATGCACGATGAACATCGAAGCAACTAGGCACTCTCCCATCGGAGTAGACACCTCTAACACATAAGACAACAATTCGGGCATAGTATGCAAGTGGCATGCAAAGTGAGATGCAACATAGGAGTGTGATGACCTGGATCTATAAGGACTCGGGCTCGCTCTCTCGAGACAAATAAAGTACCTCCTATCACGTTGGGAGCGTCGGGAACACCCTCGATCTAAAGCGAACACTCGACCACGAACCCTCGGTCGACCGTCGTTGTTCCTCTTCACCCCGTGTTCGGTTGTGCACCACCCCGAGGTAAACCCCTATTCCTCGAGCAATCCTTTTGGAAATGCCTATCATCACCACACAACAAGCACCTCCCTTGTTTCATCCAACATCTCTCCTCCGAGTGCCCAGCCTTCTTGCAGAAATTACAAGTAAACCTCGACTCACGCTGTCCCTGGCCTCCCGGTTGCTGTCCCGTTTGGCCCGTCGGTCTAACCACATTCTTCCCCTTGTTAGGAGTCCCACCTGTGTTCTGTCTCTTCCAGTTTTGCTGCGACGACTGCTGATTACCATCCCTATTGCCCGGCTTACCCCGGTGCTCCTCGATGTCATGTTCGATCTTGTACGCTTTATCTACCGCACTTTGGTAACTCGGTAAATCAAGCGGTAACAGTTGCTTCCGATACTCCGTCCTCAATCCCTTAACAAACCTATAGACCTTCTTTTCTTCCGTCGGGATCAAATGTGAACAATATCGGGCCAACGCTGTGAACCTCGCAGAATACTGTCCCACTGTCAACGTTCCCTGCTCAAGGCTCAAAAACTCCACTTCCTTCTTTGCCTGTACCACGTCAGGAACAAAATGGTTCCTGAACTGTCGAAGAAATAGTTCCCAAGTTCGCTCCACGCTTTCCTGTACCCAACTCGCCTCAAGTACTCGCCACCAATGTTCAGCGGCATCCTCTAACTTAAAAGCTGCGAATTTAATCTTGTCACCATCCGTGCAATCAATCGCTGCAAAGATCTTCTCAATTGACTCTATCCACCTTTCCGCCTTCATCGGATCCGGCTCCCCGTCATAGCTCCTTGGCTTCATTTTCAAAAACCTCCCTAGTCTCCGGTCATAATCCCCGTTGCCCCCAGCTGGTTGGGCCACCCTGTGACCTCCTGCCTGTCCCAAACCTGCCATTGCCTGCCGCTGTAGCTCTATATTTTGCCTGTTCATCTCCATCATTGACTGCATGAACCCCTGCATCATATTCACCATCCCCTCATTCTGATTAACTGGCATCTCAGGCTGTACCCCCGGCTGTCCAGTAGGTTGAACTCTAGGCTGTGTGGGCAGTGGTGTATTACCCTGCTCAGCTGAAGGATTCCCAACTCCACTCGAGCCACCATCCTCAGTATTAACGCCGTGTCTAGTCTCAACCATGATGAATCACCTGCAATAAACACTCGACGTTAACGACTTAAACACACAACCAACCCTCCTAAGCCAAAGATCCTCTCTCGGCTAGCTAACTTATGCTCTGATACCAACTGTCGCGACCCAACCCGAGATCCGATGTGAATCCCGTTCGAGCCACGAGACAATGCGGAAAACACGAAAATAGCATCTCAAAAATTCCATTTAAAGGAATGCAAAGTCATGAGAAAACCCTGTAATGCACGTGCAAGTTTTCTTTAAACAACAAAAACCTTTTTAAACAACACTAAACCTCGACGGCATAACAAGCCGGAGAAACAACACGTTAGCTAGCAACAACAAACTCGAGCTAACATGCTCGGTACATATTTATAAACATATCAGAGTAAGCGGAATAAAAGTGAACAATTATACGTACAACCACACGGCAACCATGCCGGCACAACAAAAGAATATAACATGTAACTGTCAAGACTACTACCCAACAAATACATTGTTTAGATAACAAGTACACCCTCGGCCTCACCAAAATAAAACACGTAGGCACAAGGTGCACTACCAAAAGAAGTCGCCCAACGAATCCGAACTCGCACACTAAGGATTCCTCGCCGGCGCTTGATCTAAGGAAAACAAATGAAAACAAACGGGGTGAGTTGAAAACTCAATAAGCTACTAATGCAACAGTATGGCATGGTAGATGCAAAACAATAATTATAACAAGTATTCATGCTATCACATTAACATTTCAATACCAAATAAAAGTAACGAGCATCACATATGACCACACAACCCTATATTACACGAGAGGCTCGACGATCGCCAACCGTCCCATACCGGTTGGAAACCATGACCAACATTCGTTCATATAGGAAGCACATAAGAGCTATAAATAAACACATTTAAAAGGGATACGGCGTCGAGGTACACCTCCGACCAAACCAACACTTCCAACCAACCAACCAATAATATACCAATGAAGAGCCGCTGTTGACGTGCTCGAACGAGAAAACCAATAACCAAATCAAACACATGTGAACCATCTTCTGTATTCACGTCGACGGGTGATCTCGGTCCCTACAACCCAAGAATCTACCACGGATATAGCTTACCATGGTTGCGTTTATTCCGTACAACAAATGGCGCTATACCCCTACCGCGGCCAACGGTAGGGCGAGGCCCGATGTATTGGCCTTCGACTATTACGTAGCCCCAGCTCACGCAATAATCGAGCGTCAATACACCGCCAACAAATATGCCATGGACTTAACTAAATGCACAAGTAGATGTTTACTCGACATTTAAACATAAAAGGTCATACTCCAAAGTAGGGAGCATACCACAACAACAACAATTGACAATAATATAAATGTCACAAGTGAGTTATAATAATCTCACACCACAAATAACTAACTTACAATAATTACGACAAATTACGTAATATCAAACACACAATCGGTGTAACCATATTTTCTAACGAATCACTCGAATCATTCAAGTATTCCCAAAACGCACACGTGGTCTCATTGATTATGAAATCCTAGCGAACTCCGTTAGAGTTATTTTCGGTTTCTAATGAGTTCGAGTTTACGCGAATTAATCATATCGTGAACTTAACAATTACTACTCATATTTCACAATTCTAACATGTAAACATGAGTCTCTAAACATAACCAAAAAGTCAACCACGAATTTGGAAAGTCAACATAGTCAAATGTACTCAATTTTCATAAATTTCTAACATGTATCACCAAATAACAAATCTAACATGTGATACAACTCATAATTGAAGAAAACAAGGGGTAGTAGCTTACATATACAAGATAATCCACCCAATGAACTCACAATCCAAGCTTAGCAATGGATTCCCCAAGTCTTAAGCAGTCCAAAGATGGTGTTGCATGCAAGAATCTATGGTAGGATGAAGAAGGAGATGAATACACACACTAATCTCACTATGCATCTCCCACACAGATTACAATATTCAATCTCTATTGTGCTCTTGTTTATCCTTTGAAAGCAAGTCATTTGATCATCTATAAGGATCCACAAAGATTCCAACATTCAATCTCTATTGTGCTCTTGTTTATCCTTTGAAAGCAAATCTTTTGATCATCTAAAAGAATCCATAAAGCTTCCAATAATCAACCACTATTGAGCACTTGTTTATCCTTTGTAAACAAGTCTTTTGAACCTCTAAAACGATCCTCAAAGCTTCCAACATTCAATCTCTATTGAGCTCTTGTTTATCCTTTAAAAACATGTCTTTTGATCCTTTAAAAGGATCCACAAAGCATCCCACAATCAATTTATATTGATCTCTTGTTTATCATTTGTAATAAAGACTTTTGATCCTCTAAAAGGATCCACAAAGCTTCCAACAATAAATCTCTATTGAGGACTTGTTTATCCTTTCAAAACGAGTCTTTTGATCATCTAAAAGGATCGTCAAAGCTTCCCACAATCAATCTCTATTGCGCTCTTGTTTATCCTTTGAAAGCAAGTCTTTTGATCATCTATAAGGATCCACATAGATTGCAACATTCAATCTCTATTGTGCTCTTGTTTATCCTTTGAAAGCAAGTCTTTTGATCATCTAAAAGAATCCACAAAGCTTCCAATAATCAACCACTATTGAGCACTTGTTTATCCTTTGTAATCAAGTCTTTTGAACCTCTAAAAGGATCCTCAAAGCTTCCAACAATCAATCATCTATTGAGCTCTTGTTTATCCTTTAAAAACAAGTCTTTTGATCCTCTAAAAGGATCCACAAAGAATCAAACAATCAATCTATATTGTGCTCTTGTTTATCATTTGTAATAAAGACTTTTGATCCTCTAAAAGGATCCACAAAGCTTCCAACAATAAATCTCTATTGAGGACTTGTTTATCCTTTGTAAACAAGTCTTTTGAACCTCTAAAAGGATCCTCAAAGCTTCCAACAATCAATCATCTATTGAGCTCTTGTTTATCAATTAAAAACAAGTCTTTTGATCCTCTAAATGGATCCACAAAGCATCCAACAATCAATCTATATTGAGCTCTTGTTTATCATTTGTAATAAAGACTTTTGATCCTCTAAAAGGATCCACAAAGCTTCCAACAATAAATCTCTATTGAGGACTTGTTTATCCTTTCAAAACGAGTCTTTTGATCATCTAAAAGGATCGTCAAAGCTTCCCACAATCAATCTCTATTGCGCTCTTGTTTATCCTTTGAAATCAAGTCTTTTGATCATCTACAAGGATCCACAAAGATTCCAACATTCAATCTCTATTGTGCTCTTGTTTATCCTTTGAAAGCAAGTCTTTTGATCATCTAAAAGAATCCACAAAGCTTCCAATAATCAACCACTATTGAGCACTTGTTTATCCTTTGTAAACAAGTCTTTTGAACCTCTAAAAGGATCCTCAAAGATTACAATATTCAATCTCTATTGTGCTCTTGTTTATCCTTTGAAAGCAAGTCTTTTGATCATCTATAAGGATCCACAAAGATTCCAACATTCAATCTCCGTGCTCTTGTTTATCCTTTGAAAGCAAGTCTTTTGATCATCTAAAAGAATCCACAAAGCTTCCAACAATAAATCTCTATTGAGGACTTGTTTATCCTTTGTAAACAAGTCTTTTGAACCTCTAAAAGGATCCTCAAAGCTTCCAAAAATAAATCTCTATTGAGGATTTGTTTATCCTTTGAAAACGAGTCTTTTGATCATCTAAAAGGATCGTCAAAGCTTCCCACAATCAATCTCTATTGCGCTCTTGTTTATCCTTTGAAAGCAAGTCTTTTGATCATCGATAAGGATCCACATAGATTCCAACATTCAATCTCTATTGTGCTCTTGTTTACCCTTTGAAAGCAAGTCTTTTGATCATCTAAAAGAATCCACAAAGCTTCCAATAATCAACCACTATTGAGCACTTGTTTATCCTTTGTAAACTAGTCTTTTGAACCTCTAAAAGGATCCTCAAAGATTCCAACAATCAATCTCTATTGAGCTCTTGTTTATCCTTTAAAAACAAGTCTTTTGATCCTCTAAAAGGATCCACAAAGCATCCAACAATCAATCTATATTGAGCTCTTGTTTATCATTTGTAATAAAGACTTTTGATCCTCTAAAAGGATCCACAAAGCTTCCAACAATAAATCTCTATTGAGGACTTGTTTATCCTTTGTATACAAGTCTTTTGAACCTTTAAAAGGATCCTCAAAGCTTCCAAAAATAAATCTCTATTGAGGACTTGTTTATCCTTTGAAAACGAGTCTTTTGATCATCTAAAAGGATCGTCAAAGCTTCCCACAATCAATCTCTATTGCGCTCTTGTTTATCCTTTGAAATCAAGTCTTTTGATCATCGATAAGGATCCACATAGATTCCAACATTCAATCTCTATTGTGCTCTTGTTTACCCTTTGAAAGCAAGCCTTTTAATCATCTAAAAGAATCCACAAAGCTTCCAATAATCAACTACTATTGAGCACTTGTTTATCCTTTGTAAACAAGTCTTTTGAACCTCTAAAAGGATCCTCAAAGATTCCAACAATCAATCTTTATTGAGCTCTTGTTTATCCTTTAAAAACAAGTCTTTTGATCCTCTAAAAGGATCCACAAAGCATCCAACAATCAATCTATATTGAGCTCTTGTTTATCATTTGTAATAAAGACTTTTGATCCTCTAAAAGAATCCACAAAGCTTCCAACAATAAATCTCTGTTGAGGACTTGTTTATCCTTTGAAAACGAGTCTTTTGATCATCTAAAAGGATCGTCAAAGCTTCCCACAATCAATCTCTATTGCGCTCTTGTTTATCCTTTGAAATCAAGTCTTTTGATCATCGATAAGGATCCACATAGATTCCAACATTCAATCTCTATTGTGCTCTTGTTTACCCTTTGAAAGCAAGTCTTTTGATCATCTAAAAGAATCCACAAAGCTTCCAATAATCAACCACTATTGAGCACTTGTTTATCCTTTGTAAACAAGTCTTTTGAACCTCTAAAAGGATCCTCAAAGATTCCAACAATCAATCTTTATTGAGCTCTTGTTTATCCTTTAAAAACAAGTCATTTGATCCTCTAAAAGGATCCACAAAGCATCCAACAATCAATCTATATTGAGCTCTTGTTTATCATTTGTAATAAAGACTTTTGATCCTCTAAAAGGATCCATAAAGCTTCCAACAATAAATCTCTGTTGAGGACTTGTTTATCCTTTGAAAACGAGTCTTTTGATCATCTAAAAGGATCGTCAAAGCTTCCCACAATCAATCTCTATTGCGCTCTTGTTTATCCTTTGAAAGCAAGTCTTTTGATCATCTATAAGGATCCACAAAGATTCCAACATTCAATCTCTATTGTGCTCTTGTTTATCCTTTGAAAGTAAGTCTTTTGATCATCTAAAAGAATCCACAAAGCTTCCAATAATCAACCACTATTGAGCACTTGTTTATCCTTTGTAAACAAGTCTTTTGAACCTCTAAAAGGATCCTCAAAGCTTCCAACAATCAATCTCTATTGCGCTCTTGTTTATCCTTTAAAAACAAGTCTTTTGATCCTCTAAAAGGATCCACAAAGAATCAAACAATCAATCTATATTGTGCTCTTGTTTATCATTTGTAATAAAGACTTTTGATCCTCTAAAAGGATCCACAAAGCTTCCAACAATAAATCTCTATTGAGGACTTGTTTATCCTTTGTAAACAAGTCTTTTGAACCTCTAAAAGGATCCTCAAAGCTTCCAACAATCAATCTCTATTGAGCTCTTGTTTATCCTTTAAAAACAAGTCTTTTGATCCTCTAAAAGGATCCACAAAGAATCCAACAATCAATCTATATTGAGCTCTTGTTTATCATTTGTAATAAAGACTTTTGATCCTCTAAAAGGATCCACAAAGCTTCCAACAATAAATCTCTATTGAGGACTTGTTTATCCTTTAAAAACAAGTCTTTTGATCATCTAAAAGGATCGTCAAAGCTTCCTACAATCAATCTCTATTGCGCTCTTGTTTATCTTTTGAAAGCAAGTCTTTTGATCATCTGTAAGGATCCACAAAGATTCCAAAATTCAATCTCTATTGTGCTGTTGTTTATCCTTTGAAAGCAAGTCTTTTGATCATCTAAAAGAATCCACAAAGCTTCCAATAATTAACCACTATTGAGCACTTGTTTATCCTTTGTAAACAAGTCTTTTGAACCTCTAAAAGGATCCTCAAAGCTTCCAACAATCAATCTCTATTGAGCTCTTGTTTATCCTTTAAAAACAAGTCTTTTGATCCTCTAAAAGGATCCACAAAGAATCAAACAATCAATCTATATTGTGCTCTTGTTTATCATTTGTAATAAAGACTTTTGATCCTCTAAAAGGATCCACAAAGCTTCCAACAATAAATCTCTATTGAGGACTTGTTTATCCTTTGTAAACAAGTCTTTTGAACCTCTAAAAGGATCCTCAAAGCTTCCAACAATCAATCTCTATTGAGCTCTTGTTTATCCTTTAAAAACAAGTCTTTTGATCCTCTAAAAGGATCCACAAAGCATCCAACAATCAATCTATATTGAGCTCTTGTTTATCATTTGTAATAAAGACTTTTGATCCTCTAAAAGGATCCACAAAGCTTCCAACAATAAATCTCTATTGAGGACTTGTTTATCCTTTCAAAACAAGTCTTTTGATCATCTAAAAGGATCGTCAAAGCTTCCCACAATCAATCTCTATTGCGCTCTTGTTTATCCTTTGAAAGTAAGTCTTTTGATCATCTATAAGGATCCACAAAGATTCCAACATTCAATCTCTATTGTGCTCTTGTTTATCCTTTGAAAGCAAGTCTTTTGATCATCTATAAGGATCCACAAAGATTCCAACATTCAATCTCTATTGTGCTCTTGTTTATCCTTTGAAAGCAAGTCTTTTGATCATCTAAAAGAATCCACAAAGCTTCCAATAATCAACCACTATTGAGCACTTATTTATCCTTTGTAAACAAGTCTTTTGAACCTCTAAAAGGATCCTCAAAGCTTCCAACAATCAATCTCTATTGAGCTCTTGTTTATCCTTTAGAAACAAGTCTTTTGATCCTCTAAAAGGATCCACAAAGAATCAAACAATCAATCTATATTGTGCTCTTGTTTATCATTTGTAATAAAGACTTTTGACCCTCTAAAAAGATCCACAAAGCTTCCAACAATAAATCTCTATTGAGGACTTGTTTATCCTTTGTAAACAAGTCTTTTGAACCTCTAAAAGGATCCTCAAAGCTTCCAACAATCAATCTCTATTGAGCTCTTGTTTATCCTTTAAAAACAAGTCTTTTGATCCTCTAAAAGGATCCACAAAGCATCCAACAATCAATCTATATTGAGCTCTTGTTTATCATTTGTAATAAAGACTTTTGATCCTCTAAAAGGATCCACAAAGCTTCCAACAATAAATCTCTATTGAGGACTTGTTTATCCTTTGAAAACGAGTCTTTTGATCATCTAAAAGGATCGTCAAAGCTTCCCACAATCAATCTCTATTGCGCTCTTGTTTATCCTTTGAAATCAAGTCTTTTGATCATCTAAAAGGATCCACAAAGATTCCAACATTCAATCTCTATTGTGCTCTTGTTTATCCTTTGAAAGCAAGTCTTTTGATCATCTAAAAGAATCCACAAAGCTTCCAATAATCAACCACTATTGAGCACTTGTTTATCCTTTGTAAACAAGTCTTTTGAACCTCTAAAAGGATCCTCAAAGATTCCAACAATCAATCTCTATTGAGCACTTGTTTATCCTTTAAAAACAAGTCTTTTGATCCTCTAAAAGGATCCACAAAGCATCCAACAATCAATCTATATTGAGCTCTTGTTTATCATTTGTAATAAAGACTTTTGATCCTCTAAAAGGATCCACAAAGCTTCCAACAATAAATCTCTATTGAGGACTTGTTTATCCTTTAAAACAAGTCTTTTGATCATCTAAAAGGATCGTCAAAGCTTCCCACAATCAATCTCTATTGCGCTCTTGTTTATCCTTTGAAAAAGTCTTTTGATCATCTATAAGGATCCACAAAGATTCCAACATTCAATCTCTATTGTGCTCTTGTTTATCCTTTGAAAGCAAGTCTTTTGATCATCTAAAAGAATCCACAAAGCTTCCAATAATCAACCACTATTGAGCACTTGTTTATCCTTTGTAAACAAGTCTTTTGAACCTCTAAAAGGATCCTCAAAGCTTCCAACAATCAATCTCTATTGAGCTCTTGTTTATCCTTTAAAAACAAGTCTTTTGATCCTCTAAAAGGATCCACAAAGAATCAAACAATCAATCTATATTGAGCTCTTGTTTATCATTTGTAATAAAGACTTTTGATCCTCTAAAAGGATCCACAAAGCTTCCAACAATAAATCTCTATTGAGGACTTGTTTATCCTTTAAAACAAGTCTTTTGATCATCTAAAAGGATCGTCAAAGCTTCCCACAATCAATCTCTATTGCGCTCTTGTTTATCCTTTGAAAGCAAGTCTTTTGATCATCTATAAGGATCCACAAAGATTCCAACATTCAATCTCTATTGTGCTCTTGTTTATCCTTTGAAAGCAAGTCTTTTGATCATCTAAAAGAATCCACAAAGCTTCCAATAATCAACCACTATTGAGCACTTGTTTATCCTTTGTAAACAAGTCTTTTGAACCTCTAAAAGGATCCTCAAAGCTTCCAACAATCAATCTCTATTGAGCTCTTGTTTATCCTTTAAAAACAAGTCTTTTGATCCTCTAAAAGGATCCACAAAGCATCAAACAATCAATCTATATTGAGCTCTTGTTTATCATTTGTAATAAAGACTTTTGATCCTCTAAAAGGATCCACAAAGCTTCCAACAATAAATCTCTATTGAGGACTTGTTTATCCTTTAAAACAAGTCTTTTGATCATCTAAAAGGATCGTCAAAGCTTCCCACAATCAATCTCTATTGCGCTCTTGTTTATCCTTTGAAAGCAAGTCTTTTGATCATCTATAAGGATCCACAAAGATTCCAACATTCAATCTCTATTGTGCTCTTGTTTATCCTTTGAAAGCAAGTCTTTTGATCATCTAAAAGAATCCACAAAGCTTCCAATAATCAACCACTATTGAGCACTTGTTTATCCTTTGTAAACAAGTCTTTTGAACCTCTAAAAGGATCCTCAAAGCTTCCAACAATCAATCTCTATTGAGCTCTTGTTTATCCTTTAAAACAAGTCTTTTGATCCTCTAAAAGGATCCACAAAGAATCAAACAATCAATCTATATTGAGCTCTTGTTTATCATTTGTAATAAAGACTTTTGATCCTCTAAAAGGATCCACAAAGCTTCCAACAATAAATCTCTATTGAGGACTTGTTTATCCTTTGTAAACAAGTCTTTTGATCCTCTAAAAGGATCCTCAAAGCTTCCAACAATCAATCTCTATTGAGCTCTTGTTTATCCTTTAAAAACAAGTCTTTTGATCCTCTAAAAGGATCCACAAAGCATCCAACAATCAATCTATATTGAGCTCTTGTTTATCATTTGTAATAAAGTCTTTTGATCCTCTAAAAGAATCCACAAAGCTTCCAACAATAAATCTCTATTGAGGACTTGTTTATCCTTTCAAAACAAGTCTTTTGATCATCTAAAAGGATCCTCAAAGCTTCCAACAATCAATCTCTATTGAGCTCTTGTTTATCCTTTGAAAGTAAGTCTTTTGATCATCTAAAAGGATCCACAAAGATTCCAACATTCAATCTCTATTGAGCTCTTGTTTATCCTTTGAAAGCAAGTCTTTTGATCATCTAAAAGGATCCACAAAGATTCCAACATTCAATCTCTATTGAGCTCTTGTTTATCCTTTGAAAGCAAGTCTTTTGATCATCTAAAAGAATCCACAAAGCTTCCAATAATCAATCTCTATTGAGCACTTGTTTATCCTTTGTAAACAAGTCTTTTGATCCTCTAAAAGGATCCTCAAAGCTTCCAACAATCAATCTCTATTGAGCTCTTGTTTATCCTTTGAAACAAGTCTTTTGATCCTCTAAAAGGATCCACAAAGAATCAAACAATCAATCTATATTGTGCTCTTGTTTATCATTTGTAATAAAGTCTTTTGATCCTCTAAAAGATCCACAAAGCTTCCAACAATAAATCTCTATTGAGCACTTGTTTATCCTTTGTAAACAAGTCTTTTGAACCTCTAAAAGGATCCTCAAAGCTTCCAACAATCAATCTCTATTGAGCTCTTGTTTATCCTTTAAAAACAAGTCTTTTGATCCTCTAAAAGGATCCACAAAGCATCCAACAATCAATCTATATTGAGCTCTTGTTTATCATTTGTAATAAAGACTTTTGGTCCTCTAAAAGGATCCACAAAGCTTCCAACAATAAATCTCTATTGAGGACTTGTTTATCCTTTGAAAACGAGTCTTTTGATCATCTAAAAGGATCGTCAAAGCTTCCCACAATCAATCTCTATTGCGCTCTTGTTTATCCTTTGAAATCAAGTCTTTTGATCATCTAAAAGGATCCACAAAGATTCCAACATTCAATCTCTATTGTGCTCTTGTTTATCCTTTGAAAGCAAGTCTTTTGATCATCTAAAAGAATCCACAAAGCTTCCAATAATCAACCAATATTGAGCACTTGTTTATCCTTTGTAAACAAGTCTTTTGAACCTCTAAAAGGATCCTCAAAGATTCCAACAATCAATCTCTATTGAGCTCTTGTTTATCCTTTAAAAACAAGTCTTTTGATCCTCTAAAAGGATCCACAAAGCATCCAACAATCAAGCTATATTGAGCTCTTGTTTATCATTTGTAATAAAGACTTTTGATCCTCTAAAAGGATCCACAAAGCTTCCAACAATAAATCTCTATTGAGGACTTGTTTATCCTTTCAAAACAAGTCTTTTGATCATCTAAAAGGATCGTCAAATCTTCCTACAATCAATCTCTATTGCGCTCTTGTTTATCCTTTGAAAGCAAGTCTTTTGATCATCTATAAGGATCCACAAAGATTCCAAAATTCAATCTCTATTGTGCTCTTGTTTATCCTTTGAAAGCAAGTCTTTTGATCATCTAAAAGAATCCACAAAGCTTCCAATAATCAACCACTATTGAGCACTTGTTTATCCTTTGTAAACAAGTCTTTTGAACCTCTAAAAGGATCCTCAAAGCTTCCAACAATCAATCTCTATTGAGCTCTTGTTTATCCTTTAAAAACAAGTCTTTTGATCCTCTAAAAGGATCCACAAAGAATCAAACAATCAATCTATATTGTGCTCTTGTTTATCATTTGTAATAAAGACTTTTGATCCTCTAAAAGGATCCACAAAGCTTCCAACAATAAATCTCTATTGAGGACTTGTTTATCCTTTGTAAACAAGTCTTTTGAACCTCTAAAAGGATCCTCAAAGCTTCCAACAATCAATCTCTATTGAGCTCTTGTTTATCCTTTGAAAACGAGTCTTTTGATCATCTAAAAGGATCGTCAAAGCTTCCCACAATCAATCTCTATTGCGCTCTTGTTTATCCTTTGAAAGTAAGTCTTTTGATCATCTATAAGGATCCACAAAGATTACAATATTCAATCTCTATTGTGCTCTTGTTTATCCTTTGAAAGCAAGTCTTTTGATCATCTATAAGGATCCACAAAGATTCCAACATTCAATCTCTATTGTGCTCTTGTTTATCCTTTGAAAGCAAATCTTTTGATCATCTAAAAGAATCCATAAAGCTTCCAATAATCAACCAGTATTGAGTACTTGTTTATCCTTTGTAAACAAGGCTTTTGAACCTCTAAAACGATCCTCAAAGCTTCCAACATTCAATCTCTATTGAGCTCTTGTTTATCTTTTAAAAACATGTCTTTTGATCCTTTAAAAGGATCCACAAAGCATCCCACAATCAATTTATATTGAGCTCTTGTTTATCATTTGTAATAAAGACTTTTGATCCTCTAAAAGGATCCACAAAGCTTCCAACAATAAATCTCTATTGAGGACTTGTTTATCCTTTAAAAACGAGTCTTTTGATCATCTAAAAGGATCGTCAAAGCTTCCCACAATCAATCTCTATTGCGCTCTTGTTTATCCTTTGAAAGCAAGTCTTTTGATCATCTATAAGGATCCACATAGATTCCAACATTCAATCTCTATTTTGCTCTTGTTTACCCTTTGAAAGCAAGTCTTTTTTTTTTTTTTTTTTTTAGAGAAACAGGGACGGCACCCTGCTAGATTTTATTAATAAGAAAAAAGGTACAAACTTGAGGGGGACAACCAGCCTTGCCCTTATAAATGGGAGGACAAAGGAGCCTAACCTCGAAAAGGAAATACAATTAATAAATCCTAACATATAGCGAAATCCTAGCATTAAGAATAAGACCCTTTCTTTTTATTTATTTTTTTTCAACTGCAAAAGAAAGACTAGAAAAACTAAGAAATACGAACTCGGGTAATCCCTTGAGCGTCCATGCGGAGATCACCTCTAATAGAAATAGGGAGCTGGGAGAAGGAGCGAAAAGAGGCATCCAACTTAGAATCCATAGCGAGATTCGCAAGACCATCAGCAACAGAGTTAGCCTCCCGATAGCAATGACGGAAGTAATAGTTTCCCAAATGTTGCATAGAGATAATGGCAGTGACATAATAAAAGAGAGGCCAAGGAGGGGAATGACCGTTAGTAATGCAACCAAGAAGAAAATTTGAGTCCAGTTCAACAACAGAATTATCGAATCCTTGAGAAACAAGCCAGCTCACCCCCTGAAAAAGAGCTCGGACTTCAGCGACTGAGTTGGAGCAATCTCCGTAAAAGGAAGAGAAACCATAAATAAAACGACCCGTTGAGTCTCTGATTACGCCCCCACCTCCTCCTAAACCAGGATTGCCTCTACTGCCTCCATCTGTGTTGAGTTTAACTATTCCCAAAGGAGGCTTGAGCCAAGAAACTGCTCGAATAGTAATAGTCTTCGGACGGCGAACCTTGAGGTTGAGATGAGACCAATCCACAATCGAGTAATTAACGGCCTTGAGAATAAGATTAATTTCACTTTGTACACCAAGAATTATACTACGAGGGGAAGTGTGAGATCCCTCAAAATTAGCCTTATTACGAGCTTTCCAAAGATGCCAAAGAACCACTGATGGGATAATTATAAATAGCAAAGAGCCAGCTCGAGACCACCAAGTCATGCAAAGCTGCTGTATAGAATAATATGAAGAAGCACCCATACCAAGAGACTGATGAAAAAACTTCCAAACTGAGCTAGCAAGGCTGCTGGACAGAAAAACATGCGCGAAAGTTTCAACCTCTGGGCTGGAAGGGCAGCAACTGCATCTCGAAACCATACTAATCCCACGCCTAGAGACAGCTTCATCTATAGGAAGACGGGAAGGGAGAAGGCGCCACATGAAGACGCTTATATTTCTGGGAATGATGCGCTGCCAAATAAATTTGGAGGACAGGAGAGAAGGCCCGGGATCACGGGTTATCGCAGCAGCAGACTTGAGGGAAAAATGGCCAGTAGAAGTCGCAGTCCAACAGGGAATGTCGTCCTTATCATGCAGCTTAATCTGGAGGTCAATGATGCTAGTAACCGCGCTAGGATACAGCACAGTCTCGGCATGACGAGAGAGAGCTGAAGCGGACTGAAAAAGGTCTTTGGCAGCGTCAAAATGAGGAGAATCTTGAGACAGAATAGGAAAAACAGGAAGCCATTTGTCATACCGTATCAAGCAATCACCTCGACGAATATTCCATTGAATAAAAGGCTCCGCAATAGGACGAGCTTTCAGAAGCCTTTGCCAAACATGCGATCCTTTACTAGAGGCCACCGTAGGATGTGAAGATGAGCAATATCTAGCACGCAAAAAAGACACCCATATACTCTTTTGAGTACGAAATCTCCACCAAAGCTTAATGGAAAAGGCTTTCACCAAATTAGAGATGGAAGGAATGCCAATACCGCCCTCAAGAGCAGGACGGCAACAGGTAGACCAAGAAATCCAGTGAACCTTCTGTTTACCATCTATAGATCCCCAAAAGAAGTTGGCGAGCAATCTATCAATATGGTTTAAAATAGATATTGGCGGATCCAAAGCTGCAAGAAGATAGGAAGCCATTGAGTGAAGGACATGCTTAATGAGAATAATCCTGCCTGAGTGAGTGAGGAAGGAACCCATCCAAGTGCCTATTCTGTCCTTCATCTTAGCAACAATAGAATCAAAGTACTGTTTTTTTTTTGACCCATATATAACGGACATCCCAAATAAATAATAGGAAGAGCTCCAATACGATAACCCAATAGAGAAGCAATGGCATTCACCCTGTTATCATCCATGGAAGGATCAACAAAGAAACTACTTTTAGAACCATTAATAAGCTGACCTGAAGTGTTTTCATAGTCGGATAGTAACTTAGCATGCTTTTGGAGAGAACGAGAATGCCCGTTGCAGAAAATAACAACATCGTCAGCGAAAGCAAGATGGGAAATAATAGGGCAGCCACTAGAAGTAGAAAACATAGTCAACGGGTCTTCGCGCTGAAGTTTAATCAGACTACGACTCAATACTTCAGCCGCAATAATGAAAAGACTCGGAGATAAGGGATCTCCCTGACGGAGGCCTCTAGACGAAGAGAAAAACCCCGTAGGCGCACCATTGAACAGAATAGAGAACCAATTGTCAGAGATAATACGCCAAACAAAGTCGATGAAAACCTCATCAAATCCAAACCGACGAAGAACTTTAATCAAAAAGAACCAAGAAACCCTGTCAAAAGCCTTAGCCATATCAAGCTTAATCACCATGTTGGAGCCCGCAACTTTCTTCTTCAGATAACTCATAAGTTCTTGGGCAAGAAGAATATTATCATGGATGTCACGACCTTTAGTAAAAGCACTTTGATTTGGGGAAATAATATAGGGGAGAATCCTTGCCAACCGGGAGGCCAAGAGCTTCGAAAGAACCTTATTACAAAAATTGCAGAGACTAATAGGCCGGAAGTCCTTAAAAGAGCTTGGATTTTCCACTTTAGGAATAAGAGCAATTAAAGTACTAGACCAGGATCGGGGAAAGGAAGAACCGGCGAAGAAATCTGAGATGGCAAGAAATAAGTCATGGCCAATAATATCCCAACAGGAGGTGTAAAACTTACCAGAGAAACCATCTGGTCCTGAAGCACTATCACTACTCATAGCAAAAACTGTTCCCTTTATCTCCTCAATGGTGGGGAAAGCAACAAGCTCGGAGTTCCAATCAGGGGTCACCAGCTGCGGTATAACATCAAGAAGAGAGTCATCACACAAGCCATCAGCCAACAACTGAGATTGAAAATAAGAAATGCCCTCTTGCTTAATAGAGTCCTCAGAAATGAGCAAAGACCCATCCTCTTTCATGATAGAATGAATATGAAGCTTGCGACGAGCCTGACGAACAAAGGCATGAAAAAGTTTAGTGTTGCCTTGGCCTTCTTTTAACCAGGAGATACGAGATTTCTGGGCCCAATAAGCTTCTTCCCTCCGAAGCATAAGACGATGAGTAGCTTGAGATTCAAGCAACGAAGCCCGATTAGAATCGGAAGGGTTAAGCTAAAAAAGAAGCTCATTTTCAAGGACATCCTCTTCCGTATCCTTTAAAGAAGAAAAAATATTCCCAAAAGTCTCTTTATTCCACTGCTTCAGAGCAACTTTGACGTTTCGGAGTTTGCATGAGAAAGCAAAAAGGGGCCGCCGAGACAGGAAGATCCCAGGCAGATTTAACAACATCCAAAAAAGTGTTATGACTGGCCCACACATTGAGAAATCTAAAAGAGGCCACGTGAACAGACGAGGCCCAACTATAAGAGAGCAGCAAAGGAGAGTGATCCGAGCAGGTACGAGGAAGATGGAGAACAGAAGAAGAGGCAAATCTGTCAAGCCAACTGGGATTGCCAAGGAGTCTGTCAATGCGCTGATGGATAGTACGGGCTCCCTTTCTTTTATTCCACCAAGTGTAATCAGAACCAGAGTATCCGAGATCAACCAACCCAGAAGCCGCTAAACAGGCATGAAAATCCAAAGCACCACTTCGGTCCCAACCATTACCTCCGGATTTTTCAGTAGGATGAAGAATAATATTGAAGTCTCCCCCGACAAGCCAAGGAGAATCCTGAACCTGAGCTCCAATATCAATTAAATCTGCCCATAATAAACGACGTTCCTCCAAATCACATTTGGCATAAACACAAGTGAAATAAGAACACGCAGGCCAAGAGTAGTGCTGTACTCGAATGGTGATCTGTTGAGAAGAGCTGTGAACAACTTGGCAACTAAAATTGGCCTTAAAAAACACCCAAACGGAACCATTAGAATTCTTAAAGCAATATTTAAACTTGAGACGACGAGTAATAAAATCAATTCTGTCAGGATCTATCATGGGTTCAAAAATAGAAATAATGGAAATACTATGAGTACGAGCGAGATACTTTAACCTTGCAATGGAAGGGTCGTTACCAATTCCTCGAATATTCCAAAATAATGCTTTAAGTTCCATTTATAACTGTCGGGAGAGACAAAGTAGAGAGCTTGGCTTTTTGACGACGGGTGAGCGGATCAGTTTTGGGAACATTGGCATTGCTCTTAACCGAATGACGAATCTCCAAGTTTAAAGCAGCAAGGTCATTAATTTCAGGTTCCAAATCTTCTAAAGTTTCCAGCACAGCATAACGGTTTGGAGAAAGGGCCTTTTCCTCTTCATAAACAAAGTTGCTCGTGGCCACATCATCATCACCAACAGCGCACGAGACATGCAAAATATCATCCTGGACATGCAAAATATCCTCTTCCAAGACATGCACAGCCTTGGGAAGCACGACCAGCTCATCCTGAGCACCAACCACATCACCTTGGCCATGAACATCATCCAATATACCTTGGGCGTCACCAGTGGATTGAGGAACATACTGCGCATGGGTCTTAATATCATCCTGGACAGCAACTGTTGTGACATCAGTAGTATTATTCGAAGAATTATGCTGGGTATCAGAAGAGGAAATATGACAGTTCACGTTTTGATTATCTTCTGCAAAACCATCTTCAATCACTATAGGGTTTGGAGAAGAGTCAATAATAACACTTTTCCCTTTGTCAGCCTTCTTCGGAGTCCAACGTGAGGAGGGTTTAGGCTGTGAATTAAGGTTTGAAAGAGGAGGGTTTAGCGCTGTTAGTGGAGCCGTAGGGTTTGAGGAGATGCCAGCCATAGTATGTTTGATTTTACAGAATTCCTCGGTGTGGCCTTGGCGACGACAATGGGAACAATAGCGCATCAAATTTTTGGCTTCTAGAGTTTGCCAAAAACCCTGAAATTGAGAACCGCATTCAATCCAAATCCTTTTTGGAACCGGCTTTAGGAGATCCACTTCAACACAAATACGAGCAACACTTGGGCGGGATAGGTTCTTGGTGGCTTGATCCAACATCAATGGTTTGCCAAAAAGGTTTGCAATGGCAAACATTGTGGCCTTATGAAACAGATGGATAGGAAGATTAGGGAGAGCGAACCAAATAGGGACTAAAGAACTCTCTACATCAGGCTGAAAGTCCGGAGTCCATTTAAACACCCGCATAGGGAAGCGACCGAGGTACCATTGATCTTTAATCCATAGCCGTTGGTAATCTTCATCGTGGTTTACTTGGATTAAGATGTGTTTGGCGTCAAGATGACCCACCTTGAAATCAGCCTTAAGACCAAAAGTATGGAATGATTTTCTCGTAGCTTCCATCGATGGCCTACCATAAGAAAACTTGCCCACCAAGGTGTGCTGAAACGGCTGAGCCAGCTTATTGACAATATCATCGAAAAGTTTGAGGGCTGGCTCGCCCTTATGAGTAGCTGGATGGATAAGAAGATCTATGGGGTGAACGGGTTTGGAGAAAGAGAGAGCTTCTGCAAAAGATTTGGGCGGGTCAGGTGGTGGCGGAACAGGTTGCGCAGCCATGGCAGCCAGCCACCAGGATGAACCCTAGAAGGGCCGGCTGTTCAGTTTAGCGTGGGAGCGTGGGAGGAAATTTTTGAAAACAAGTCTTTTGATCATCTAAAAGAATCCACAAAGCTTCCAATAATCAACCACTATTGAGCACTTGTTTATCCTTTGTAAACAAGTCTTTTGAACCTCTAAAAGGATCCTCAAAGCTTCCAACAATCAATCTCTATTGAGCTCTTGTTTATCCTTTAAAAACATGTCTTTTGATCCTCTAAAAGGATCCACAAAGCTTCCAACAATAAATCTCTATTGAGGACTTGTTTATCCTCTCAAAACGAGTCTTTTGATCATCTAAAAGGATCGTCAAAGCTTCCCACAATCAATCTCTATTGCGCTCTTGTTTATCCTTTGAAAGTAAGTCTTTTGATCATCTAAAAGGATCCACAAAGATTACAATATTCAATCTCTATTGTGCTCTTGTTTATCCTTTGAAAGCAAGTCTTTTGATCATCTATAAGGATCCACAAAGATTCCAACATTCAATCTTTATTGTGCTCTTGTTTATCCTTTGAAAGCAAGTCTTTTGATCATCTAAAAGAATCCATAAAGCTTCCAATAATCAACCACTATTGAGCACTTATTTATCCTTTGTAAACAAGTCTTTTGAACCTCTAAAAGGATCCTCAAAGCTTCCAATAGTCAATCTCTATTGAGCTCTTGTTTATCCTTTAAAAACAAGTCTTTTGATCCTCTAAAAGGATCCACAAATAATCAAACAATCAATCTATATTGTGCTCTTGTTTATCTTTTGTAATAAAGACTTTTGACCCTCTAAAAAGATCCACAAAGCTTCCAACAATAAATCTGTAATATCCTAAGTTTTTGCATGCATTTTACATGTCTAAATGCTTGAACAACATGTTAGTTTAGTTATGCCATAATTCTTGATACAAGACTTTGATCCTTGTCACACCTAATTGCAATACTTTAGATGTTTACATTGTTTGTGTTATTATGCTCAACATGTGTGTTTGATTTCTTGTACAAATATGTTCAATATGGTTTTTTTTTTGCCTTAATTCATATACATGTTAATGCACTAACTTGGTATAAGCCCTTGGGATTACTCATAAGTGTGAAGTGATTGTTGTTAGCATTGTTGAGATGGTCTGTATGAATTATGTGTTGTTATAAGTGCTTTGAGTATTGTGTAATCACACCTAAGGTGACCAAGTGATTTGAACAAAGAATTAGAGATAATTGGGAGTAAGATTGAACAATAGGGGTACGCACGGCCGCGCAGATTTGTTGACACGGCCGTGCAAAAGTGACCAGACATTCCAGTAAGTTTGGCACGGCCGCGCAGATTTGTTGACACGGCCGTGCAAGTATTTCAGTAAGTTTGGCACGGCCGCGCAGCATTTCTTGGCACGGCCGTGCGAGAATGACACGGCCGTGCGACCATATATGACACGGCCGTGCAAAGCGTACGGACATCACTTAAATGACTTGTAAAATTTGGGCTTTTGACTCTTGGACCCTTGGCTGAAAGTGTTGTACCATAGCTTGACCAGTTGACCATATATAAGTCATTTAAAGACTCAAAACATATCATCTTCTCCATAGTTCTACCTTGGAGCCCTAGAGAGATTGTGTGGGAGATTTAAAGTGAGACTAGTGTGTGTGTTTCCATCCTTCACCATCCAACCATTGGATCATCCATGCAAAGCTACCAAAACATAGCTTGGGACTAGGGGACTTCATGATCAAGCTTTGATTATGAATTTGTTGGTTTAAATTTCTACCTTGGAGGTAAGTTGCTAAACCCCTTTTGTATGCTTAGAAAACATTATATGTTTGCTCTTAATCTCACATGTATGACTTGAATACATGGTGCTTCCATGTTTAAATGGGATGGTGATATATGAAGCTTATCTAAGTGTTAAGTTGTTGAGTTGGATGATGTTGCATGTTAGTTTAAATAGCTCAACTATGGATTGTACTAAGAAACATGTTAGAAACCGTTAAAGGGTGAAAAATTGCATATAGCAATTATACCCAAATTTATGAACTTAGTGAATCAACACCAAAAATGGATTTTTGGGAAGATTGTAATTCTCCAAACCATTTGTTAAAGTACTACAAAAACTTGGGTTCATTTGATATGGAATATGGTCATCCGAGTACTTGATACTGATATGTTAGAGACTTGTAAAGTAGCTCTGAATTTGTGGTTTGTGGCTTTAAACAATATGTTTGATGATTATTTGTGGTAGAAAATTATAATCTTCTTGATGTTGGTCAAGTTCACTACTTTTGAACTTGATGGTTAATTGCATAAGTTGAGTAAGTTACCTACTTGTGTGAGTTGTGTAAGTCCAGCTGGCGTCGTTGTCGTTAATGTCATGGTGGGACGACCTATAGTCTTTACGAATGGGATTCGTGATCGCTATAAGTCGCCGTACCGGAGTGCACACACCCCTCTTCTGTTGGCCACAGTTGAGAAGTAGCCCCACTGTTATAGCAATACGCATGACTTTGGCTTGCTAGATTGAACTCGACGGGATTGTGTCGGGGACGTCGATACTACGCACACGGGTATCGAGGCACTATTGGTTGTTTGTGTAATGCAGGAGCTACACAAGGTTGAAGAAAGAGATATGTTATCCTTCTCTAACGGGGTTTATGTACAAGCATTTATATGTTATCAAAGTGCGATGTGAGTTAGATGATGGTATATCAAGAAAGATAGTATATGCTATGTTATGATATATAAATGTTGATGTCATGTTTTGTTAAATGCTTGAGCATCATGCCATGCCATTTAGTTGCATTAGTAACTTACTGTGTCATTATGACTCACTCCGTTATGTGTTTAATTGTTTTCCTTAGATCCAAATCAACCCGGAAGTTCTCGGTGAGGCCGATAGTGGTTCGTGGCTCGCGTGTCGCCAACGTGGGGAGTTCGAGGATTCCTATCTTAGTTATCTGTTTTCATTTTGGTAAGGACGATGGATATGTAAAGTTATATAAACTTTACTTGGGTTTTATTTGTGGTGTTGTAAACATATTCTTTTGGTGCCGACATGTATGTCGTGCTCTTGTACTGATTGTGTTGTTGAGTTAGTTCCTTCCCGAGCATGTCGTTAGCTCGCGGTTTTGTGTTGTTCCATGTTGTGGCCGAGGTTCATGTTGTAGTTGTTCTCTTTTCCCGAGTTATAACTCGTGGTCGTTGGTTGTTGTTTCCGGCCTTGTATTCGCCGAAGATTATTCTTATACTTGTGTTAATCAGGTTATCAATTGTGTTTTGTCGTAAGTACGGGCGGTTACGTCACGTGCTCTTTTTGTTGTTATGTTGTTTTGGCGACCCGACCTTGGGATTTCGTATAGAGATCCGGGTCGGGCCAGCTTGGTATCGAGCTTGTGTTAGCTATTCGCCAGATAGGTTCCATGGCCTAGGTGGGTATGGTGTGTGTTATCGAGATTTTAACGTCGAGTGTTTTATGTAGGTTGAAATGGTGCGGACTAGGTTCGGAGCGAGTTCGAGTAGGGTTGGTACTAGTGCAGGAGGGAATGATGGGAGAGATGACGACGTGAATCGACCACAGAATGCCCCTCCTGAACAGGACCAAGAGAACCCAAATACAAACGTGACAGTGATGATGGGACGGATGATGGAACTCATGAACCAAATGACTGAAAGAATGAATGGGGGAGCAACGACTACTCCCAAGTAGAAGCTCCACAACCGAGATTGAGGTACCACAACCCGAGGCGAGGCCTAGGAATTATACTACCACTCTTGAGCGTTTCTTGAAGATGAAACCGCGTGCATTTCTTGGAGAACCGGATGCTACAAAAGCTGAATTATGGATTGAGCACATCATCAAGATATTTGCAGCCCTGGGTTGCAATGATGATGAGAAAGTGAACCTGGCCGTGTTCAAACTTGAAGGAGCAGCTGAGCACTGGTGGCAGGTACTACAGGGAAGCTGGATTCTACTGGGAAGCTCACGTTGGCCCAATTTCTTGAGGGAGTTTAAGGCGCAGATATCCCGGAGGTGGTTCGGGAAAGGAGAGAGAGAGTTCTACGATCTAGAACAGGCAGCATGACGGTGGCACAATATTCAGCTAAGTTCACCGAGTTGGCTCGATATTGTAGTCACTTGGTTCCTACGGAGGCCAAGAAGGCCCGAAGTTCATAAAGGGCCCAAGACCGAGTACAGAAACAATTGCTATCGTTGCGCTTGCGATTATAGAAGTGCGGTGGATAGGGCTTATGGGATTGAGAGTGATATAGAGGAACACCGGGGGAGGAATGTGAACAACCCTCCACAGGCATCACAGAATCAGGGAAGGGGACAAGGTTCCGGTAGTCGTTATAGCGGTGGGAACAACAACCGCCGGGGGAATCAAAGGAGAGGACAATCTGAGGGGCAGCAATCTGGTGGGCGGAGTGTTAGTACCGCATCTGTACAAGGCCCACGAGGTACTCCACAAACTTGTAGTATTTGCTCGAGGCCGGGACACTCGGAAGACAAGTGTTGGAATAGAGTGGCTGGGCAATGTTACCACTGCAAGGAAATGGGTCACATAAAGAGGAACTGTCCTAAGTTGAAGGATAGTCAAGCAGTGAGCGCGAGTGTGCAGTCCAGTGGGACGAAGAGGGATAGTGACGGTAGGCCTAAGGTCCAGGGCCGTGTGTTTGCGCTTGATCAGCGCGGTGTGCCTGAGTCTACTTCAGTTATTGGAGGTAGCCTTTCTATTTTCGGTAGTAAAGCTCGAGTTTTAGTAGATCCCGGTTCATCGCATTCATACGTTGCATCCCATTTTGTGAACAATTTGTGTGTGTTGCCCCAGCCCTTGTCTTTTGTGCTTGAGGTGTCTACCCCGTTGGGGGAGCATATGTTGGCCTCAAATGTGTACCGAGCTTGTGATATACTTATAGGTGATCACACTTTGCATGCTGATCTGGTGGTATTACCCATACGTGATTTTGATGTGATACTTGGCATGGACTGGTTATGTGCATATCATGCTTTGGTAGATTGTCATAGAAAGAAGGTTACTTTTTCTATGCGGGTGTGCTGAATTTGTGTTTGTGGGTGATCTTTGTCAAAAGTGGTTTGCATGTTATTTCTGCATTGAAAGCTAGAAAATTATTATCGCATGGGTGTGCGGGTTATTTGGCGTGTGTGGTTGATAGAAGTATTGCCACTCCTGTGTTAGAAGAAGTCCCTGTGGTGTGTGAATTTTCAGATGTGTTTTCTTTTTACTATGCATTACCTCCTGATAGAGAAGTTGAGTTTTGTATCGATTTGTTGCCGGGGACTACCCCGATTTCTAAAGCCCCATATAGAATGGCACCGGCGGAATTGAAGGAATTGAAAGAACAGTTGCAAGAATTGCTTGACAGGGAATTTATTAAACCAAGTGTGTCACCGTGGGGTGCACCGGTGTTGTTTGTTAGAAAAAAGGATGGTACGTTGAGATTGTGTATTGATTATAGGCAGTTGAATCAGGTAACAATCAAGAATAAGTACCCATTACCACACATCGATGATTTGTTTGATCGATTACAAGGATCGTGGTATATTCCAAGCTAGACTTGAGAAGTGGCTATCACCGTTGAAGGTGCGAGCGAAGATGTTCCCAAAACAGCTTTTCGCACAAGGTATGGCCACTATGAATTTGTGGTTATGCCATTTGGGTTGACAAATGCACCGGCAGTATTCATGGACTTGATGAATCGGGTATTCCATGAGTATTTAGATTGTTTTGTGGTAGTATTCATCGACGACATCCTTGTGTACTCTAAATCTTGGGAGGAACATGCACAGCATTTGAGGTTGGTATTATCGGTCCTTCGGGAGAAGAAATTGTTTGCCAAGTTTAGCAAATGTGCATTTTGGCTTGAGGAGGTTTCCTTTCTAGGGCATGTCGTTTCGAAGGACGGGATAGCGGTGGATCCGTCAAAGGTAGAAGCCGTGACGAATTGGAAGAGACCAACTTCTGTGACTGAAATCCGGAGTTTCTTGGGCTTGGCAGGGTACTATCGGAGATTCATTGAGGGGTTTTCAAAGATTGCAACTCCTATGACGAATTTAACAAAGAAGACAACTCCGTTTATTTGGGATGATAAGTGCGAGAACAGTTTCGGAATTAAAGCGGCGATTGACAACGGCTCCTGTGTTAACCTTACCGAGCGGCGGGGATAACTTCATGATTTATAGCGATGCATCCAAGGAAGGTTTGGGATGTGTGCTTATGCAAAATGGGAAAGTTATAGCATATGCTTCGAGGAAACTAAAGGACGCGGAACGAAACTATCCTACCCATGATCTAGAGTTGGCGGCAATTATGTTTGCGTTGAATAAATGGAAACATTATCTTTATGGAGCAAAGTTTGAAGTCTTTACGGATCACAAGAGTTTAAAGTACCTTTTCTCACAAAAGGAGTTGAATATGAGACAACGCCGGTGGATGGAAAAGTTAAAGGACCACAATTGCACGATTTTATACCACCCGGGAAAGGCGAATGTAGTCGCGGATGTGTTGAGTAGGAAGGTGTACATGTCGTGCATGATGGTTCTGGAATGGAAGACATTAGAGGACTTGAGGGACTGGAGTCCTAGTGTGACGGAAAATGGTGTGATTTTTGCGAATGTTCGGGCTACTCCAGTGTTGCTACAACGAATTAAGGAAGCTCGAATTGTGACCGGAGTTCGAAAAGTTGAGGGACAGTTGAATGAAAATAAGACACTTGACTTTGTGATGAACAAGGATGGTATCTTAACCTTTAGGGGAAGAGTTTGTGTTCCATCGGATGAGACGGTAAAACGGCAAGTACTTGATGAAGCTCATAAGACTAAGTACACTATACATCCCGGAGTACAAAAATGTATAGGGATTTGAAGAAGCAATTTTGGTGGAATGGTATGAAACGGGAGATAGCGGAGTATGTATCTAGGTGCTTGACATGCCAACAAGTGAAGGCTGAACATCAAAGGCCCGCAGGTTACTACAACCATTAGAGATCCCGGAGTGGAAATGGGAGCATATTACGATGGATTTCGTGACGGGATTACCGCGTACTCGTCGGGGTTTTGACGCTGTTTGGGTTGTCGTGGATAGGTTGACTAAATCAGCTCATTTTATACCTATTGCGATGACTTACTCTTTGAACCAATTGGCGCATTGTATATTCAAGAAATAGTGAGGCTTCATGGAGCGGTTAGTGTTGTATCGATCGGGACCCAAGGTTTACATCCGTTTTGGGGAGCATTGCAAGAGGCTATGGGAACAAAGTTGAACTTTAGCACAGCTTTCCACCCTCGCGGACGGGCAATGGAGAGATTAATCCAAGTACTTGAAGATATGCTACGTGCGTGTGCGGTAGATTTCAAGGGAAGTTGGGATTCACATTTACCTTTAGCGGAGTTTGCCTACAACAAAGGGCGAGTATCGAGATGGCACCATACGAAGCATTATATGGGCGGAAATGTAGATCACCGATTTGTTGGGATGAAGTCGGTGAGGCTAAGATTTGGGGTTCGGAATTGGTACAATCGGTTGAGAGTGAGGGTGATTCGGGATAGATTACTTACCGCTCAAAGCCGACGAAAAGTTATGCGGATAATCGAAGAAGGGACCTTGAGTTTCGGGCGGGTGACTATGTATTCCTTAAGGTATCGCGCGTAGGGGTACTAAGAGGTTTGGGAAGAAAGGTAAACTCTCGCCTAGATACATAGGGCCTTTTGAGATACTTGAAAGGGTTGGCACGTTGGCATACCGACTTGCATTACCACCATCTTTGTCGGAGATTCATAATGTATTTCATGTGTCAATGCTCCGGAAGTATATGAAAGATGAGTCACACGTATTGGGGTATGAGGAGATCACATTCGAACCCGATTTGTCGTATGTAGAACATCCGGTAAGGATTCTCGACACTAAGGAGCAAATATTGCGAACCAAACGAATTCCGCTTGTTAAGGTTTTATGGAGAAATCACGAGATTGAAGAGGCTACGTGGGAGACCGAGGTTGAGATGCGAGGGAGATACCCTCATCTATTTGATAAACTTGGTAAGGAATTTAGGGGGCTAAATTCTTTTAAGGGGGAGAGAGTGTAATATCCTAAGTTTTTGCATGCATTTTACATGTCTAAATGCTTGAACAACATGTTAGTTTAGTTATGCCATAATTCTTGATACAAGACTTTGATCCTTGTCACACCTAATTGCAATACTTTAGATGTTTACATTGTTTGTGTTATTATGCTCAACATGTGTGTTTGATTTCTTGTACAAATATGTTCAATATGGTTTTTTTTGCCTTAATTCATATACATGTTAATGCACTAACTTGGTATAAGCCCTTGGGATTACTCATAAGTGTGAAGTGATTGTTGTTAGCATTGTTGAGATGGTCTATATGAATTATGTGTTGTTATAAGTGCTTTGAGTATTGTGTAATCACACCTAAGGTGACCAAGTGATTTGAACAAAGAATTAGAGATAATTGGGAGTAAGATTGAACAATAGGGTACGCACGCCGCGCAGATTTGTTGACACGCCGTGCAAAAGTGACCGACATTCCAAGTAAGTTTGGCACGGCCGCGCAGATTTGTTGACACGGCCGTGCAAGTATTTCAGTAAGTTTGGCACGGCCGCGCAGCATTTCTTGGCACGGCCGTGCGAGAATGACACGGCCGTGCGACCATATATGACACGGCCGTGCAAAGCGTACGGACATCACTTAAATGACTTGTAAAATTTGGGCTTTTGACTCTTGGACCCTTGGCTGAAAGTGTTGTACCATAGCTTGACCGTTGACCATATATAAGTCATTTAAAGACTCAAAACATATCATCTTCTCCATAGTTCTACCTTGGAGCCCTAGAGAGATTGTGTGGGAGATTTAAAGTGAGACTAGTGTGTGTGTTTCCATCCTTCACCATCCAACCATTGGATCATCCATGCAAAGCTACCAAAACATAGCTTGGGACTAGGGGACTTCATGATCAAGCTTTGATTATGAATTTGTTGGTTTAAATTTCTACCTTGGAGGTAAGTTGCTAAACCCCTTTGTATGCTTAGAAAACATTATATGTTTGCTCTTAATCTCACATGTATGACTTGAATACATGGTGCTTCCATGTTTAAATGGGATGGTGATATATGAAGCTTATCTAAGTGTTAAGTTGTTGAGTTGGATGATGTTGCATGTTAGTTTAAATAGCTCAACTATGGATTGTACTAAGAAACATGTTAGAAACCGTTAAAGGGTGAAAAATTGCATATAGCAATTATACCCAAATTTATGAACTTAGTGAATCAACACCAAAAATGGATTTTTGGGAAGATTGTAATTCTCCAAACCATTTGTTAAAGTACTACAAAAACTTGGGTTCATTTGATATGGAATATGGTCATCCGAGTACTTGATCGATATGTTAGAGACTTGTAAAGTAGCTCAATTTGTGGTTTGTGGCTTTAAACAATATGTTTGATGATTATTTGTGGTAGAAAATTATAATCTACTTGATGTTGGTCAAGTTCACTACTTTTGAACTTGATGGTTAATTGCATAAGTTGAGTAAGTTACCTACTTGTGTGAGTTGTGTAAGTCCAGCTGGCGTCGTTGTCGTTAATGTCATGGTGGGACGACCTATAGTCTTTACGAATGGGATTCGTGATCGCTATAAGTCGCCGTACGGAGTGCACACACCCTCTTTTGGCCACTTGAGAAGTAGCCCCATGTTATAGCAATACGCATGACTTTGGCTTGCTAGATTGAACTCGACGGGATTGTGTCGGGGACGTCGATACTACGCACACGGGTATCGAGGCACTATTGGTTGTTTGTGTAATGCAGGAGCTACACAAGGTTGAAGAAAGAGATATGTTATCCTTCTCTAACGGGGTTTATGTACAAGCATTTATATGTTATCAAAGTGCGATGTGAGTTAGATGATGGTATATCAAGAAAGATAGTATATGCTATGTTATGATATATAAATGTTGATGTCATGTTTTGTTAAATGCTTGAGCATCATGCCATGCCATTTAGTTGCATTAGTAACTTACTGTGTCATTATGACTCACTCCGTTATGTGTTTAATTGTTTTCCTTAGATCCAAATCAACCCGGAAGTTCTCGGTGAGGCCGATAGTGGTTCGTGGCTCGCGTGTCGCCAACGTGGGGAGTTCGAGGATTCCTATCTTAGTTATCTGTTTTCATTTTGGTAAGGACGATGGATATGTAAAGTTATATAAACTTTACTTGGGTTTTATTTGTGGTGTTGTAAACATATTCTTTTGGTGCCGACATGTATGTCGTGCTCTTGTACAGTTGTGTTGTTGAGTTAGTTCCTTCCCGAGCATGTCGTTAGCTCGCGGTTTTGTGTTGTTCCGGCATGTTGTGGCCGAGGTTCAGGTTGTAGTTGTTCTCTTTTCCCGAGTTATAACTCGTGGTCGTTGGTTGTTGTTTCCGGCCTTGTATTCGCCGAAGATTATTCTTATACTTGTGTTAATCAGGTTATCAATTGTGTTTTGTCGTAAGTACGGGCGGTTACGTCACGTGCTCTTTTTGTTGTTATGTTGTTTTGGCGACCCGACCTTTGAAAGCAAGTCTTTTGATCATCTATAAGGATCCACATAGATTCCAACATCCAATCTCTATTGTGCTCTTTTTTATCCTTTGCAAGCAAGTCTTTTGATCATCTAAAAGAATCCACAAAGCTTCCAATAATCAACCACTATTGAGCACTTGTTTATCCTTTGTAAACAAGTCTTTTGAAGCTCTAAAAGGATCCTCAAAGCTTCCAACAGTCAATCTCTATTGAGCTCTTAATTATCCTTTAAAAACAAGTCTTTTGATCCTCTAAAAGGATCCACAAAGATTTAAACAATCAATCTATATTGTGCTCTTGTTTATCATTTGTAATAAAGACTTTTGATCCTCTAAAAGGATCCACAAAGCTTCCAGCAATAAATCTCTATTGGGGACTTGTTTATCCTTTGTAAACAAGTCTTTTGAACCTCTAAAATGATCCTCAAAGCTTCCAACAATCAATCATCTATTGAGCTCTTGTTTATCAATTAAAAACAAGTCTTTTGATCCTCTAAAAGGATCCACAAAGCATCCAACAATCAATCTATATTGAGCTCTTGTTTATCATTTGTAATAAAGACTTTTGATCCTCTAAAAGGATCCACAAAGCTTCCAACAATAAATCTCTATTGAGGACTTGTTTATCCTTTGAAAACGAGTCTTTTGATCATCTAAAAGGATCGTCAAAGCTTCCCACAATCAATCTCTATTGCGCTCTTGTTTATCCTTTGAAAGCAAGTCTTTTGATCATCTATAAGGATCCACAAAGATTCCAACATTCAATCTCTATTGTGCTCTTGTTTATCCTTTGAAAGCAAGTCTTTTGATCATCTAAAAGAATCCACAAAGCTTCCAATAATCAACCACTATTGAGCACTTGTTTATCCTTTGTAAACAAGTCTTTTAAACCTCTAAAAGGATCCTCAAAGCTTCCAACAATCAATCTCTATTGAGCTCTTGTTTATCCTTTAAAAACAAGTCTTTTGATCCTCTAAAAGGATCCACAAAGAATCAAACAATCAATCTATATTGTGCTCTTGTTTATCATTTGTAATAAAGACTTTTGATCCTCTAAAAGGATCCACAAAGCTTCCAACAATAAATCTCTATTGAGGACTTGTTTATCCTTCCAAAACGAGTCTTTTGATCATCTAAAAGGATCGTCAAAGCTTCCCACAATCAATCTCTATTGCGCTCTTGTTTATCCTTTGAAAGCAAGTCTTTTGATCAACTATAAGGATCCACAAAGATTCCAACATTCAATCTCTATTGTGCTCTTGTTTATCCTTTGAAAGCAAGTCTTTTGATCATCTAAAAGAATCCACAAAGCTTCCAATAATCAACCACTATTGAGCACTTGTTTATCCTTTGTAAACAAGTCTTTTGAACCTCTAAAAGGATCCTCAAAGCTTCCAACAATCAATCTCTATTGAGCTCTTGTTTATCCTTTAAAAACAAGTCTTTTGATCCTCTAAAAGGATCCACAAAGCATCCAACAATCAATCTATATTGAGCTCTTGTTTATCATTTGTAATAAAGACTTTTGATCCTCTAAAAGGATCCACAAAGCTTCCAACAATAAATCTCTATTGAGGACTTGTTTATCCTTTGAAAACGAGTCTTTTGATCATCTAAAAGGATCGTCAAAGCTTCCCACAATCAATCTCTATTGCGCTCTTGTTTATCCTTTGAAAGCAAGTCTTTTGATCATCTATAAGGATCCACAAAGATTCCAACATTCAATCTCTATTGTGCTCTTGTTTATCCTTTGAAAGCAAGTCTTTTGATCATCTAAAAGAATCCACAAAGCTTCCAATAATCAACCACTATTGAGCACTTGTTTATCCTTTGTAAACAAGTCTTTTGAATCTCTAAAAGGATCCTCAAAGCTTCCAACAATCAATCTCTATTGAGCTCTTGTTTATCCTTTAAAACAAGTCTTTTGATCCTCTAAAAGGATCCACAAAGATTTAAACAATCAATCTATATTGTGCTCTTGTTTATCATTTGTAATAAAGACTTTTGATCCTCTAAAAGGATCCACAAAGCTTCCAGCAATAAATCTCTATTGGGGACTTGTTTATCCTTTGTAAACAAGTCTTTTGAACCTCTAAAATGATCCTCAAAGCTTCCAACAATCAATCATCTATTGAGCTCTTGTTTATCCATTAAAAACAAGTCTTTTGATCCTCTAAAAGGATCCACAAAGCATCCAACAATCAATCTATATTGAGCTCTTGTTTATCATTTGTAATAAAGACTTTTGATCCTCTAAAAGGATCCACAAAGCTTCCAACAATAAATCTCTATTGAGGACTTGTTTATCCTTTCAAAACGAGTCTTTTGATCATCTAAAAGGATCGTCAAAGCTTCCCACAATCAATCTCTATTACGCTCTTGTTTATCCTTTGAAAGCAAGTCTTTTGATCATCTATAAGGATCCACAAAGATTCCAACATTCAATCTCTATTGTGCTCTTGTTTATCCTTTGAAAGCAAGTCTTTTGATCATCTAAAAGAATCCACAAAGCTTCCAATAATCAACCACTATTGAGCACTTGTTTATCCTTTGTAAACAAGTCTTTTGAACCTCTAAAAGGATCTTCAAAGCTTCCAACAATCAATCTCTATTGAGCTCTTGTTTATCCTTTAAAAACAAGTCTTTTGATCCTCTAAAAGGATCCACAAAGCATCCAACAATCAATCTATATTGAGCTCTTGTTTATCATTTGTAATAAAGACTTTTGATCCTCTAAAAGGATCCACAAAGCTTCCAACAATAAATCTCTATTGAGGACTTGTTTATCCTTTCAAAACAAGTCTTTTGATCATCTAAAAGGATCGTCAAAGCTTCCCACAATCAATCTCTATTGCGCTCTTGTTTTCCAACATTCAATCTCTATTGTGCTCTTGTTTACCCTTTGAAAGCAAGTCTTTTGATCATCTAAAAGAATCCACAAAGCTTCCAATAATCAACCACTATTGAGCACTTGTTTATCCTTTGTAAACAAGTCTTTTGAACCTTTAAAAGGATCCTCAAAGCTTCCAACAATCAATCTCTATTGAGCTCTTGTTTATGCTTTAAAAACAAGTCTTTTGATCCTCTAAAAGGATCCACAAAGAATCAAACAATCAATCTATATTGTGCTCTTGTTTATCATTTGTAATAAAGACTTTTGACCCTCTAAAAGGATCCACAAAGCTTCCAACAATAAATCTCTATTGAGGACTTGTTTATCTTTGTAAACAAGTCTTTTGAACCTCTAAAAGGATCCTCAAAGCTTCCAACAATCAATAATCTATTGAGCACTTGTTTATCCATTAAAAACAAGTCTTTTGATCCTCTAAAAGGATCCACAAAGCATCCAACAATCAATCTATATTGAGCTCTTGTTTATCCTTTGAAATAAAGTCTTTTGATCATCTAAAAGGATCCACAAAGCTTCCAACAATCAATCTCTATTGAGGACTTGTTTATCCTTTGAAAACAAGTCTTTTGATCATCTAAAAGGATCCACAAAGCTTCCAACAATCAATCTCTATTGAGCTCTTGTTTATCCTTTGAAACAAGTCTTTTGATCATCTAAAAGGATCCACAAAGATTCCAACAATCAATCTCTATTGAGCTCTTGTTTATCCTTTGAAAGCAAGTCTTTTGATCATCTAAAAGGATCCACAAAGCTTCCAACAATCAATCACTATTGAGCTCTTGTTTATCCTTTGTAAACAAGTCTTTTGATCCTCTAAAAGGATCCACAAAGCTTCCAACAATAAATCTCTATTGAGGACTTGTTTATCCTTTGAAAACAAGTCTTTTGATCATCTAAAAGGATCACAAAGCTTCCCACAATCAATCTCTATTGCGCTCTTGTTTATCCTTTGAAAGCAAGTCTTTTGATCATCTATAAGGATCCACAAAGATTCCAACATTCAATCTCTATTGTGCTCTTGTTTATCCTTTGAAAGCAAGTCTTTTGATCATCTAAAAGAATCCACAAAGCTTCCAATAATCAACCACTATTGAGCACTTGTTTATCCTTTGTAAACAAGTCTTTTGAACCTCTAAAAGGATCCTCAAAGCTTCCAACAATCAATCTCTATTGAGCTCTTGTTTATCCTTTAAAAACAAGTCTTTTGATCCTCTAAAAGGATCCACAAAGCATCCAACAATCAATCTATATTGAGCTCTTGTTTATCATTTGTAATAAAGACTTTTGATCCTCTAAAAGGATCCACAAAGCTTCCAACAATAAATCTCTATTGAGGACTTGTTTATCCTTTTAAAACAAGTCTTTTGATCATCTAAAAGGATCGTCAAAGCTTCCCACAATCAATCTCTATTGCGCTCTTGTTTATCCTTTGAAAGCAAGTCTTTTGATCATCTATAAGGATCCACAAAGATTCCAACATTCAATCTCTATTGTGCTCTTGTTTATCCTTTGAAAGCAAGTCTTTTGATCATCTAAAAGAATCCACAAAGCTTCCAATAATCAACCACTATTGAGCACTTGTTTATCCTTTGTAAACAAGTCTTTTGAACCTCTAAAAGGATCCTCAAAGCTTCCAACAATCAATCTCTATTGAGCTCTTGTTTATCCTTTAAAAACAAGTCTTTTGATCCTCTAAAAGGATCCACAAAGCATCAAACAATCAATCTATATTGAGCTCTTGTTTATCATTTGTAATAAAGACTTTTGATCCTCTAAAAGGATCCACAAAGCTTCCAACAATAAATCTCTATTGAGGACTTGTTTATCCTTTAAAAACAAGTCTTTTGATCATCTAAAAGGATCGTCAAAGCTTCCCACAATCAATCTCTATTGCGCTCTTGTTTATCCTTTGAAAGCAAGTCTTTTGATCATCTATAAGGATCCACAAAGATTCCAACATTCAATCTCTATTGTGCTCTTGTTTATCCTTTGAAAGCAAGTCTTTTGATCATCTAAAAGAATCCACAAAGCTTCCAATAATCAACCACTATTGAGCACTTGTTTATCCTTTGTAAACAAGTCTTTTGAACCTCTAAAAGGATCCTCAAAGCTTCCAACAATCAATCTCTATTGAGCTCTTGTTTATCCTTTAAAACAAGTCTTTTGATCCTCTAAAAGGATCCACAAAGCATCCAACAATCAATCTATATTGAGCTCTTGTTTATCATTTGTAATAAAGACTTTTGATCCTCTAAAAGGATCCACAAAGCTTCCAACAATAAATCTCTATTGAGGACTTGTTTATCCTTTGAAAACAAGTCTTTTGATCATCTAAAAGGATCGTCAAAGCTTCCCACAATCAATCTCTATTGCGCTCTTGTTTATCCTTTGAAAGCAAGTCTTTTGATCATCTATAAGGATCCACAAAGATTCCAACATTCAATCTCTATTGTGCTCTTGTTTATCCTTTGAAAGCAAGTCTTTTGATCATCTAAAAGAATCCACAAAGCTTCCAATAATCAACCACTATTGAGCACTTGTTTATCCTTTGTAAACAAGTCTTTTGAACCTCTAAAAGGATCCTCAAAGCTTCCAACAATCAATCTCTATTGAGCTCTTGTTTATCCTTTAAAACAAGTCTTTTGATCCTCTAAAAGGATCCACAAAGATTCCAACAATCAATCTATATTGAGCTCTTGTTTATCATTTGTAATAAAGACTTTTGATCCTCTAAAAGGATCCACAAAGCTTCCAACAATAAATCTCTATTGAGGACTTGTTTATCCTTTGTAAACAAGTCTTTTGATCCTCTAAAAGGATCCTCAAAGCTTCCAACAATCAATCTCTATTGAGCTCTTGTTTATCCTTTAAAAACAAGTCTTTTGATCCTCTAAAAGGATCCACAAAGCATCCAACAATCAATCTATATTGAGCTCTTGTTTATCATTTGTAATAAAGACTTTTGATCCTCTAAAAGGATCCACAAAGCTTCCAACAATAAATCTCTATTGAGGACTTGTTTATCCTTTCAAAACAAGTCTTTTGATCATCTAAAAGGATCTCAAAGCTTCCAACAATCAATCTCTATTAGCTCTTGTTTATCCTTTGAAAGCAAGTCTTTTGATCATCTATAAGGATCCACAAAGATTCCAACATTCAATCTCTATTGTGCTCTTGTTTATCCTTTGAAAGCAAGTCTTTTGATCATCTAAAAGAATCCACAAAGCTTCCAATAATCAACCACTATTGAGCACTTGTTTATCCTTTGTAAACAAGTCTTTTGAACCTCTAAAAGGATCCTCAAAGCTTCCAACAATCAATCTCTATTGAGCTCTTGTTTATCCTTTAAAAACAAGTCTTTTGATCCTCTAAAAGGATCCACAAAGCATCCAACAATCAATCTATATTGAGCTCTTGTTTATCATTTGTAATAAAGACTTTTGATCCTCTAAAAGGATCCACAAAGCTTCCAACAATAAATCTCTATTGAGGACTTGTTTATCCTTTAAAACAAGTCTTTTGATCATCTAAAAGGATCGTCAAAGCTTCCCACAATCAATCTCTATTGCGCTCTTGTTTTCCAACATTCAATCTCTATTGTGCTCTTGTTTATCCTTTGAAAGCAAGTCTTTTGATCATCTAAAAGAATCCACAAAGCTTCCAATAATCAACCACTATTGAGCACTTGTTTATCCTTTGTAAACAAGTCTTTTGAACCTCTAAAAGGATCCTCAAAGCTTCCAACAATCAATCTCTATTGAGCTCTTGTTTATCCTTTAAAACAAGTCTTTTGATCCTCTAAAAGGATCCACAAAGAATCCAACAATCAATCTATATTGAGCTCTTGTTTATCATTTGTAATAAAGACTTTTGATCCTCTAAAAGGATCCACAAAGCTTCCAACAATAAATCTCTATTGAGGACTTGTTTATCCTTTGTAAACAAGTCTTTTGAACCTCTAAAAGGATCCTCAAAGCTTCCAACAATCAATCTCTATTGAGCTCTTGTTTATCCTTAAAAACAAGTCTTTTGATCATCTAAAAGGATCCACAAAGCATCCAACAATCAATCTATATTGAGCTCTTGTTTATCATTTGTAATAAAGTCTTTTGATCCTCTAAAAGGATCCACAAAGCTTCCAACAATAAATCTCTATTGAGGACTTGTTTATCCTTTGAAAACAAGTCTTTTGATCATCTAAAAGGATCACAAAGCTTCCACAATCAATCTCTATTGGCTCTTGTTTATCCTTTGAAATCAAGTCTTTTGATCATCTAAAAGGATCCACAAAGATTCCAACATTCAATCTCTATTGTGCTCTTGTTTATCCTTTGAAAGCAAGTCTTTTGATCATCTAAAAGAATCCACAAAGCTTCCAATAATCAACCACTATTGAGCACTTGTTTATCCTTTGTAAACAAGTCTTTTGAATCCTCTAAAAGGATCCACAAAGCTTCCAACAATAAATCTCTATTGAGGACTTGTTTATCCTTTGAAAACAAGTCTTTTGATCATCTAAAAGGATCGTCAAAGCTTCCCACAATCAATCTCTATTGCGCTCTTGTTTATCCTTTGAAAGCAAGTCTTTTGATCATCTATAAGGATCCACAAAGATTCCAACATTCAATCTCTATTGTGCTCTTGTTTATCCTTTGAAAGCAAGTCTTTTGATCATCTAAAAGAATCCACAAAGCTTCCAATAATCAACCACTATTGAGCACTTGTTTATCCTTTGTAAACAAGTCTTTTGAACCTCTAAAAGGATCCTCAAAGCTTCCAACAATCAATCTCTATTGAGCTCTTGTTTATCCTTTAAAAACAAGTCTTTTGATCCTCTAAAAGGATCCACAAAGAATCAAACAATCAATCTATATTGAGCTCTTGTTTATCATTTGTAATAAAGACTTTTGATCCTCTAAAAGGATCCACAAAGCTTCCAACAATAAATCTCTATTGAGGACTTGTTTATCCTTTAAAAACAAGTCTTTTGATCATCTAAAAGGATCGTCAAAGCTTCCAACAATCAATCTCTATTGCGCTCTTGTTTATCCTTTGAAAGCAAGTCTTTTGATCATCTATAAGGATCCACAAAGATTCCAAAATTCAATCTCTATTGTGCTCTTGTTTATCCTTTGAAAGCAAGTCTTTTGATCATCTAAAAGAATCCACAAAGCTTCCAATAATCAACCACTATTGAGCACTTGTTTATCCTTTGTAAACAAGTCTTTTGAACCTCTAAAAGGATCCTCAAAGCTTCCAACAATCAATCTCTATTGAGCTCTTGTTTATCCTTTAAAAACAAGTCTTTTGATCCTCTAAAAGGATCCACAAAGAATCCAACAATCAATCTATATTGAGCTCTTGTTTATCATTTGTAATAAAGACTTTTGATCCTCTAAAAGGATCCACAAAGCTTCCAACAATAAATCTCTATTGAGGACTTGTTTATCCTTTGTAAACAAGTCTTTTGATCTCTAAAAGGATCCTCAAAGCTTCCAACAATCAATCTCTATTCAGCTCTTGTTTATCCTTTAAAAACAAGTCTTTTGATCCTCTAAAAGGATCCACAAAGCATCCAACAATCAATCTATATTGAGCTCTTGTTTATCCTTTGTAATAAAGTCTTTTGATCCTCTAAAAGGATCCACAAAGCTTCCAACAATCAATCTCTATTGAGGACTTGTTTATCCTTTAAAACAAGTCTTTTGATCATCTAAAAGGATCCTCAAAGCTTCCAACAATCAATCTCTATTGTGCTCTTGTTTATCCTTTGAAAGTAAGTCTTTTGATCATCTATAAGGATCCACAAAGATTCCAATATTCAATCTCTATTGTGCTCTTGTTTATCCTTTGAAAGTAAGTCTTTTGATCATCTATAAGGATCCACAAAGATTCCAACATTCAATCTCTATTGTGCTCTTGTTTATCCTTTGAAAGCAAGTCTTTTGATCATCTAAAAGAATCCACAAAGCTTCCAATAATCAACCACTATTGAGCACTTGTTTATCCTTTGTAAACAAGTCTTTTGAACCTCTAAAAGGATCCTCAAAGCTTCCAACAATCAATCTCTATTGAGCTCTTGTTTATCCTTTAAAAACAAGTCTTTTGATCCTCTAAAAGGATCCACAAAGCATCCAACAATCAATCTATATTGAGCTCTTGTTTATCATTTGTAATAAAGACTTTTGATCCTCTAAAAGGATCCACAAAGCTTCCAACAATAAATCTCTATTGAGGACTTGTTTATCCTTTAAAAACAAGTCTTTTGATCATCTAAAAGGATCTCAAAGCTTCCCACAATCAATCTCTATTGAGCTCTTGTTTATCCTTTGAAAGCAAGTCTTTTGATCATCTATAAGGATCCACAAAGATTCCAACATTCAATCTCTATTGTGCTCTTGTTTATCCTTTGAAAGCAAGTCTTTTGATCATCTAAAAGAATCCACAAAGCTTCCAATAATCAACCACTATTGAGCACTTGTTTATCCTTTGTAAACAAGTCTTTTGAACCTCTAAAAGGATCCTCAAAGCTTCCAACAATCAATCTCTATTGAGCTCTTGTTTATCCTTTAAAAACAAGTCATTTGATCCTCTAAAAGGATCCACAAAGAATCAAACAATCATTCTATATTGTGCTCTTGTTTTATCATTTGTAATAAAGACTTTTGATCCTCTAAAAGGATCCACAAAGCTTCCAACAATAAATCTCTATTGAGGACTTGTTTATCCTTTGTAAACAAGTCTTTTGAACCTCTAAAAGGATCCTCAAAGCTTCCAACAATCAATCTCTATTGAGCTCTTGTTTATCATTTAAAATAAGTCTTTTGATCCTCTAAAAGGATCCACAAAGCATCCAACAATCAATCTATATTGAGCTCTTGTTTATCATTTGTAATAAAGACTTTTGATCCTCTAAAAGGATCCACAAAGCTTCCAACAATAAATCTCTATTGAGGACTTGTTTATCCTTTCAAAACAAGTCTTTTGATCATCTAAAAGGATCGTCAAAGCTTCCCACAATCAATCTCTATTGCGCTCTTGTTTATCCTTTGAAAGCAAGTCTTTTGATCATCTATAAGGATCCATAAAGATTCCAACATTCAATCTCTATTGTGCTCTTGTTTATCCTTTGAAAGCAAGTCTTTTGATCATCTAAAAGAATCCATAAAGCTTCCAATAATCAACCACTATTGAGCACTTGTTTATCCTTTGTAAACAAGTCTTTTGAACCTCTAAAAGGATCCTCAAAGCTTCCAACAATCAATCTCTATTGAGCTCTTGTTTATCCTTTAAAAACAAGTCTTTTGATCCTCTAAAAGGATCCACAAAGAATCAAAAAATCAATCTATATTGAGCTCTTGTTTATCATTTGTAATAAAGACTTTTGATCCTCTAAAAGGATCCACAAAGCTTCCAACAATAAATCTCTATTGAGGACTTGTTTATCCTTTAAAACAAGTCTTTTGATCATCTAAAAGGATCGTCAAAGCTTCCCACAATCAATCTCTATTGCGCTCTTGTTTATCCTTTGAAAGCAAGTCTTTTGATCATCTATAAGGATCCACAAAGATTCCAACATTCAATCTCTATTGTGCTCTTGTTTATCCTTTGAAAGCAAGTCTTTTGATCATCTAAAAGAATCCACAAAGCTTCCAATAATCAACCACTATTGAGCACTTGTTTATCCTTTGTAAACAAGTCTTTTGAACCTCTAAAAGGATCCTCAAAGCTTCCAACAATCAATCTCTATTGAGCTCTTGTTTATCCTTTAAAAACAAGTCTTTTGATCCTCTAAAAGGATCCACAAAGAATCAAACAATCAATCTATATTGTGCTCTTGTTTATCATTTGTAATAAAGACTTTTGATCCTCTAAAAGGATCCACAAAGCTTCCAACAATAAATCTCTATTGAGGACTTGTTTATCCTTTAAAAACAAGTCTTTTGATCATCTAAAAGATCGTCAAAGCTTCCACAATCAATCTCTATTGCGCTCTTGTTTATCCTTTGAAAGCAAGTCTTTTGATCATCTATAAGGATCCACAAATATTACAATATTCAATCTCTATTGTGCTCTTCTTTATCCTTTGAAAGCAAGTCTTTTGATCATCTATAAGGATCCACAAAGATTCTAACATTCAATCTCTATTGTGCTCTTGTTTATCCTTTGAAAGCAAGTCTTTTGATCATCTAAAAGAATCCATAAAGCTTCCAATAATCCACCACTATTGAGAACTTGTTTATGCTTTGTAAACAAGTCTTTTGAACCTCTAAAAGGATCCTCAAAGCTTCCAACAATCAATCTCTATTGAGCTCTTGTTTATCCTTTAAAAACATGTCTTTTAAAAACATGTCTTTTGAAATGACTCCTCTTTGGTCTGGTTGGGCTGCTGCTTTTCTGTTGCTGCTGGTTTTCGTCCCTGCAAGCACGAGTCGTCCCGTAGGAGACGAGTCGTCCATTTTCTCCCTGATTCAGTCTTCCCTTTGTAGGGGACGAATTCAGCATATTGAGGACGAGTCGTCCATTTGGTCCTCGATTCGCCGTCCCCGTGTGAGGGACGAATTAGTGTTCATGGGGACGAGTCGTCCATGCTCCTTGGCTTAGGCCTTTTTGGTTTTTTGTTTATTTTTTGATTTCCCTATCCCTTTGTAGTGGGCAGCTCTCTAGAAGCTGGATCCCTCCCCGTAGTTACTTCCTTATGTATTTCATTTCGGTGATTGAGGTTGTCATGTCCCCTACCTTGTTTGTAATTTTCTTGATTATTAATAAAATTTAGGGAGTGTCGTCTCCTTTTGCCAAAAAAAAAAAAAAAAATTATTCCCGTCTTCATCACACCAACGGATAATATAACGGAATAACTTGAAGACATGACTTAATAAGAGTAAGCTTAGCACCAAAGGATAAAAGTTTGCCTTTCCAAGAAGCCAATCTATCCTCCATTTTAGCAATGACCGAGTCAAATGGATAAATTTTCTTCCGTCCCACATATAAAGGGCAGCCAAGATAAGTAATCGGAAGAGTCTTTTTGACAAAACCCGTAACCTCAGCGATAATTGCATCTCTATTTTCATCTTCCACCCCCAAAATATAACAAGATTTCAAAATACTAACCAATTGCTCAGAAAAAGATTGATACCAATGTAAACATCTCATGTGAGCTTCCATAGAATCCTTCGAACCATTGCAAAAAATAATGATATCATCGGCATAAGCTAAGTGAGAAATCATTGGAGTATTGATGTGAGTGCGATATCGAAAACGAGGAGAATTAGAATGAAGCATATTAAGGCCTCGACTAAGAACCTCCGCAGCCATGATAAACAAGGTAGGAGAAATTGGGTCACCTTGACGAAGCCCCCGAGAAGATTGGAAAAAACCACACGATTCTCCATTAACAAGCACCGAAAACCAACATGAGGAAATGCACCGGAAGATTAAATCATTCCAGACTTCATAAAAACCAAAATTTCGCATGACTTTAATCAAAGCAAACCAAGAAAGCCTATCATAAGCCTTAGCCATGTCAAGCACACATTAGCTCCTCTAACCTTTTTCTTTATAGATTGGACCAAATCTTGCCCAAGAAGAACATTCTCATGAATTAACCGCCCTTGGACAAATCCACTTTGTTGCGGAGAAATAATACGAGGTAAGATAGAAGAAAGCCGACACGTAAGAAGCTTTGTAATAACTTTATTAGAGAAATTACAAAGACTAATCGGCCGGAACTCACTAAATCTCGTAGGAGCACTAACTTTAGGAAGCATAACAATAAGAGTGGCTGTCCAACTCCGAGGGATGGGAAAACCAGAAAAATTCAGTGATAGCCGCAAAAATCAGATTTAATGATGTCCCAAAACTCTTGATAGAAAAACCATTAAACCCATCAGACCCGAAGACTTTGACTATTCATTGACCAAACCGTAGCCTTGATCTCCTTTTTTTTTTTTTTTTTGGTGAAAGGAGACGGCACTCCCTAAATTTTATTAATTAAGCAAAAATTACAAACAAGGTGGGGACATGACAACCTCAACCACCGAAATAAAATACATAAGGAAAACACTACGGAAAGGGACCACCACTATAGCCTTGATCTCCTCCATAGACGGAACAGTGTGAGCATCTCATTATCAATCTCTGACAAGGCGAGGAATGACATCTAGAATATCATCGATGGGGCATCAACGGGCTTTGAAGTTGTTCCGAGAAAAATCAACAAAGAACATGTTGGATATCCTCTTTCTTAGAAATCCAAACACCATCTCTATTCGAATTCGATGAATGAACAATTTGTCTTTTCTTTCGAACATAAGAGTGGAAAAACTTCGAATTTCGATCACCATCCTTTATCCACGAAATATTAGCCTTTTGACACCAAAAATCTTCATCCATCTTGAGCTTAGTCAATAACTTAGCTTGAGCCAGACTGAGAGCAGATTTGGTATTAGCACTAGGATCATTTTGAAGATTAAGCTCACATTGACTCACCTCATCTTCAGCATCCTTAACTTGTTGATCAACCCGACCAAAAACTTCTTTATTCCATTTCGAAATATCTTTCTTTAATCGAACCACTTTTAGCAAAACACACAAGAGGCCTTCCATCCATATAAGAATTCCAAGAATTATCCACCACAGAACGGAAAGAGACATGCTTAGCCCAAATATTCAGGAACCTGAAACTCCCATGAATAATATCACCATGAACTTTGACTTGAACAACAAGGGGAGCATGATCTGAGCAAGTACGATTAATATGAGATACCGTAGTAGCATGAAATTTATCCAACCACGCTGCATTATAAAAGGCTCTATCAAGCCTCTGAAGAATAGAAGGCAGGGGTGTTAGCTTTGTCTAAGATAAAATTACCCCGACATCGACTAGGAAGATCCAGATGAGAAAAAAATTCAACATCCCTTTGCTCATCTGCAGCAAAATTTGCTAAGCCATCAGCCATGGAGGATATGGGTAACTCGAACTTCCATGGAGGACATAAGTCTATGAATGTGAGCAACAACACACCAAATAGCCCAAGGGATATGATATTCTTTGATAATGACCATTTGATAAGGGGAAGAGAATCCACTTCTAACCACAAGTAACCACAAGTAGAAGCCAAAAGGAGACCGTCACGAACAGCCATAGCCTCACCATCATGTTAGAAGAGTGACCATAAAATTTGCCAAAACCAAAAGGAAATCACCATTGTTATCCCGAAAGACACCCCAACCCGCAGACAGCCCGATTTCCACGAGACACCCCATCCGTATTAACTTTAATGAAACCATCAGAAGGATGTTGCCAAATCACCAAACGAATGTTATGACAACCACGGCCAACCTTATTCAGTCCAAAGAAAGAAAAGAGGTGATCATCGACTGAATCCCAAAAGAAAGATAACTCAAAGGCTTTAGCAGTGTTATGGATTTGCTCTAGAATTTTATAGATGATGGACAAATGATTCATAGCAGCACCTTCAAATCTGCCTTTATTCCTTGCCAACCAAATTTCCCAAAGAATGAAGGCTGGAAGAACTTGGGATAAAAAAGAAGAAGCACTATTCTTTTTTATTTGCGAACCATCCCACCAACAATAAAGCATTTGGTTCAAACCACCCCAAAACATATGAACACCACAAAGAGAGCCATAATGCTGCCAAACCTTCTTAGCGATATCACCATTAATAAAAATGTGGGGAATGGATTCTTCCCTCGCCTCTGAACAACATTCACATTTGGAAGCGAAATGAACACCCCTTCTTTTAACTCTATCATCCGTAGGAATGCCACCATGAAAGACCCTCCAAAGAAAGACGGAGACTTTAAGCGGGATATATTTATGCCAACAAAAGGATAAAATAGCCGACCGAACTCTTGGTCTTCTACATTCTCGCCAAGCCGAGCTAACAGAGAACTTACCAGATGGAGAGGGTAGCCAAATAGGAGTATCCGGCTAATCTATGGTAGTCAAGGACTGATCTTGAATTAACGAAAGAAGCTGGACACCATATACCTCCCGAATATGATCAATACGAGGAGCGCCATTATCAAACAAAGAAGAGATTGCAATATGATCAAAAGGAATATTACCCATATTACCTTCCAGCCACCTTTCATGAATCGTGATGTCACCTCTTCCAAGCCGCCAACCTAACCGGCTTTCAACCAAAGGTTTAGCATCCATCATACGACGCCAAATATGGGACTCAGCTGATTTTCGAGAAGCATCCATAGGATGAATGCCTCTACAATATTTGGCCAACATAAACCTGCTCCAAAGAGAGTCCCCAGTCCGAAATCTCCACCAAAGCTTCATGGAAAAAGCCATGGAAACATCCTCAAATTTCTGAAGACCCAAACCTCCCTCATCAATAGGCCAACTCATACTCTCCCACGAAAGCCAATGACATTTTTGGGACCCATCAACATTACTCCAAAAAAACCTTGTAATAATACGTTCGAGTCTGTGAAAGACCCCTTTAAGAGGATGAATGAGAGATAGGTAGTAAAGAGGGATTGCTGCCAAACAAGATTTAATCAAGGTAAGCTTTACACCAAAGGAAAGAAGCTTCCCTTGCCAAGAAGCAAGCCTAGCCTCCATTTTCTGAAATAAAGGATTGAATAAACTGAGCTTTAACCTCCCAATATACAACGGACAACCTAAATATTTAATAGGCAAATCTTGCTTAACGAAACCTGTCACTGCTGCTATGACTATAAATCAAGATATCATCAAAATACACCACAACAAATTTATTAATGAACTCACGTAACACATGATTCATCAATCTCATGAAAGTACTAGGTGCATTTGTAAGACCAAAAGGCATGACTAACCACTCATATAAACCAAACTTAGTTTTAAAAGCAGTTTTCCACTCGTCACCCTTTTTAATCCTAATTTGATGGTATCCACTTTTAAGGTCAATTTTTGTGAAGATTATGGCACCATGCAACATGTCAAGCATATCATCTAACCTAGGAATAGGATAGTGATACTTTACCGTTATTTTGTTCACGGCATGGGAATCGGTGCATATCCTCCACTCACCATTCTTTTTGGGTACCACAATGACGGGCACCGCACAAGGACTCATGCTTTCTCGAACCTTTCCTTTGGACATCAATTCCTCAACTTGTTTTTGAATTTCTTGTGTTTCTTGAGGGTTGGCTCTATAGGCCGGTCGATTTGGAATGACCGCACCGGGTATAAAGTCAATTTGATGTTCAATTCCTCTAAGTGGTGGGAGACCACTTGGTTCTTTTTGAGGAAATACTTCTTCAAATTCCTGCAACAAAGGAACAACAACACTTGGTGAGTCTTCATGTGTTCTTTCTAAATGTTTCTCAATGGTTTCGTTGATATATTTGAATGTTAGGGGTATTGGTAATAAGGCTTCTTTTTATCGTGCAAAAAGGCTTTTCTGATTGCACGGGTCTTCTTTTCTTGCTATTGCGGAACCCATGATCCCTGCTAATCAAATTTTCAAATACAAAAGGTTGTTTGGGTGTGCTGGTTATGTAGCTAATGTTAATGGTAAAATCTGGTTGTTTTGGAAGCATGATTTTGATTGCAGGGTTATTCGTGATTCGACCCAGGCTATTACTCTTCAGCTTGCTCATCCTCAATGGGAACTTTGGGATGAAATTATGGTGGTTTATGCGAGTTGTGATAGATATACTCGTCGAGAACTTTGGGATGAAATTATGGATATGAGTTCTTGCAGAGATCCTTGGTTTGTTATTGGTGATTTTAATTGTGTTCTTGATCAATCCGAAAAGTTAGGTGGTAAACCTATTAAGCGAAAAGTTGTTGCTGAATTTTTGGATATGGTGCAATATTCTGGGCTTATTGATGCTGGTTATATTGGAAATATTTATACATGGGTTGACAAACCTAAAGGGCAGCCTTCTATTCTTCAGAGACTTGATCGAGCTTTCTATAATGCAGAGTGGTTGGATAAATTTCATGCTACTACGGTATCTCACATTAATCGTACTTTCTCTGATCATGCTCCCCTTGTTGTTCATGTCAAAGTTCATGGTGATATTGTTCATGGGAGTTTCAGGTTTTTGAATATTTTGGCTAGGCATGTATCTTTCCGTTCTGTGGTGGACAATTCTTGGAATTTGTATATGGATGGGAGGCCTCTTGTGTGTTTTGCTAAAAAGCTTGCTCGTTTAAAGAAGGATATTTCGAAATGGAATAAAGAAGTGTTTGGTAGAGTTGATCAACAAGTTAAAGACGCTGAAGATGAGGTGAGTCGATGTGAGCTAAACCTTCAAAATGATCCTAGTGATAATACTAAATCTGCTTTCAGCCTGTCACAAGCTCGGTTATTGGCTAAGCTTAAGATTGATGAAGATTTCTGGCGTCAAAAGGCTAACATCTCATAGATAAAGGATGGTGATAGGAATACGAAATTTTTTCATTCTTATGTTCGAAAGAAAAGGCAGAAATTGTTTATTCATCGGAATCAGAATAGAGATGGTGTCTGGATATCCAAGAAAGAGGATATTCAACATGCTGCTATTGATTTTTTCTCGGACCAACTTCAAAGCCCTGTTGATAATCCATATGATGATATTCTGGATGTCATTCCTCACCTTGTCACTGAGATTGATAATAATATGCTTACAGCTGTTCCATCTATGGAAGAGATCAAGGAGACGGTTTGGTCGATGAATAGTCAAAGTGCAGTGGGTCCTGATGGGTTTAGTAGTTTTTTCTATAAGGAGTTTTGGGACATCATCAAATCTGACTTTTGTAGGGCTATCATTGAATTTTTCTCTGGATTTTCCTCCCACGGAGCCGGACCGCCACTCTTATTGTTATGCTTCCTAAAGTTAGTGCTCCTACGAGATTCAAGTGAGTTTCGACCGATTAGTCTTTGTAATTTCTCTAATAAAGTTATTACAAAGCTTCTTACTTGTCGGCTTGCTTCTATCTTACCTCGTATTATCTCTCGCAACAAAGTGGATTTGTCCAAGGGCGGTTAATTCATGAGAATGTTCTTCTTGGGTGAACTGGTCCAATCTATAAAGAAAAAGGTTAGAGGTTCTAATGTGTGTTTAAAGCTTGATATGGCAAAGGCTTATGATAGTCGTCTTGGTTTGCTCGATTAAAGTCATGCGAAGGTTTGGTTTCTCAAGTCCGGAATGATTTAATTTTTCGTGTATTTCCCCGTTGGTTTTCGGTGCTTGTTAATGGAGAATCGTGTGGTTTTTTCCATTCTTCTCGAGGGCTTCGTCAAGGTGACCCAATTTCTCCTACCCTATTTATTATGGTCACGAGGTTCTTAGTAGAGGTCTTGATATGCTTCATTCTAATTTTCCTCGGTTTAGATATCGAACTCACATCAATACTCCAATGATTTCTCATTTAGCCTATGCCGATGATATCATTATTTTTTGCAATGGGTCGAAGGATTCTATGGAAGCTCACATGCGATGTTTACATTGGTATCAATCCTTTTCTGGGCAATTGGTTAGTATATCGAAATCTTGTTATATTTTGGGGGTGGAAGATGATAATAGAGATGCAATCATCATGCTGCAATGGGTTTTGTCAAAAGACTCTTCCGATTACTTATCTTGGTTGCCCTTTATATGTGGGACGGAAGAAAATCTCTCTTTTGATTTGGTTATTGCTAAGATGGAAGATTGATGCGGGAGCATTGGGTTACAACCTTCGCAAAGACCCAAACAAAGCCATGGACGCATTACAAGTGGGTGAAGATGGGTTGACGTTATCTCTCGAGGCGTTGATGATGCAAGGAGGGAAGTTTCGAGAGTTTGGAAGGCCTTTGGAGGTCACATGCGCGACAAGGGATGATGCATAGGAGAAAGAAGGCATTGGCAACTTTCTGGATGAAGAGCGATCGCTAGGCCAAAGGAGAGCGATCGCATTTGAAGCGCCAGGACCGAGACACCGCCACAAAGCGATCGCTGTGGCGAAGGAGGGCGATCGCCTGTGACCACAAATGCTATATTTTGGTATATAGCAAAAGTGAGGAGGAGCATGTGCGACATCTTGAAGAGGTACTACAAGCTTTGCGGAAAAACAAGCTCTATGGAAAACTTGAGAAGTGTTCGCTTATGCAACCAAGTGTGACATTCCTTGGTTATGTGGTGTCAAAGGAAGGAGTATCGGTTGATCAAGCGAAGATTGAAGCAATCAAGTCTTGGCCCATTCCAACAACTATTACGGAGGTACGCTCATTTCATGGACTAGCTTCTTTCTATAGACGCTTCATTAAAGACTTTAGTACTATTGCAAGTCCTATGACCGAGACTTTGAAGAAAGGAAAATTTGAATGGACTCGCGCGCCCAACAAGCTTTTGAAGAGCTAAAACACCGTTTTGGCCTTACTCGATTTCTCACAACCTTCAAGTTGAATGTGAAGCTAGTGGAGTGGGTATTGGAGCGGTGTTGACTCAAGGAAAAAGGCCCATTGCTTATTTGAATAAGAAGCTTGGAGGTGCAAGACTCAACTATTCTACCTATGACAAAGAATTATATGCTATGGTTCGAGCTTTGGATCATTGGAGTCATTACCTAAGGCCGAATCATTTCGTCCTACATTCCGATCACGAGGCGTTGAAGTATATTCATGGGCAACACAAGTTGAAACCGAGGCACGCGAAATGGGTGGAATTTCTTCAATCCTTCAACTTTTCTTCAAATATAAGGATGGAAAGAACAACGTGGTAGCGGATGCATTATCTCGACGATATTCTATGCTCACCATGATGGATGCCAAGCTACTAGGGTTCAAACTAGTATGTGAATACTACAAGGGAGATCCGGATTTTGGCTCAATTGTTCTCGATTGTGAGAAAGGGAAGAATAGGAATTTCGTGCTACAAGAAGGCTTTTTGTTCAAGGGCAATCAACTTTGTATTCCCAAGTGTTCGATAAGAGAATTGTTGGTATGAGAAACGCATGGTGGAGGACTAGGGACATTTTGGCATCAACAAGACGTTGGAGTTATTGCAAGAACATTTTTATTGGCCGAAGATGTTTGGAGATGTGCAAACCATTATCTCTAGATGTGCCACTTGTCAAAAGATGAAGAGTACATTCCATCAAGGTTTGTATACACCTTTGCCCGTTCTAAAACAACCTTGGAGGGACGTATCGATGGATTTTATTGTGGCTTTACCATGAACGCAAAGAGGAAAAGATGCTATCATGGTGGTGGTTGATCGATTCTCGAAAATGGCGCATTTCGTGCCATGTCACAAGACGGATGATGCTTCCTTAGTTGCGGATTTGTACTTCAAGGAAATTATGCGATTACATGGGGTGCCAAAGACAATTGTGAGTGATAGAGATAGCAAGTTTCTTAGCCATTTTTGGAGATCTCTTTGGAGGATAATTGGAACAAAATTGTTGTTTAGCACGTCTCATCGCCCACAAACGGATGGTCAAATGGAAGTCAGCAATAGGACCCTTGGAGTTCTACTAAGGGGACTAGTTGGGAAGACCCAAAAGGATTGGGATTTGAAGTTGGCTCATGCGAATTTGCTTACAACCGTACACCGACGTATGCAACTAAACATTCTCCTTTTGAAGTTGTGTATGGGGTTAATCCTTGTTTGCCAATAGATATGGTTCCCACACGAAAAGGGAAAGAACAATCGGATGCGTTCAACAAGATGAAAGATATACAACAACTCCATGAACAAGTTCGAGCAAGAATTGAGAAAGTGAATGAGATGTACAAGAAAAGAGCCAACAAAAGTCGCAAGCAACCGAATTTCAACCCGAAGATTTGGTGTGGCTACATTTGCGGAAGGATCGATTTCCTAGCAAGAGGAAAAATAAGCTAATGCCAAGAGCCGAAGGACCTTTTTCAAGTGCTAGAAAGATTTGGTGATAGTGCTTACAAGTTGGACCTTCCCGAAGAATACGCAATTACTTCTACATTCAATGTGGGAGATTTGTCACCGTACTTAGAAGATAAAATGCTTGAAGAATTGAGGCCAATTCTTTCTCAAGAAGGGAGGTTGATGCGGGAGCATTGGGTTACAACCTTCGCAAAGACCCAAACAAAGCCATGGACGCATTACAAGTGGGTGAAGATGGGTTGACGTTATCTCGAGGCGTTGATGATGCAAGGAGGGAAGTTTCGAGTTTGGAAGGCCTTTGGAGGTCACGTGCGCGACAAGGGATGATGCATGGGAGAAAGAAGGCATTGGCAACTTTTCGATGAAGAGCGATCGCCTAGGCCAAAGGAGAACGATCGCATTTGAAGCGCGCGGATCGAGACACCGGCCACAAAGAGATCGCTTTGTGGCAAAGGAGGGCGACGCCCGTGACCGCATTGGTCGACTTTGTCTTTCCCGCTGCTATTTTGATTCCTAACTTGTATAGGTTTGATTTGTTTGTCCTAGGAAAGATAGTATTGCTAATGCTTGTACAATTAGGAGTAGTTTTCTTTTCCTTTAATGATTAGGAGGCAATTGTAAACACCTATAAATAGGGATAGATTTAGAGTTGTAAAATTCAGATTATTGAATATAATTCTCAAGGAGAAATTCAAAGAACAAAGGTTTGTTCTTATTTTGTCTATTATTTCCTTAGGTCTAGGAGGTAATATTCAAAGGATTCTTTACGATAGGTGAGTGAAGCCTATCCGGTGAATCCAAACGGGATCTTTACGTTAGGAGAGTGAATCCTAACCGGTGACCCGTGTTCTATCTTTTATTTTCGCTGTAACTTTCATCTTTATTCCATTATCTTTCATCCGTAATTTCGTAAGCAACAAGTCCCGTTTGTTACGCATCAAAGATAGATTGACTTCATGGAAAGGCAAGCTTTTATCCTTTGGTACTAAGCTTATTTATTCAGTCCTTCAAGCCATTCCTTTATATTATATTTCTCTTGGATCCCCCAAAAGGAGTTTTTGCCTATGTACCGTCTTATTGCCAATTTCTTTTGGTGTGATGAAGATGGGAATAAAAATGCCATTGTCTCGTCGATCCTTATGTTTCAGCCTACTTGTGGAGGGGGTTTAGGCTTGAGGAAGTTTGAAGATATTGCAAAAGCTTTTTC
>CM028361.1:92955186-93139944 GCA_016624345.1 Platycodon grandiflorus | reverse complement strand
TAAACCCTAAACCCTAAACCCTAAACCCTAAACCCTAAACCCTAAACCCTAAACCCTAAACCCTAAACCCTAAACCCTAAACCCTAAACCCTAAACCCTAAACCCTAAACCCTAAACCCTAAACCCTAAACCCTAAACCCTAAACCCTAAACCCTAAACCCTAAACCCTAAACCCTAAACCCTAAACCCTAAACCCTAAACCCTAAACCCTAAACCCTAAACCCTAAACCCTAAACCCTAAACCCTAAACCCTAAACCCTAAACCCTAAACCCTAAACCCTAAACCCTAAACCCTAAACCCTAAACCCTAAACCCTAAACCCTAAACCCTAAACTCCTAAACCCTAAACCCTAAACCCTAAACCCTAAACCCTAAACCCTAAACCCTAAACCCTAAACCCTAAACCCTAAACCCTAAACCCTAAACCCTAAACCCTAAACCCTAAACCCTAAACCCTAAACCCTAAACCCTAAACCCTAAACCCTAAACCCTAAACCCTAAACCCTAAACCCTAAACCCTAAACCCTAAACCCTAAACCCTAAACCCTAAACCCTAAACCCTAAACCCTAAACCCTAAACCCTAAACCCTAAACCCTAAACCCTAAACCCTAAACCCTAAACCCTAAACCCTAAACCCTAAACCCTAAACCCTAAACCCTAAACCCTAAACCCTAAACCCTAAACCCTAAACCCTAAACCCTAAACCCTAAACCCTAAACCCTAAACCCTAAACCCTAAACCCTAAACCCTAAACCCTAAACCCTAAACCCTAAACCCTAAACCCTAAACCCTAAACCCTAAACCCTAAACTCCTAAACCCTAAACCCTAAACCCTAAACCCTAAACCCTAAACCCTAAACCCTAAACCCTAAACCCTAAACCCTAAACCCTAAACCCTAAACCCTAAACCCTAAACCCTAAACCCTAAACCCTAAACCCTAAACCCTAAACCCTAAACCCTAAACCCTAAACCCTAAACCCTAAACCCTAAACCCTAAACCCTAAACCCTAAACCCTAAACCCTAAACCCTAAACCCTAAACCCTAAACCCTAAACCCTAAACCCTAAACCCTAAACCCTAAACCCTAAACCCTAAACCCTAAACCCTAAACCCTAAACCCTAAACCCTAAACCCTAAACCCTAAACCCTAAACCCTAAACCCTAAACCCTAAACCCTAAACCCTAAACCCTAAACCCTAAAAAACCCTAAACCCTAAACCCTAAACCCTAAACCCTAAACCCTAAACCCTAAACCCTAAACCCTAAACCCTAAACCCTAAACCCTAAACCCTAAACCCTAAACCCTAAACCCTAAACCCTAAACCCTAAACCCTAAACCCTAAACCCTAAACCCTAAACCCTAAACCCTAAACCCTAAACCCTAAACCCTAAACCCTAAACCCTAAACCCTAAACCCTAAACCCTAAACCCTAAACCCTAAACCCTAAACCCTAAACCCTAAACCCTAAACCCTAAACCCTAAACCCTAAACCCTAAACCCTAAACCCTAAACCCTAAACCCTAAACCCTAAACCCTAAACCCTAAACCCTAAACCCTAAACCCTAAACCCTAAACCCTAAACCCTAAACCCTAAACCCTAAACCCTAAACCCTAAACCCTAAACCCTAAACCCTAAACCCTAAACCCTAAACCCTAAACCCTAAACCCTAAACCCTAAACCCTAAACCCTAAACCCTAAACCCTAAACCCTAAACCCTAAACCCTAAACCCTAAACCCTAAACCCTAAACCCTAAACCCTAAACCCTAAACCCTAAACCCTAAACCCTAAACCCTAAACCCTAAACCCTAAACCCTAAACCCTAAACCCTAAACCCTAAACCCTAAACCCTAAACCCTAAACCCTAAACCCTAAACCCTAAACCCTAAACCCTAAACCCTAAACCCTAAACCCTAAACCCTAAACCCTAAACCCTAAACCCTAAACCCTAAACCCTAAACCCTAAACCCTAAACCCTAAACCCTAAACCCTAAACCCTAAACCCTAAACCCTAAACCCTAAACCCTAAACCCTAAACCCTAAACCCTAAACCCTAAACCCTAAACCCTAAACCCTAAACCCTAAACCCTAAACCCTAAACCCTAAACCCTAAACCCTAAACCCTAAACCCTAAACCCTAAACCCTAAACCCTAAACCCTAAACCCTAAACCCTAAACCCTAAACCCTAAACCCTAAACCCTAAACCCTAAACCCTAAACCCTAAACCCTAAACCCTAAACCCTAAACCCTAAACCCTAAACCCTAAACCCTAAACCCTAAACCCTAAACCCTAAACCCTAAACCCTAAACCCTAAACCCTAAACCCTAAACCCTAAACCCTAAACCCTAAACCCTAAACCCTAAACCCTAAACCCTAAACCCTAAACCCTAAACCCTAAACCCTAAACCCTAAACCCTAAACCCTAAACCCTAAACCCTAAACCCTAAACCCTAAACCCTAAACCCTAAACCCTAAACCCTAAACCCTAAACCCTAAACCCTAAACCCTAAACCCTAAACCCTAAACCCTAAACCCTAAACCCTAAACCCTAAACCCTAAACCCTAAACCCTAAACCCTAAACCCTAAACCCTAAACCCTAAACCCTAAACCCTAAACCCTAAACCCTAAACCCTAAACCCTAAACCCTAAACCCTAAACCCTAAACCCTAAACCCTAAACCCTAAACCCTAAACCCTAAACCCTAAACCCTAAACCCTAAACCCTAAACCCTAAACCCTAAACCCTAAACCCTAAACCCTAAACCCTAAACCCTAAACCCTAAACCCTAAACCCTAAACCCTAAACCCTAAACCCTAAACCCTAAACCCTAAACCCTAAACCCTAAACCCTAAACCCTAAACCCTAAACCCTAAACCCTAAACCCTAAACCCTAAACCCTAAACCCTAAACCCTAAACCCTAAACCCTAAACCCTAAACCCTAAACCCTAAACCCTAAACCCTAAACCCTAAACCCTAAACCCTAAACCCTAAACCCTAAACCCTAAACCCTAAACCCTAAACCCTAAACCCTAAACCCTAAACCCTAAACCCTAAACCCTAAACCCTAAACCCTAAACCCTAAACCCTAAACCCTAAACCCTAAACCCTAAACCCTAAACCCTAAACCCTAAACCCTAAACCCTAAACCCTAAACCCTAAACCCTAAACCCTAAACCCTAAACCCTAAACCCTAAACCCTAAACCCTAAACCCTAAACCCTAAACCCTAAACCCTAAACCCTAAACCCTAAACCCTAAACCCTAAACCCTAAACCCTAAACCCTAAACCCTAAACCCTAAACCCTAAACCCTAAACCCTAAACCCTAAACCCTAAACCCTAAACCCTAAACCCTAAACCCTAAACCCTAAACCCTAAACCCTAAACCCTAAACCCTAAACCCTAAACCCTAAACCCTAAACCCTAAACCCTAAACCCTAAACCCTAAACCCTAAACCCTAAACCCTAAACCCTAAACCCTAAACCCTAAACCCTAAACCCTAAACCCTAAACCCTAAACCCTAAACCCTAAACCCTAAACCCTAAACCCTAAACCCTAAACCCTAAACCCTAAACCCTAAACCCTAAACCCTAAACCCTAAACCCTAAACCCTAAACCCTAAACCCTAAACCCTAAACCCTAAACCCTAAACCCTAAACCCTAAACCCTAAACCCTAAACCCTAAACCCTAAACCCTAAACCCTAAACCCTAAACCCTAAACCCTAAACCCTAAACCCTAAACCCTAAACCCTAAACCCTAAACCCTAAACCCTAAACCCTAAACCCTAAACCCTAAACCCTAAACCCTAAACCCTAAACCCTAAACCCTAAACCCTAAACCCTAAACCCTAAACCCTAAACCCTAAACCCTAAACCCTAAACCCTAAACCCTAAACCCTAAACCCTAAACCCTAAACCCTAAACCCTAAACCCTAAACCCTAAACCCTAAACCCTAAACCCTAAACCCTAAACCCTAAACCCTAAACCCTAAACCCTAAACCCTAAACCCTAAACCCTAAACCCTAAACCCTAAACCCTAAACCCTAAACCCTAAACCCTAAACCCTAAACCCTAAACCCTAAACCCTAAACCCTAAACCCTAAACCCTAAACCCTAAACCCTAAACCCTAAACCCTAAACCCTAAACCCTAAACCCTAAACCCTAAACCCTAAACCCTAAACCCTAAACCCTAAACCCTAAACCCTAAACCCTAAACCCTAAACCCTAAACCCTAAACCCTAAACCCTAAACCCTAAACCCTAAACCCTAAACCCTAAACCCTAAACCCTAAACCCTAAACCCTAAACCCTAAACCCTAAACCCTAAACCCTAAACCCTAAACCCTAAACCCTAAACCCTAAACCCTAAACCCTAAACCCTAAACCCTAAACCCTAAACCCTAAACCCTAAACCCTAAACCCTAAACCCTAAACCCTAAACCCTAAACCCTAAACCCTAAACCCTAAACCCTAAACCCTAAACCCTAAACCCTAAACCCTAAACCCTAAACCCTAAACCCTAAACCCTAAACCCTAAACCCTAAACCCTAAACCCTAAACCCTAAACCCTAAACCCTAAACCCTAAACCCTAAACCCTAAACCCTAAACCCTAAACCCTAAACCCTAAACCCTAAACCCTAAACCCTAAACCCTAAACCCTAAACCCTAAACCCTAAACCCTAAACCCTAAACCCTAAACCCTAAACCCTAAACCCTAAACCCTAAACCCTAAACCCTAAACCCTAAACCCTAAACCCTAAACCCTAAACCCTAAACCCTAAACCCTAAACCCTAAACCCTAAACCCTAAACCCTAAACCCTAAACCCTAAACCCTAAACCCTAAACCCTAAACCCTAAACCCTAAACCCTAAACCCTAAACCCTAAACCCTAAACCCTAAACCCTAAACCCTAAACCCTAAACCCTAAACCCTAAACCCTAAACCCTAAACCCTAAACCCTAAACCCTAAACCCTAAACCCTAAACCCTAAACCCTAAACCCTAAACCCTAAACCCTAAACCCTAAACCCTAAACCCTAAACCCTAAACCCTAAACCCTAAACCCTAAACCCTAAACCCTAAACCCTAAACCCTAAACCCTAAACCCTAAACCCTAAACCCTAAACCCTAAACCCTAAACCCTAAACCCTAAACCCTAAACCCTAAACCCTAAACCCTAAACCCTAAACCCTAAACCCTAAACCCTAAACCCTAAACCCTAAACCCTAAACCCTAAACCCTAAACCCTAAACCCTAAACCCTAAACCCTAAACCCTAAACCCTAAACCCTAAACCCTAAACCCTAAACCCTAAACCCTAAACCCTAAACCCTAAACCCTAAACCCTAAACCCTAAACCCTAAACCCTAAACCCTAAACCCTAAACCCTAAACCCTAAACCCTAAACCCTAAACCCTAAACCCTAAACCCTAAACCCTAAACCCTAAACCCTAAACCCTAAACCCTAAACCCTAAACCCTAAACCCTAAACCCTAAACCCTAAACCCTAAACCCTAAACCCTAAACCCTAAACCCTAAACCCTAAACCCTAAACCCTAAACCCTAAACCCTAAACCCTAAACCCTAAACCCTAAACCCTAAACCCTAAACCCTAAACCCTAAACCCTAAACCCTAAACCCTAAACCCTAAACCCTAAACCCTAAACCCTAAACCCTAAACCCTAAACCCTAAACCCTAAACCCTAAACCCTAAACCCTAAACCCTAAACCCTAAACCCTAAACCCTAAACCCTAAACCCTAAACCCTAAACCCTAAACCCTAAACCCTAAACCCTAAACCCTAAACCCTAAACCCTAAACCCTAAACCCTAAACCCTAAACCCTAAACCCTAAACCCTAAACCCTAAACCCTAAACCCTAAACCCTAAACCCTAAACCCTAAACCCTAAACCCTAAACCCTAAACCCTAAACCCTAAACCCTAAACCCTAAACCCTAAACCCTAAACCCTAAACCCTAAACCCTAAACCCTAAACCCTAAACCCTAAACCCTAAACCCTAAACCCTAAACCCTAAACCCTAAACCCTAAACCCTAAACCCTAAACCCTAAACCCTAAACCCTAAACCCTAAACCCTAAACCCTAAACCCTAAACCCTAAACCCTAAACCCTAAACCCTAAACCCTAAACCCTAAACCCTAAACCCTAAACCCTAAACCCTAAACCCTAAACCCTAAACCCTAAACCCTAAACCCTAAACCCTAAACCCTAAACCCTAAACCCTAAACCCTAAACCCTAAACCCTAAACCCTAAACCCTAAACCCTAAACCCTAAACCCTAAACCCTAAACCCTAAACCCTAAACCCTAAACCCTAAACCCTAAACCCTAAACCCTAAACCCTAAACCCTAAACCCTAAACCCTAAACCCTAAACCCTAAACCCTAAACCCTAAACCCTAAACCCTAAACCCTAAACCCTAAACCCTAAACCCTAAACCCTAAACCCTAAACCCTAAACCCTAAACCCTAAACCCTAAACCCTAAACCCTAAACCCTAAACCCTAAACCCTAAACCCTAAACCCTAAACCCTAAACCCTAAACCCTAAACCCTAAACCCTAAACCCTAAACCCTAAACCCTAAACCCTAAACCCTAAACCCTAAACCCTAAACCCTAAACCCTAAACCCTAAACCCTAAACCCTAAACCCTAAACCCTAAACCCTAAACCCTAAACCCTAAACCCTAAACCCTAAACCCTAAACCCTAAACCCTAAACCCTAAACCCTAAACCCTAAACCCTAAACCCTAAACCCTAAACCCTAAACCCTAAACCCTAAACCCTAAACCCTAAACCCTAAACCCTAAACCCTAAACCCTAAACCCTAAACCCTAAACCCTAAACCCTAAACCCTAAACCCTAAACCCTAAACCCTAAACCCTAAACCCTAAACCCTAAACCCTAAACCCTAAACCCTAAACCCTAAACCCTAAACCCTAAACCCTAAACCCTAAACCCTAAACCCTAAACCCTAAACCCTAAACCCTAAACCCTAAACCCTAAACCCTAAACCCTAAACCCTAAACCCTAAACCCTAAACCCTAAACCCTAAACCCTAAACCCTAAACCCTAAACCCTAAACCCTAAACCCTAAACCCTAAACCCTAAACCCTAAACCCTAAACCCTAAACCCTAAACCCTAAACCCTAAACCCTAAACCCTAAACCCTAAACCCTAAACCCTAAACCCTAAACCCTAAACCCTAAACCCTAAACCCTAAACCCTAAACCCTAAACCCTAAACCCTAAACCCTAAACCCTAAACCCTAAACCCTAAACCCTAAACCCTAAACCCTAAACCCTAAACCCTAAACCCTAAACCCTAAACCCTAAACCCTAAACCCTAAACCCTAAACCCTAAACCCTAAACCCTAAACCCTAAACCCTAAACCCTAAACCCTAAACCCTAAACCCTAAACCCTAAACCCTAAACCCTAAACCCTAAACCCTAAACCCTAAACCCTAAACCCTAAACCCTAAACCCTAAACCCTAAACCCTAAACCCTAAACCCTAAACCCTAAACCCTAAACCCTAAACCCTAAACCCTAAACCCTAAACCCTAAACCCTAAACCCTAAACCCTAAACCCTAAACCCTAAACCCTAAACCCTAAACCCTAAACCCTAAACCCTAAACCCTAAACCCTAAACCCTAAACCCTAAACCCTAAACCCTAAACCCTAAACCCTAAACCCTAAACCCTAAACCCTAAACCCTAAACCCTAAACCCTAAACCCTAAACCCTAAACCCTAAACCCTAAACCCTAAACCCTAAACCCTAAACCCTAAACCCTAAACCCTAAACCCTAAACCCTAAACCCTAAACCCTAAACCCTAAACCCTAAACCCTAAACCCTAAACCCTAAACCCTAAACCCTAAACCCTAAACCCTAAACCCTAAACCCTAAACCCTAAACCCTAAACCCTAAACCCTAAACCCTAAACCCTAAACCCTAAACCCTAAACCCTAAACCCTAAACCCTAAACCCTAAACCCTAAACCCTAAACCCTAAACCCTAAACCCTAAACCCTAAACCCTAAACCCTAAACCCTAAACCCTAAACCCTAAACCCTAAACCCTAAACCCTAAACCCTAAACCCTAAACCCTAAACCCTAAACCCTAAACCCTAAACCCTAAACCCTAAACCCTAAACCCTAAACCCTAAACCCTAAACCCTAAACCCTAAACCCTAAACCCTAAACCCTAAACCCTAAACCCTAAACCCTAAACCCTAAACCCTAAACCCTAAACCCTAAACCCTAAACCCTAAACCCTAAACCCTAAACCCTAAACCCTAAACCCTAAACCCTAAACCCTAAACCCTAAACCCTAAACCCTAAACCCTAAACCCTAAACCCTAAACCCTAAACCCTAAACCCTAAACCCTAAACCCTAAACCCTAAACCCTAAACCCTAAACCCTAAACCCTAAACCCTAAACCCTAAACCCTAAACCCTAAACCCTAAACCCTAAACCCTAAACCCTAAACCCTAAACCCTAAACCCTAAACCCTAAACCCTAAACCCTAAACCCTAAACCCTAAACCCTAAACCCTAAACCCTAAACCCTAAACCCTAAACCCTAAACCCTAAACCCTAAACCCTAAACCCTAAACCCTAAACCCTAAACCCTAAACCCTAAACCCTAAACCCTAAACCCTAAACCCTAAACCCTAAACCCTAAACCCTAAACCCTAAACCCTAAACCCTAAACCCTAAACCCTAAACCCTAAACCCTAAACCCTAAACCCTAAACCCTAAACCCTAAACCCTAAACCCTAAACCCTAAACCCTAAACCCTAAACCCTAAACCCTAAACCCTAAACCCTAAACCCTAAACCCTAAACCCTAAACCCTAAACCCTAAACCCTAAACCCTAAACCCTAAACCCTAAACCCTAAACCCTAAACCCTAAACCCTAAACCCTAAACCCTAAACCCTAAACCCTAAACCCTAAACCCTAAACCCTAAACCCTAAACCCTAAACCCTAAACCCTAAACCCTAAACCCTAAACCCTAAACCCTAAACCCTAAACCCTAAACCCTAAACCCTAAACCCTAAACCCTAAACCCTAAACCCTAAACCCTAAACCCTAAACCCTAAACCCTAAACCCTAAACCCTAAACCCTAAACCCTAAACCCTAAACCCTAAACCCTAAACCCTAAACCCTAAACCCTAAACCCTAAACCCTAAACCCTAAACCCTAAACCCTAAACCCTAAACCCTAAACCCTAAACCCTAAACCCTAAACCCTAAACCCTAAACCCTAAACCCTAAACCCTAAACCCTAAACCCTAAACCCTAAACCCTAAACCCTAAACCCTAAACCCTAAACCCTAAACCCTAAACCCTAAACCCTAAACCCTAAACCCTAAACCCTAAACCCTAAACCCTAAACCCTAAACCCTAAACCCTAAACCCTAAACCCTAAACCCTAAACCCTAAACCCTAAACCCTAAACCCTAAACCCTAAACCCTAAACCCTAAACCCTAAACCCTAAACCCTAAACCCTAAACCCTAAACCCTAAACCCTAAACCCTAAACCCTAAACCCTAAACCCTAAACCCTAAACCCTAAACCCTAAACCCTAAACCCTAAACCCTAAACCCTAAACCCTAAACCCTAAACCCTAAACCCTAAACCCTAAACCCTAAACCCTAAACCCTAAACCCTAAACCCTAAACCCTAAACCCTAAACCCTAAACCCTAAACCCTAAACCCTAAACCCTAAACCCTAAACCCTAAACCCTAAACCCTAAACCCTAAACCCTAAACCCTAAACCCTAAACCCTAAACCCTAAACCCTAAACCCTAAACCCTAAACCCTAAACCCTAAACCCTAAACCCTAAACCCTAAACCCTAAACCCTAAACCCTAAACCCTAAACCCTAAACCCTAAACCCTAAACCCTAAACCCTAAACCCTAAACCCTAAACCCTAAACCCTAAACCCTAAACCCTAAACCCTAAACCCTAAACCCTAAACCCTAAACCCTAAACCCTAAACCCTAAACCCTAAACCCTAAACCCTAAACCCTAAACCCTAAACCCTAAACCCTAAACCCTAAACCCTAAACCCTAAACCCTAAACCCTAAACCCTAAACCCTAAACCCTAAACCCTAAACCCTAAACCCTAAACCCTAAACCCTAAACCCTAAACCCTAAACCCTAAACCCTAAACCCTAAACCCTAAACCCTAAACCCTAAACCCTAAACCCTAAACCCTAAACCCTAAACCCTAAACCCTAAACCCTAAACCCTAAACCCTAAACCCTAAACCCTAAACCCTAAACCCTAAACCCTAAACCCTAAACCCTAAACCCTAAACCCTAAACCCTAAACCCTAAACCCTAAACCCTAAACCCTAAACCCTAAACCCTAAACCCTAAACCCTAAACCCTAAACCCTAAACCCTAAACCCTAAACCCTAAACCCTAAACCCTAAACCCTAAACCCTAAACCCTAAACCCTAAACCCTAAACCCTAAACCCTAAACCCTAAACCCTAAACCCTAAACCCTAAACCCTAAACCCTAAACCCTAAACCCTAAACCCTAAACCCTAAACCCTAAACCCTAAACCCTAAACCCTAAACCCTAAACCCTAAACCCTAAACCCTAAACCCTAAACCCTAAACCCTAAACCCTAAACCCTAAACCCTAAACCCTAAACCCTAAACCCTAAACCCTAAACCCTAAACCCTAAACCCTAAACCCTAAACCCTAAACCCTAAACCCTAAACCCTAAACCCTAAACCCTAAACCCTAAACCCTAAACCCTAAACCCTAAACCCTAAACCCTAAACCCTAAACCCTAAACCCTAAACCCTAAACCCTAAACCCTAAACCCTAAACCCTAAACCCTAAACCCTAAACCCTAAACCCTAAACCCTAAACCCTAAACCCTAAACCCTAAACCCTAAACCCTAAACCCTAAACCCTAAACCCTAAACCCTAAACCCTAAACCCTAAACCCTAAACCCTAAACCCTAAACCCTAAACCCTAAACCCTAAACCCTAAACCCTAAACCCTAAACCCTAAACCCTAAACCCTAAACCCTAAACCCTAAACCCTAAACCCTAAACCCTAAACCCTAAACCCTAAACCCTAAACCCTAAACCCTAAACCCTAAACCCTAAACCCTAAACCCTAAACCCTAAACCCTAAACCCTAAACCCTAAACCCTAAACCCTAAACCCTAAACCCTAAACCCTAAACCCTAAACCCTAAACCCTAAACCCTAAACCCTAAACCCTAAACCCTAAACCCTAAACCCTAAACCCTAAACCCTAAACCCTAAACCCTAAACCCTAAACCCTAAACCCTAAACCCTAAACCCTAAACCCTAAACCCTAAACCCTAAACCCTAAACCCTAAACCCTAAACCCTAAACCCTAAACCCTAAACCCTAAACCCTAAACCCTAAACCCTAAACCCTAAACCCTAAACCCTAAACCCTAAACCCTAAACCCTAAACCCTAAACCCTAAACCCTAAACCCTAAACCCTAAACCCTAAACCCTAAACCCTAAACCCTAAACCCTAAACCCTAAACCCTAAACCCTAAACCCTAAACCCTAAACCCTAAACCCTAAACCCTAAACCCTAAACCCTAAACCCTAAACCCTAAACCCTAAACCCTAAACCCTAAACCCTAAACCCTAAACCCTAAACCCTAAACCCTAAACCCTAAACCCTAAACCCTAAACCCTAAACCCTAAACCCTAAACCCTAAACCCTAAACCCTAAACCCTAAACCCTAAACCCTAAACCCTAAACCCTAAACCCTAAACCCTAAACCCTAAACCCTAAACCCTAAACCCTAAACCCTAAACCCTAAACCCTAAACCCTAAACCCTAAACCCTAAACCCTAAACCCTAAACCCTAAACCCTAAACCCTAAACCCTAAACCCTAAACCCTAAACCCTAAACCCTAAACCCTAAACCCTAAACCCTAAACCCTAAACCCTAAACCCTAAACCCTAAACCCTAAACCCTAAACCCTAAACCCTAAACCCTAAACCCTAAACCCTAAACCCTAAACCCTAAACCCTAAACCCTAAACCCTAAACCCTAAACCCTAAACCCTAAACCCTAAACCCTAAACCCTAAACCCTAAACCCTAAACCCTAAACCCTAAACCCTAAACCCTAAACCCTAAACCCTAAACCCTAAACCCTAAACCCTAAACCCTAAACCCTAAACCCTAAACCCTAAACCCTAAACCCTAAACCCTAAACCCTAAACCCTAAACCCTAAACCCTAAACCCTAAACCCTAAACCCTAAACCCTAAACCCTAAACCCTAAACCCTAAACCCTAAACCCTAAACCCTAAACCCTAAACCCTAAACCCTAAACCCTAAACCCTAAACCCTAAACCCTAAACCCTAAACCCTAAACCCTAAACCCTAAACCCTAAACCCTAAACCCTAAACCCTAAACCCTAAACCCTAAACCCTAAACCCTAAACCCTAAACCCTAAACCCTAAACCCTAAACCCTAAACCCTAAACCCTAAACCCTAAACCCTAAACCCTAAACCCTAAACCCTAAACCCTAAACCCTAAACCCTAAACCCTAAACCCTAAACCCTAAACCCTAAACCCTAAACCCTAAACCCTAAACCCTAAACCCTAAACCCTAAACCCTAAACCCTAAACCCTAAACCCTAAACCCTAAACCCTAAACCCTAAACCCTAAACCCTAAACCCTAAACCCTAAACCCTAAACCCTAAACCCTAAACCCTAAACCCTAAACCCTAAACCCTAAACCCTAAACCCTAAACCCTAAACCCTAAACCCTAAACCCTAAACCCTAAACCCTAAACCCTAAACCCTAAACCCTAAACCCTAAACCCTAAACCCTAAACCCTAAACCCTAAACCCTAAACCCTAAACCCTAAACCCTAAACCCTAAACCCTAAACCCTAAACCCTAAACCCTAAACCCTAAACCCTAAACCCTAAACCCTAAACCCTAAACCCTAAACCCTAAACCCTAAACCCTAAACCCTAAACCCTAAACCCTAAACCCTAAACCCTAAACCCTAAACCCTAAACCCTAAACCCTAAACCCTAAACCCTAAACCCTAAACCCTAAACCCTAAACCCTAAACCCTAAACCCTAAACCCTAAACCCTAAACCCTAAACCCTAAACCCTAAACCCTAAACCCTAAACCCTAAACCCTAAACCCTAAACCCTAAACCCTAAACCCTAAACCCTAAACCCTAAACCCTAAACCCTAAACCCTAAACCCTAAACCCTAAACCCTAAACCCTAAACCCTAAACCCTAAACCCTAAACCCTAAACCCTAAACCCTAAACCCTAAACCCTAAACCCTAAACCCTAAACCCTAAACCCTAAACCCTAAACCCTAAACCCTAAACCCTAAACCCTAAACCCTAAACCCTAAACCCTAAACCCTAAACCCTAAACCCTAAACCCTAAACCCTAAACCCTAAACCCTAAACCCTAAACCCTAAACCCTAAACCCTAAACCCTAAACCCTAAACCCTAAACCCTAAACCCTAAACCCTAAACCCTAAACCCTAAACCCTAAACCCTAAACCCTAAACCCTAAACCCTAAACCCTAAACCCTAAACCCTAAACCCTAAACCCTAAACCCTAAACCCTAAACCCTAAACCCTAAACCCTAAACCCTAAACCCTAAACCCTAAACCCTAAACCCTAAACCCTAAACCCTAAACCCTAAACCCTAAACCCTAAACCCTAAACCCTAAACCCTAAACCCTAAACCCTAAACCCTAAACCCTAAACCCTAAACCCTAAACCCTAAACCCTAAACCCTAAACCCTAAACCCTAAACCCTAAACCCTAAACCCTAAACCCTAAACCCTAAACCCTAAACCCTAAACCCTAAACCCTAAACCCTAAACCCTAAACCCTAAACCCTAAACCCTAAACCCTAAACCCTAAACCCTAAACCCTAAACCCTAAACCCTAAACCCTAAACCCTAAACCCTAAACCCTAAACCCTAAACCCTAAACCCTAAACCCTAAACCCTAAACCCTAAACCCTAAACCCTAAACCCTAAACCCTAAACCCTAAACCCTAAACCCTAAACCCTAAACCCTAAACCCTAAACCCTAAACCCTAAACCCTAAACCCTAAACCCTAAACCCTAAACCCTAAACCCTAAACCCTAAACCCTAAACCCTAAACCCTAAACCCTAAACCCTAAACCCTAAACCCTAAACCCTAAACCCTAAACCCTAAACCCTAAACCCTAAACCCTAAACCCTAAACCCTAAACCCTAAACCCTAAACCCTAAACCCTAAACCCTAAACCCTAAACCCTAAACCCTAAACCCTAAACCCTAAACCCTAAACCCTAAACCCTAAACCCTAAACCCTAAACCCTAAACCCTAAACCCTAAACCCTAAACCCTAAACCCTAAACCCTAAACCCTAAACCCTAAACCCTAAACCCTAAACCCTAAACCCTAAACCCTAAACCCTAAACCCTAAACCCTAAACCCTAAACCCTAAACCCTAAACCCTAAACCCTAAACCCTAAACCCTAAACCCTAAACCCTAAACCCTAAACCCTAAACCCTAAACCCTAAACCCTAAACCCTAAACCCTAAACCCTAAACCCTAAACCCTAAACCCTAAACCCTAAACCCTAAACCCTAAACCCTAAACCCTAAACCCTAAACCCTAAACCCTAAACCCTAAACCCTAAACCCTAAACCCTAAACCCTAAACCCTAAACCCTAAACCCTAAACCCTAAACCCTAAACCCTAAACCCTAAACCCTAAACCCTAAACCCTAAACCCTAAACCCTAAACCCTAAACCCTAAACCCTAAACCCTAAACCCTAAACCCTAAACCCTAAACCCTAAACCCTAAACCCTAAACCCTAAACCCTAAACCCTAAACCCTAAACCCTAAACCCTAAACCCTAAACCCTAAACCCTAAACCCTAAACCCTAAACCCTAAACCCTAAACCCTAAACCCTAAACCCTAAACCCTAAACCCTAAACCCTAAACCCTAAACCCTAAACCCTAAACCCTAAACCCTAAACCCTAAACCCTAAACCCTAAACCCTAAACCCTAAACCCTAAACCCTAAACCCTAAACCCTAAACCCTAAACCCTAAACCCTAAACCCTAAACCCTAAACCCTAAACCCTAAACCCTAAACCCTAAACCCTAAACCCTAAACCCTAAACCCTAAACCCTAAACCCTAAACCCTAAACCCTAAACCCTAAACCCTAAACCCTAAACCCTAAACCCTAAACCCTAAACCCTAAACCCTAAACCCTAAACCCTAAACCCTAAACCCTAAACCCTAAACCCTAAACCCTAAACCCTAAACCCTAAACCCTAAACCCTAAACCCTAAACCCTAAACCCTAAACCCTAAACCCTAAACCCTAAACCCTAAACCCTAAACCCTAAACCCTAAACCCTAAACCCTAAACCCTAAACCCTAAACCCTAAACCCTAAACCCTAAACCCTAAACCCTAAACCCTAAACCCTAAACCCTAAACCCTAAACCCTAAACCCTAAACCCTAAACCCTAAACCCTAAACCCTAAACCCTAAACCCTAAACCCTAAACCCTAAACCCTAAACCCTAAACCCTAAACCCTAAACCCTAAACCCTAAACCCTAAACCCTAAACCCTAAACCCTAAACCCTAAACCCTAAACCCTAAACCCTAAACCCTAAACCCTAAACCCTAAACCCTAAACCCTAAACCCTAAACCCTAAACCCTAAACCCTAAACCCTAAACCCTAAACCCTAAACCCTAAACCCTAAACCCTAAACCCTAAACCCTAAACCCTAAACCCTAAACCCTAAACCCTAAACCCTAAACCCTAAACCCTAAACCCTAAACCCTAAACCCTAAACCCTAAACCCTAAACCCTAAACCCTAAACCCTAAACCCTAAACCCTAAACCCTAAACCCTAAACCCTAAACCCTAAACCCTAAACCCTAAACCCTAAACCCTAAACCCTAAACCCTAAACCCTAAACCCTAAACCCTAAACCCTAAACCCTAAACCCTAAACCCTAAACCCTAAACCCTAAACCCTAAACCCTAAACCCTAAACCCTAAACCCTAAACCCTAAACCCTAAACCCTAAACCCTAAACCCTAAACCCTAAACCCTAAACCCTAAACCCTAAACCCTAAACCCTAAACCCTAAACCCTAAACCCTAAACCCTAAACCCTAAACCCTAAACCCTAAACCCTAAACCCTAAACCCTAAACCCTAAACCCTAAACCCTAAACCCTAAACCCTAAACCCTAAACCCTAAACCCTAAACCCTAAACCCTAAACCCTAAACCCTAAACCCTAAACCCTAAACCCTAAACCCTAAACCCTAAACCCTAAACCCTAAACCCTAAACCCTAAACCCTAAACCCTAAACCCTAAACCCTAAACCCTAAACCCTAAACCCTAAACCCTAAACCCTAAACCCTAAACCCTAAACCCTAAACCCTAAACCCTAAACCCTAAACCCTAAACCCTAAACCCTAAACCCTAAACCCTAAACCCTAAACCCTAAACCCTAAACCCTAAACCCTAAACCCTAAACCCTAAACCCTAAACCCTAAACCCTAAACCCTAAACCCTAAACCCTAAACCCTAAACCCTAAACCCTAAACCCTAAACCCTAAACCCTAAACCCTAAACCCTAAACCCTAAACCCTAAACCCTAAACCCTAAACCCTAAACCCTAAACCCTAAACCCTAAACCCTAAACCCTAAACCCTAAACCCTAAACCCTAAACCCTAAACCCTAAACCCTAAACCCTAAACCCTAAACCCTAAACCCTAAACCCTAAACCCTAAACCCTAAACCCTAAACCCTAAACCCTAAACCCTAAACCCTAAACCCTAAACCCTAAACCCTAAACCCTAAACCCTAAACCCTAAACCCTAAACCCTAAACCCTAAACCCTAAACCCTAAACCCTAAACCCTAAACCCTAAACCCTAAACCCTAAACCCTAAACCCTAAACCCTAAACCCTAAACCCTAAACCCTAAACCCTAAACCCTAAACCCTAAACCCTAAACCCTAAACCCTAAACCCTAAACCCTAAACCCTAAACCCTAAACCCTAAACCCTAAACCCTAAACCCTAAACCCTAAACCCTAAACCCTAAACCCTAAACCCTAAACCCTAAACCCTAAACCCTAAACCCTAAACCCTAAACCCTAAACCCTAAACCCTAAACCCTAAACCCTAAACCCTAAACCCTAAACCCTAAACCCTAAACCCTAAACCCTAAACCCTAAACCCTAAACCCTAAACCCTAAACCCTAAACCCTAAACCCTAAACCCTAAACCCTAAACCCTAAACCCTAAACCCTAAACCCTAAACCCTAAACCCTAAACCCTAAACCCTAAACCCTAAACCCTAAACCCTAAACCCTAAACCCTAAACCCTAAACCCTAAACCCTAAACCCTAAACCCTAAACCCTAAACCCTAAACCCTAAACCCTAAACCCTAAACCCTAAACCCTAAACCCTAAACCCTAAACCCTAAACCCTAAACCCTAAACCCTAAACCCTAAACCCTAAACCCTAAACCCTAAACCCTAAACCCTAAACCCTAAACCCTAAACCCTAAACCCTAAACCCTAAACCCTAAACCCTAAACCCTAAACCCTAAACCCTAAACCCTAAACCCTAAACCCTAAACCCTAAACCCTAAACCCTAAACCCTAAACCCTAAACCCTAAACCCTAAACCCTAAACCCTAAACCCTAAACCCTAAACCCTAAACCCTAAACCCTAAACCCTAAACCCTAAACCCTAAACCCTAAACCCTAAACCCTAAACCCTAAACCCTAAACCCTAAACCCTAAACCCTAAACCCTAAACCCTAAACCCTAAACCCTAAACCCTAAACCCTAAACCCTAAACCCTAAACCCTAAACCCTAAACCCTAAACCCTAAACCCTAAACCCTAAACCCTAAACCCTAAACCCTAAACCCTAAACCCTAAACCCTAAACCCTAAACCCTAAACCCTAAACCCTAAACCCTAAACCCTAAACCCTAAACCCTAAACCCTAAACCCTAAACCCTAAACCCTAAACCCTAAACCCTAAACCCTAAACCCTAAACCCTAAACCCTAAACCCTAAACCCTAAACCCTAAACCCTAAACCCTAAACCCTAAACCCTAAACCCTAAACCCTAAACCCTAAACCCTAAACCCTAAACCCTAAACCCTAAACCCTAAACCCTAAACCCTAAACCCTAAACCCTAAACCCTAAACCCTAAACCCTAAACCCTAAACCCTAAACCCTAAACCCTAAACCCTAAACCCTAAACCCTAAACCCTAAACCCTAAACCCTAAACCCTAAACCCTAAACCCTAAACCCTAAACCCTAAACCCTAAACCCTAAACCCTAAACCCTAAACCCTAAACCCTAAACCCTAAACCCTAAACCCTAAACCCTAAACCCTAAACCCTAAACCCTAAACCCTAAACCCTAAACCCTAAACCCTAAACCCTAAACCCTAAACCCTAAACCCTAAACCCTAAACCCTAAACCCTAAACCCTAAACCCTAAACCCTAAACCCTAAACCCTAAACCCTAAACCCTAAACCCTAAACCCTAAACCCTAAACCCTAAACCCTAAACCCTAAACCCTAAACCCTAAACCCTAAACCCTAAACCCTAAACCCTAAACCCTAAACCCTAAACCCTAAACCCTAAACCCTAAACCCTAAACCCTAAACCCTAAACCCTAAACCCTAAACCCTAAACCCTAAACCCTAAACCCTAAACCCTAAACCCTAAACCCTAAACCCTAAACCCTAAACCCTAAACCCTAAACCCTAAACCCTAAACCCTAAACCCTAAACCCTAAACCCTAAACCCTAAACCCTAAACCCTAAACCCTAAACCCTAAACCCTAAACCCTAAACCCTAAACCCTAAACCCTAAACCCTAAACCCTAAACCCTAAACCCTAAACCCTAAACCCTAAACCCTAAACCCTAAACCCTAAACCCTAAACCCTAAACCCTAAACCCTAAACCCTAAACCCTAAACCCTAAACCCTAAACCCTAAACCCTAAACCCTAAACCCTAAACCCTAAACCCTAAACCCTAAACCCTAAACCCTAAACCCTAAACCCTAAACCCTAAACCCTAAACCCTAAACCCTAAACCCTAAACCCTAAACCCTAAACCCTAAACCCTAAACCCTAAACCCTAAACCCTAAACCCTAAACCCTAAACCCTAAACCCTAAACCCTAAACCCTAAACCCTAAACCCTAAACCCTAAACCCTAAACCCTAAACCCTAAACCCTAAACCCTAAACCCTAAACCCTAAACCCTAAACCCTAAACCCTAAACCCTAAACCCTAAACCCTAAACCCTAAACCCTAAACCCTAAACCCTAAACCCTAAACCCTAAACCCTAAACCCTAAACCCTAAACCCTAAACCCTAAACCCTAAACCCTAAACCCTAAACCCTAAACCCTAAACCCTAAACCCTAAACCCTAAACCCTAAACCCTAAACCCTAAACCCTAAACCCTAAACCCTAAACCCTAAACCCTAAACCCTAAACCCTAAACCCTAAACCCTAAACCCTAAACCCTAAACCCTAAACCCTAAACCCTAAACCCTAAACCCTAAACCCTAAACCCTAAACCCTAAACCCTAAACCCTAAACCCTAAACCCTAAACCCTAAACCCTAAACCCTAAACCCTAAACCCTAAACCCTAAACCCTAAACCCTAAACCCTAAACCCTAAACCCTAAACCCTAAACCCTAAACCCTAAACCCTAAACCCTAAACCCTAAACCCTAAACCCTAAACCCTAAACCCTAAACCCTAAACCCTAAACCCTAAACCCTAAACCCTAAACCCTAAACCCTAAACCCTAAACCCTAAACCCTAAACCCTAAACCCTAAACCCTAAACCCTAAACCCTAAACCCTAAACCCTAAACCCTAAACCCTAAACCCTAAACCCTAAACCCTAAACCCTAAACCCTAAACCCTAAACCCTAAACCCTAAACCCTAAACCCTAAACCCTAAACCCTAAACCCTAAACCCTAAACCCTAAACCCTAAACCCTAAACCCTAAACCCTAAACCCTAAACCCTAAACCCTAAACCCTAAACCCTAAACCCTAAACCCTAAACCCTAAACCCTAAACCCTAAACCCTAAACCCTAAACCCTAAACCCTAAACCCTAAACCCTAAACCCTAAACCCTAAACCCTAAACCCTAAACCCTAAACCCTAAACCCTAAACCCTAAACCCTAAACCCTAAACCCTAAAAACCCTAAACCCTAAACCCTAAACCCTAAACCCTAAACCCTAAACCCTAAACCCTAAACCCTAAACCCTAAACCCTAAACCCTAAACCCTAAACCCTAAACCCTAAACCCTAAACCCTAAACCCTAAACCCTAAACCCTAAACCCTAAACCCTAAACCCTAAACCCTAAACCCTAAACCCTAAACCCTAAACCCTAAACCCTAAACCCTAAACCCTAAACCCTAAACCCTAAACCCTAAACCCTAAACCCTAAACCCTAAACCCTAAACCCTGAGAGAAAACGATGATCATTTACGGGGCGGCGAACCTCCAACAGCCGGGGGAACAGACAGAAGGTGGAGTTCACTCATCCGTACGTTCCACCCGGGAGAGGAGGCGCCATGCATACAAACGACGGGAGGAATAGGATCGCAGGGCTGGGCGAGGCGCGCTTTATTCTGATGCTGCTAAGGGTGACAAAGGGGGAAGGTATTCCATTAATCCTTTGAGGGCTCAAAGCTCCTCCCGATCTTCACCAGATAGGGGCTCGCCACGTTGCTCATACCGATGTGGAATTGATGCGCCGCCAACGTTGAAATTTGCGATGGTGCTCAAATTTTCATTGGCCCAATCAAGGTAATATTGATCATATTCATCAATGGGTTTGAAAAACGTTTCAATGTGGGTTTGTTAGATCCAAGACATGTTTTGGTATATTTGATGGATGAGGAGGATTTTACTAAGGCTTTAGCAACGAATGCGAATGTGATTGCTAACTGTAATTTTAGAGCTTTTCTGGTCTCCGAGATGGATTTTACCGTTGATAGTCCGATTGTTGCAAAGATGGGTGCGTTTACCAAATCTTCCGCTTCATTGGTATGCCTATTTGGAAAATATTGGTAATCTTTTGGGTATTTTGTTGGCGATGAACGGACTTTGGTTTACTCACTTTGGTTTTGCTCGAATCAATGTTGAGGTGGTGTCCAAACCATTGCCTCGATCATGTCTTCCTTGGTACTTCAAAGAAAATGCTTTTAGACAACCCATTGAATTTGAAGGAAATCTTGCATATTGTGATGGTTGTGGCCTTTTAGGTCATGTCAAGGGAGATTGTCGTAAGGGTCGTATGAAGCCAAAGGGTGGTTCTAGGAATTCTACGTATTGTGAACTAATGTGATGGAGTTCGCCACCAAAGCCAAAACTCATTCTAGAGAGTGGCAAGTTGTTAATGTAAAGGAATTCTAAGGATTAATAAGATGGATTCTCGATTCATGGAAGGGCATGCCACCGAGAAAGGTAAGGGTTTAGAGGAGACTTTGGTGGTGTTGGAACTACCCGTTTGGTATGGGGGTGTTAAGATTTTGGGTGGTAATGAGGTGGTAATAATGGAAGACAAACAGGGGTTGATTCTTCATTTGGTTCATTTCCCAAGGTTTGGTAAAGGATCCTATCGAACCCTTTTTCTCGTTTTGTGGTGTGATGCAGGTGATGGATGTTGGTCAGGGGGCGATGGAATTCTGTTGGAGAATGATTCCAATTCCCGTTGGGCCGGGGCTTCTTTAGGAGGTAATGCCGAGATTCAAGGAGGGTATAATGTCGAGGACCTGGGTCGTGAGTGTAAAACCTACGTATAATGCCGCACTGGCTGTTCGTGATCGCAGATTTTTGAAAGCTGAGTCCTGTGGAAAGATGCCGGCCGCCGAGTCGTATGCCGCTGCGCTGTTCTGTGATGTTCGGAATCGTGGAGGGTCAAGATGGGACAGAAACCATTTTGGTTTGCGCTTTGCCAATAAATAGAGCTTCATTTTGCTTCAATGAAAAGGAATTCGATTCGTTTTCCCGGTCGTTTTCTCATGTATCGGATTCGTTGGAGAAATCTGCGCGCGATGTTGAGAGCATGGAGAAGTCGAACTAGGAGGATTCTGAGTACTGGGGTCGCAGCCTTTGGATGGGTCGCATGGGTTATATGTTCAAGAAAGGGATTCGGTTTCTCCTTCAAATCTTCAAGGGAATAGAAGGAAAATTGTCAAAGGTACTAAGGGTAATAGGCAAGCTTGGGAGAATCGACCGGTGCTTCAAGCATGGCCAAGGGTGATGATATTGTTTCTAATAATTTTTAATGACGGTGCTTATTTGGAATGTTAGAGGTGGGTAATACCGGTGCTATGGATTCTTTAAAACTTTTAGTGCGGCGCTGAGTCCGTGGTGTTTAGCTATTTTAGAGCCTAAAATTTCCGGCTCTAGGCTTCCTAAAATTGCTAAAGAGTTGGTTATAAGCATTCGCCGCATGGAAATCCCGGTAATACGCATATTTGGATTTTATGGAGAGCGGGTTTTGATTTAACAACAGCTTCTATTTCTAAACAAATAGACATCGTGAGAATTTCGTAAATGGTGATTGTTATGGCTTGTTTACGTTTGTATGCTAGCCGTGATCGTTTGGAGAGACAAATTTTATGGGATGAGTTGGTGCGCTTATCTTCTCGCCTTTAGTGAGCCGTGGTTAGTGGGGGTGATTTTAATATCATTGCGTTCCTTCGAGAAGCTTGGAGGTAGTGGTTGGGATTTTCCCGCTATGGATGATTTCGCAACTTTATGGTTTCGCAGTTTGTCTGATGCGGGTTTGAGGGTAGTAGTTTTACTTGGTGTAATAACTTTCCTGCTCATGCTCGTATTTGGCGAGGTTGATAGAGTGCTTCTGAATGGATCTTTGTTTCGAAGCATGGTCGGGTTTCGTCGTGTTTTGCCAAGGGAGAAGTCCGATCATGCGCCTCTTCGATTAGATTTAATGCATTTCTAAGCCCAAATGCCCTTTCGTATTTCAAAGGATGTGGATGGATCATCCGGCTTTTGATGCTTTGTTAAAGAAGTTTGGGGTAGAGATTGTTTTGGGTCTCCGTTATTTCGTTTGCATAGAAAGCTTCAGGTTTTGCGATCGAGCTTCTAAGTGGAATTGGGAGGTTTTTGGTAATATTTATCGTAAAATGGATTTTCTTCAGATGAATTGACTAGACCGGATCATCTCTTCGATGGGTGGTGATGATGTGGTGGCAATGAGTTAAAGCTTAAAACGAAGAATTGGCTCAGTTCGTAGATGGGAGGTTGAGATGCAGCAGAAGAACAATCTCACAATTGTGGGTTCAGATGGGGATAGGAATTCAATATTTTCATGCTTCTATGAAGGATCGTCGAAGGCGCACTTTGAAGCTTCGGCCATGTGATGGCTCGTGGTGTGATAATGAGGCCATTCTAGGCCGCTTGGTGCCGCTCATTTTGAGTCTATTTTTGCTTCCGCCCTCATTTGTTAGATGACGACTTTTTCGTAATATTGATCCGGAGTGACTGCAGATGAGAATGCCATGCTTTCACTGTTCGAGGAGGTTGAGATTTGGGAAGCTATTAAGTCTCTTAATGCTAGTAGTGCTCCCGGCGTTGATGGTTTCACAGTCATTTCTTTCGTGGGTGTTGGTCTATCATTCTGACAGATGTGGTGGCAAATGAGATCTTTTATTTAGGGAGGATCTTCCTAGAGGTTTCTCTTCGAATGTTTTGGTGTTGCTTCCTAAGGTGGACAGCCATTGGTTTCTCTGATTTACGGCCTATCAGCTTGTCTACTTTTTTGAATAAGGTAATTTCAAAGATTCTTGCCCTCCGGTTAGCTAATGTTCTTCCTCGAATTATTTCTCCGGAGCAAACGGGTTTTATTAAGGGGCGAGGTATTCAGAAAACATTGCCATTGCTCATGAAATGGTTCATCGCATTGATCGAAGGTGGTTGGGGTAATGTTCTCTTCAAATTGGATATGTCGAAAGCCTATGATAGATTGGAATGGGATTTCTTATTTCGGCTCTCCGTTTTTGGATTTGATGATCGCTTTGTCGCTTGATTGGTCGTTTGGTCCGGTAACCGTATTCGTGCGTATGGGAGGAGTTACTCATGGCTTTTTGCTTCGACTAGGGGTGAAGCAAGGTGATCCTCTTTCTCCGCCGCTTTTCATCATTGCTCAGAGATTCTTTCTAGAGCTCTTCATAGGGCGTGATGAGGTTTTTTCGCTTTTGATCATGGTCGAGGGATGTGCGGTTGACTCACTTATTATATGCAGATGATATGCTTTTATTTTGCAATGGAAGGCGGAAGTCTATAGAGGGTTTAAGGGGTATTCTTGCTATGTATGAAAGGGCTTCAGGTCAGCTTATTAATCTTCAGAAGAGTGGCTTTTATGTTAGCTCGAAGCGGAGGCAATTTGAGATAGCTAATATTCATCGGTGGTCGGGTTGCATGCATCGAGTTTCCTTGACATATTTAGGATTCCTCTTTTAAAGGTCGGATTTGTCGGTTCATTTTGTCGCTTTGGAGGCTAAGATTTTGAAGAGGGTTGATGGTTGGCAAGCGCGTTTATTATCTTTTGGTGGGAAGATTACTCTCATCAAATCGGTGTTATCCAAGATTCCCATTTATTCTCTTGGTGTGTTGAAGGTTCCGAAGACAAGTGCTTTGCAAGCTTGAGAGCATCATGGCTAATTTCTTATGGAGCAATGGGGATAGGCGAGCTCATTGGGTTTCTTGGGATAAGGTGCAGCCTTTGACGAAGGTGGTTTGGGGATTCGACATCTTGAGGACATGAATAAAGCTATGTTAGCTAAGCCGGCTTGGGTGGCATCTACGGAGACACGTTGTGGTCCCGCTTCATCCAAAGTAAGTATGGTTGTCATTATGCTTTTTCTAGTTCGCATGTTTGGAAAGTCGCTCGTTTTTCTTCCTCGCTGGAGAGTTGTAGTCGATGGGTGGTTGGTAGAGGGATATTAAATTTTGGGCGGATAATTGGTGTGGAGTTCGATTAGGGGTCCTAGCCCCGAAGATCATCGCCTTCTTGTTCGTGATGGGATTAATGTTTTGGAGGATGTGATTCAAGATATTCCGCTAGAGTTTCATGCCGCATTCGCAGGGTTCGTGTTGATGCTTCAAAGAGGATAAGATGGTATTCACGTTATCTAAAAGTGGGGAGTTTGAAACCGCGGCTTGGTGGGATCATTGTCGTGTTCGTAGTCCGTTGGTTGATTGGGGAGCAAAGGTGTGGCATCCTAATATTCCCACCAAGGTGAGTGGGTTTTGGTGGAGAGTGATGTATGACGGGCTTCCTGGATGCGAAATTGGAATCTAGAGGTTATCATATGCCCTCTCTGTGTTTGTTGTCCTAATGGAGGTAATCGAGAGACTTTGCCTCATCTTCTTTGCGCCGTCCATTGCCCAAGAGGTATGGATGTATTGGGCGGTTTCTTTCGCTTTCGTACCATTATACCGATATTGTTGATCTTTGGGATGTGTGGTGTAGAGGTCAATCGAAGCGGAGACAGATTGGTATGGTGCGTATGGGGATTATGCTTTTTCCGTTGGGAGATATGGAAAGCTCTGTAAATCAATTTTTGAAGGAATCCCTATGTACGGGCGACTATTGTGGCGTCGGTCAAGCCTTTGATGGAGATGTGTTCTTTTTGGTTCCCAAAGGGCTCCATCTCATTCCGATATTCTTATTTTCGTCAGATCGGTCTAAAGGTTGCTCGCATAAGAAGCGTAAGGTTCGATTCTTAAGGTGGGATCCTTCTATTTCACATGATTTCAACCTCAATACCGATGGGTCTGCGGTGAATGGAGTTTGCACGGTGGTGGTATTATTCGGGATGCTAGAGGTGCTTTTATTGGAGCTTTTTCTCGTCACTATGGCATGGGTACAAACATGCAAGCGGAGATCTTTGCTCTTCAGATGGTTTGAAGTTGTGTCGGGATTTGGGTCTTCAATCGGTGTTAGTTTCATCGATTCTCCGTAGCCGTGAGGATGGTGCAAGGTAAATTTCGATTCCTGGCGGTATTATTATGAGCTTAGTGAGTGCATCTCTTTGGCTAGCGGTTTTGGCATGCGTCATGTCCTTAGGGAAGCTAATGGGGTTGGTGCTTGCCGCCAAGCTCATATTCATAGAGGTCATCAAGTTTTCTCTTCGGTTGGATCTTCCTAGAGATGTTTGCGAGGCTCTTCGATTTGATGAGAGTGGGATTTTGCTCTTAGGAGATGAGAGGGAGTTATGCTCTTCTTTTGTTTCTCTTGGTTTTTGGTTATTTTGTGGGTTTTAGGTTGTATTTATTTCCTTTCGAGGTCGCTCCTCCGTCCTCCCTGCTATAAGGGCAAGGCCGGTTGTCCCCTCATGTTTGTATTTTTGATTTATATTAATAAAATCTTGCAGGTGCCGTCCCCGTTTAAAAAAAAAAAAAAAAAACCCTAAACCCTAAACCCTAAACCCTAAACCCTAAACCCTAAACCCTAAAACCCTAAACCCTAAACCCTAAACCCTAAACCCTAAACCCTAAACCCTAAAACCCTAAACCCTAAAACCCTAAACCCTAAACCCTAAACCCTAAACCCTAAACCCCTAAACCCTAAACCCTAAACCCTAAACCCTAAACCCTAAACCCTAAAACCCTAAACCCTAAACCCAAATAAAACCCTAAACCCTAAACCCTAAACCCTAAACCCTAAACCCTAAACCCTAAACCCTAAACCCTAAACCCTAAACCTAAACCTAAACCACTAAACCACTAACCCCGAACCATAACCACAACCTAACCCGAACCACGAACCTAAACCTAACCCCGAACCCTAAACCACTAAACCCTAAACCACTAAACCCTAAACCCTAAACCTAAACCCTAAACCCTAAATCCTAAACCCTAAACCCTAAACCCTAAACCCTAAACCCTAGAAACCCTAAACCCTAAACACTAAACCCTAGACTAAACCCTAAACTAAGCAGCTGGTGGCGATAGGCGTCTGTTCTTGAGGGTGGCGAACCTCCTCCCGATCGATGGCGATGGCGAACGGGGCAGGATAGTGATGGTGTTGCGCGTTCATTGTTCTTTGCGAAGGTATACAGGTCGGCATGGACGAGGAGAGGAAACTCATACCGCGGCGGGAAGAGCGTGTCGCGAGAATGGGTTTGGGAGTGGGTTTTCTTATTGATGCGGTTAAAGGAGACAAGGGATTCTTGGTACCCTATCAATCCATTTGAAGGCTTGAAAGCGCCACATCGATCATCGGCTCGCATTGGGGGATCACACACGTTGCTCATGTCGACGGGGAGATTGATGCGCGGCCCAGCGTCGAAGTATGCCATGGTTTTAAAGTTCTCTTTGGAAGGCCACACTCAAGGTAATTTTTGATCATATACGGCAACATTGGTGTTTGAGCAAACGTTTTAATGTAGGGTTGTTAGATCCTCGACATGTCTTGGTGTATTTAACGGATGAAGAGGATTTTATTAAGGCTTTAGCAACGAGTTCAAACGTGATTGCGACTGTTATTTTAGATCCTTTCGGTGGTCCCTGAAATAGACTATACGGTTGGACCCTTTTGTGGCGGCTTGGTTGCGTTTACAAATCTCCCTCTTCATTGGTATGCGTATTTGGAAAACATTGGCAATCTTTTGGGAATTTCGTGCGTCGATGAGCGAACGATTGGGTTTACACATTATGGTTTTGCAAGAATAAATGTTGAGGTCGATGTGTCTAAACCTTTGCACGATCATGTTTTCTTGGTACAAATAAGGAGAATGCGTTTCGACACCTATTGAGTTTGAAGGTAATCGGCCTATTGTGACGGATGTGGTCTTTTGGGTCACGTAAAGGGAGATTGTCGTAAGGGTCGTATGTTATCAAGGGTATTGTTCGATCTTCTCGTTACGTTGGTCTTCTTTGGTGATGGGGTCATAGACAAACAAAGGCCAAGGAACCATCAAAGAATGGCGGGTTGTTAATAGGAAAGGTAATGCTAAAGGTACTATGAAGGGAGATACCTCTCATCAAGGGAAGGACATACAATGGATAAGGAAAAGGTTTAGAGGAGACGTTATGGTGGAGTGGGTTTTCTCGGTTGGAAAAGCTTTCGTATGGAGGTGTTAAAATCTTGGGTCGATCTACCAAGGAAATAAGGGGACTTCATTTGAGGGCAAAGTGCTGGAATTTCGATATCGTTACGATCAACCAGTTGTCGTTCTCTCTTCAGGCTTGAATAATCAGGATAGAGAGGAGCTAGATAAATCTGTTCAGGTTCAGCTTGATAATCAGTTTACGTTTTGATGGATCATGTCGATGTTGAGCAGCATAATGAGCAGAATATGGACAGCGGAGGGGTTAACATTGTGAAGTCGATGAGGTGTTTCTTGAGGTTAATGCGAGGTCAAATCGCGGTTAGGGAGGAGGGTATCGCTGCTGAAGGAGAAAATTAGTAGCCCTATTGCGTCTTTGTGCATGCTTAGGAGAAGGCGCTCAACGGTTGGGTGAGGAGGATGTTGCTCTTCTGTTTTTGATTGAGTGTCTTTACCAGATGCATTGGCCGAGGTTGTGAATGCTGTTGGTCAAGCTGCTGTGTTTGCAGATGGGAACGCTGGAAATCAGAATGGGGGTCTTGAAGTTGTTCGTCATTTGGGAGAGGAAGCAGCTGTTCAGGTTTGTCAACTAAATAGAGCTTCATCTTTTCTTTAAATGCATCTCAAAGGAATTCATGCATGACATGAGCGAGTTCGACTCGTTGTATGGGTCATTTTCTCATGTCTCGGATTCGTTGGAGAAATGCGCGCGGAATACGTGGAGAGCTTGGAGAAATCGAGACTTTGTAGAGGAATCGGAGTATTCGGGGTCGCGGCTTTGGATGGGTCGCATGGTTTATATAGTCAGCGAATCGAAAGAAAATTGTCAAAGGTAATAAAGGTAATCGGTTGGAGATTCGATAGGGTGCTTCGAAGCATGGCCAAGGGTGATGATATTGTCTCTAATAATTTTTAATGACGGTGCTTATATGGAATGTTAGAGGAGTAGGTAATACAGGTGCTATGGATTCTTTAAAGTTATTAGTGCGGCAGAAGAGTCCGTGGTGTTTAGCAATTTTAGAGCCTAAAATCTCTGGCTCTAGGCTTCCTAAAATTGCTAAGGAGCTTGGTTATAAGTATTCGCTGCATGGTAATCGATAATACGCATATTTGGCTTTTATGGAGAGTGGGTTTTGATTTTCTGCGGTCTCCATTTCTAAGCAGCGGTCTTTGAGAATTTCGGTAAATGGTGATTGTTATGGTTTGTTTACGTTTGTGTATGCTAGTGATCGTTTGGAGAGACAATTGTTATGGGATGAGTTGGTGCGATTATCGTCTCGGTTTAGGGAGCCGTGGTTAGTTGGGGGTGATTTTAATATCATTGCGGCTCCTCGAGAGAAGCTTGGCGGTAGTGGTTGGGATTTTCTGCTATGGATGATTTACGCAATTTCATGGTTTCTGCAGGCTTGTCGGATGCGGGGTTTGAGGGTAGCAGTTTTACTTGGTGTAATAACTTTCCTGTTCAGGCGCGCATTTGGCAGAGATTGGATAGAGTGCTTGTGAATGGGTCTTTTGTTGCGAAGCATGGGAGGGTTTACGTGCGAGGTCTTGCCAAGGAGAAGTCGATCATGCGCCGCTTGGTTAGATTTTCTGCGATTTCTAAGCCCAAATGCCCTTTCAGATTTCAAAGGATGTGGATGGATCATCCGGCTTTTGATTTTGTTAAAGAGGTTTGGGGAAGAGATTGTTTTGGGTCTCCGTTATTCCGTTTGCATAGAAAGCTGCAGATTTTGCGTGCGAGCTTAAGAAGTGGAATTGGGAGGTTTTTGGTAATATTTTCGCAAAATGGAGTTTCTTCGGGATGAATTGACTAGGCTGGATCATTCTCTTGAGATGGGTGGTGATGATGTGGTGGCGGTGATTTAAAGTTTAAAACGGAAGAATTGGCTCGAGTTCGTAGATGGGAAGTTGAGATGCGGCGGCGGCAATCTCGTCAATTGTGGGTTCGGGATGGGGATAGGAATTCATCATATTTTCATGCTTCTATGAAGGATCGTCGAAGCGAAATTCTTTGAAGCTTCGGTTGGCGAGATGGCTCGTGGTGTGATAATGAGGCCATTCTAGGCCGGTTGGGTCTTTGCTCATTTTGAGTCTATTTTTGCGGCCCTCATTTGTTAGATGACGAGACTTTTGAAATATTGAGGGAGTGACTGCAGATGAGAATGCCATGCTTTGTTCGGAGGAGGTGAGATTTGGGAAGCTATTAAGTCTCTTAATGCTAGTAGTGCTCTGGTGTTGATGGTTTCACAGTCATTTCTTTCGTGGGTGTTGGTCTATCATTCGGACGGATGTGGTAGCAGTGTGAGATCTTTTATCTAGGGGAGGATCTTCCTAGAGGTTTCTCTTCGAATGTTTTGGTGTTGCTTCCGAAGGTGGACGGGCCGTTGGTTTCTCGATTTACGGCCTATCGGCTTGTCTACTTTTTGAATAAGGTAATTTCAAAGATTCGGCCCTCAGGTTAGCTAATGTTCTTCCTCGAATTATTTCTCGGAGCAAACGGGTTTTATTAAGGGCGAGGTATTCAAGAAAACATTGCCATTGCTCATGAAATGGTTCATCGCATTGATCGAGAAGGTGGTTGGGGGTAATGTTCTCTTCAAATTGGATATGTCGAAAGCCTATGATAGATTGGAATGGGATTTCTTATTTCGGGCTCTGTCGGTTTTGGATTTGATGATCGGTTTTGTCGGTTGATTGGTCGTTTGGTCGGGTAGCGGTATTCGGTGCGTATGGGAGGAGTTACTCATGGCTTTTTGCTTCGTCTAGGGGGTGAAGCAAGGTGATCCTCTTTCTCATTGCTTTCATCATTGCTCGGGAGATTCTTTCTAGAGCTCTTCATAGGGCGTTGCGGGATGAGGTTTTTACGCTTTTGATCATGGTCGAGGGATGTGCGGTTGACTCACTTATTATATGCGAGATGATATGCTTTTATTTTGCAATGGAAGGCGGAAGTCTATAGAGGGTTTACGGGGTATTCTTGCTATGTATGAAAGGGCTTGGTCGGCTTATTAATCTTGAAAGAGTGGCTTTTATGTTAGCTCGAAGCGGAGGCAATTTGAGATAGCTAATATTCATCGGTGGTCGGGTTGCATGCATCGGGAGTTTCCCTTGACATATTTAGGGATTCCTCTTTTTAAAGGTCGGATTTGTCGGGTTCATTTCTTTGCTTTGGAGGCTAAGATTTTGAAGAGGGTTGATGGGTGGCAAGCGCGTTTATTATCTTTTGGTGGGAAGATTACACTCATCAAATCGGTGTTATCTAGTATTCCCATTTATTCTCTTGGTGTGTTGAAGGTTCGAAGACGTGCTTTGCAAAATTGAGAGCATCATGGCTAATTTCTTATGGAGCGGCGGGGGGATAGGCGAGCTCATTGGGTTTCTTGGGATAAGGTGTGCGGGCCTTTGGTGAAGGTGGTTTGGGGATTCGACATCTTGAGGACATGAATAAAGCTATGTTAGCTAAGGCGGCTTGGGTGGCATATACGGGAGATACGTTGTGGTCGCTTCATCCAAAGTAAGTATGGTTGTCATTATGCTTTTCTAGTTCGCATGTTTGGAAAGGCATACATTTTCTTCCTCGGTTGGAGAGTTGTAGTCGATGGGTGGTTGGTAGAGGGATATTAAATTTTGGGCGGATAATTGGTGTGGAGTTCGATTAGGGGTCCTAGCCACGAGGATCATCGTCTTCTTGTTCGTGATGGGATTAATGTTTTGGAGGATGTGATTGGTATATTCCGCTAGAGTTTCATGCCGGTATTCGCGGGGTTCGTGTTGATGCTTGAAAGAGGATAAGATGGTATTCACGTTATCTAAAAGTGGGGATTTTGAAGCTGCGACTTGGTGGGATCATTGTCGTGTTCGTAGTCCTTTGGTTGATTGGGGAGCAAAGGTGTGGCATCCTAATATTCCCACCAAGGTGAGTGGGTTTTGGTGGAGAGTGATGTATGATGGGCTTAGGTGGATGCGAAATTGGAATCTAGAGGTTATCATATGCCCTCTCGGTGTGTTTGTTGTCCTAATGGAGGTAATAGAGACTTTGCCTCATCTTCTTTTGCGATCGTCCATTGCCAAAGAGGTATGGATGTATTGGGCGGGCTTCTTTCGGTTTTCGTACCATTATACCGATATTGTTGATCTTTGGGATGTGTGGTGTAGAGGTCAATCGAGCGGAGACAGTTGGTATGGTGCGTATGGGGATTATGCTTTTTCTGTTGGGAGATATGGAAAGCTCGGTGTAAATCAATTTTGAAGGAATCCTATGTATGGGCCGACTATTGTGGCGTCGGTCAAGCGATCTTTGATGGAGATGTGTTCTTTTTGGTTCCCAAAGGGCTCCCTCATCGATATTCTTATTTTCGCTCGTATCGGTCTAAAGGTTGCTGCATAAGAAGCGTAAGGCTCGATTCTTAAGGTGGGATCCTTCTATTTCACATGATTTCAACCTCAATACCGATGGGTGCGGTGAATGGATTTTGCACGGGTGGTGGTATTATTCGGGATGCTAGAGGTGCTTTTATTGGAGCGTTTTCTCGTTACTATGGAATGGGTACAAACATGCAAGCGGAGATCTTTGCTCTTGAGATGGTTTGAAGTTGTGTCGGGATTTGGGTCTTCATCGGTGTTAGTTTCGTCGATTCTCTGGTAGTGAGGATGGTGCAAGGTAAATTTGAATCCTTGGCGGTATTATTATGAGCTTAGTGAGTGCATTTCTTTGGCTAGCGGTTTTGGCATGCGTCATGTCCTTAGGGAAGCTAATGGGGTTGCGGACGAGCTTCTTTGCGGCTCATATTCATAGAGGTCATCAAGTTTTCTCTTCGGTTCGGGATCTTCCTAGAGATGTTTGCGAGGCTCTTCGATTTGATGAGAGTGGGATTTTTGCTCTTAGGAGATGAGAGGGAGTTTTGCTCTTCTTTTGTTCTCTTGGTTTTTGGTTATTTTGTGGGCTTTTTAGGTTGTATTTATTTCCTTTCGAGTCGGGCTCCTCAGTCCTCCCGGTTATAAGGGCAATTTGGTTGTCCCCTCATGTTTGTATTTTTGATTTATATTAATAAAATCTTGCGAGTGCAGTCCTGTTTCCGTAAAAAAAAAAAAAAAAAAAAAAAACCTAAACCTAAAACCTAAACCCTAAACCTAAACCTAAACCCTAAACCTAGGGAGCAAAGGTGTGGCATCCTAATATTCCCACCAAGGTGAGTGGGTTTTGGTGGAGAGTGATGTATGATGGGCTTCCGGTGGATGCGAAATTGGAATCTAGAGGTTATCATATGCCCTCTCGGTGTGTTTGTTGTCCTAATGGAGGTAATCGAGAGACTTTGCCTCATCTTCTTTTGCAGTCGTCCATTGCCCAAGATGTGTGGATGCATTGGGCGGGTTTCTTTCAGTTTTCGTACCATTATACCGATATTGTTGATCTTTGGGATGTGTGGTGTAGAGGTCAATCGAAGCGGAGACAGATTGGAATGGTGCGTATGGGGATTATGCTTTTTTCCTGTTGGGAGATATGGAAAGCTCGGTGTAAATCAATTTTTGAAGGAATCCCTATGTACGGGCCGACTATTGTGGCGTCGGTCAAGCAGTCTTTGGTGGAGATGTGTTCTTTTTTGGTTCCCAAAGGGGCTCCATCTCATACTGATATTCTTATTTTCGCTCGTATCGGTCTAAAGGTTGCTCTGCATAAGAAGCGTAGGATTCGATTCTTAAGGTGGGATCCTTCTATTTCACATGATTTCAATCTCAATACCGATGGGTCTGCGGTGAATGGAGTTTGCACGGGTGGTGGTATTATTCGGGATGCTAGAGGTGCATTTATTGGAGCGTTTTCTCGTCACTATGGCATGGGTACAAACATGCAAGCGGAGATCTTTGCTCTTCAGGATGGTTTGAAGTTGTGTCGGGATTTGGGTCTTCATCGGTGTTAGTTTCGTCGATTCTCTGTATTGTGAAGATGGTGCAAGGTAAATTTCAGATTCCTTGGCGGTATTATTATGAGCTTAGTGAGTGCATCTCTTTAGCTAGCGGTTTTGGCATGCGTCATGTCCTTAGGGAAGCTAATGGGGTTGCGGACAGGCTTGCTTATGAAGCTCATATTCATAGAGGTCATCAAGTTTTCTCTTCGGTTCGGGATCTTCCTAGAGATGTTTGCGAGGCTCTTCGATTTAATGAGAGTGGGATTTTTGCTTTTAGGAGATGAGAGGGGAGTTATGCTCTTCTCTTGTTTCTCTTGGTTTTTTGGTTATTTTGTGGGCTTTTTAGGTTGTATTTATTTCCTTTCGAGTCAGCTCCTCCGTCCTCCCGGTTATAAGGGCAAGTGGTTGTCCCCTCATGTTTGTATTTTTGATTTATATTAATAAAATCTTGCGGGGTGCCGTCCTGTTTCCCTAAAAAAAAAAAAACCCTAAACCCTAAACCCTAAAACCCTAACCCTAAACCCTAAACCCTAAACCCTAAACCAAACCCTAAACCCTAAACCCTAAACCTAAACCCTAAACCTAAACCTAACCTAACCCTAACCTAAACCTAAACCCTAAACCTAAACCCTAAACACCTAAACCTTAAACCCTAAACCCCTAAACCCTAAACCCTAAACCCTAAACCTTAGTGGTAGTGGTGGTTAATGATTTCAAATGGAAAATGTTGAAACCATGCCAACAAAAAAATTATAATCTTTGGAGGGAAAGATCTGGCGATGCGTGCGACTGGGCAGAACAGCGGAGAACCTCCTACAGGCGATGGGAAGGGCAATCGATCAGGTAATGATGGAGTTCCACGTAACTCGCCGCTGCTTGCTGCTCCAAACCAGGCTAGGCAAGGTGGCGATAGTCACACAGGCGACGGGAAGGAAAGGTTTGTGTGTGGGATTGGCGCTTCGCGATTACTGACGGGAAGAGGCTCTAAGTTTTCTTATTCCGAGGCTGTCAAAGGGGATAAAGGTGTTGAAGGTATCCCAATCAACCCATTTGATGGCTTGAAAGCTCCTCCTCGATCATCAGCGAGAATAGGTGGATCGCCTACATTGCTTATGACCGAGAGGGAAATTGATCTTCTTTCGGTTGAAGTATGCTATGGTTCTCAAATTTTCTGCTGGGAGGCCACAACTGAAGGTAATTGTTGATCATATTCATCAACATTGGGGTTTGAGCAGGCGTTTCAACGTTGGCTTATTAGACCCGAGACATGCACTAGTGTATTTGACGGATGAGGAGGATTTTATTAAGGCCTTAGCCACGAATTCGAATGTGATTGCGAACTGTAATTTTAGATCTTTTCGGTGGTCTCCTGATATAGATTATACTATTGATAGTCCGATTGTTGCAGCTTGGGTTCGTTTACCAAATCTACCTCTTCATTGGTATGCTTATTTGGAGAATATTGGTAATCTCTTTGGAGGTTTTGTCAGAGCAGATGAGAGGACTGTTGGGTTTACTCATTTTGGTTTCGCGAGGATTAACGTTGAGGTGGATGTGTCACAACCTTTGCCCGATCATGTTTTTCTTGGTACTTCTAAGGAGAATGTGTTTAAACAACCCATTGAATTTGAAGGAAATCTGGCCTATTGTGATGGGTGTGGCTTGCTTGGGCATGTCAAGGGAGATTGTCGTAAGGGCCGTATGAAGCCTAGGGGTGCTACGAGGGGAATTCTTCCTTCAGTTCAAGGTAATGGAGATGCTGGTGTTGGGGTTGTTAAGATGGCGAAACCAAAGGTCACTACTGGAGAGTGGCAAGTAGTGAATAGGAAGGGAAGGTCACATGGGATTAATAATGTAGACAACTTTTCTCATGGGGAAGGGCAAAACCTTGATAAGGGTAAAGGTTTAGAGGAGACCTTTGGTGGAGTGGGGTCTACAAGACTTGAGAGATTACAGTTTGGGGGTGTAAAACTAATGGGAAATTTTGACAAGGAGAGTAATAAGGGGGACAAGATTTCAGGAAATAATGGGGTTTGTAATTCAAAGCCCAATGTTATTCCTACTAATACAGTTGAGATTATTTCAAGTCAGGATTTCAAGGCTACCGAGGCATTAGCAAAGGCAAGGTTGCTGTCGAATGAAGATAATGGCCGGGTAAATCAATCGAATTCTTTTAATGTTTTAGCAGCTGATGACGATGTTGAGGACGATATTAATGTGGATATAGATGAGGCTAATAAGGAGTCTGGAGGTGATCAAATTAGCAACGTTCTTGTTGCGATAGGCGACGATAATCTTTGTTGCAGGCTGGTTGAGAAGCTCTTGGGGTCCCTTTTGCTGTTAATGTTGGGTGTCAATCTGGAGAAAGGGAAGAGGATGTCGTAGAGGCTGTGAGTTTGTCTTCAGACAAGGCTGTTAAGCCTAGTCATACTGCTGCTGTGTCTTCTTTTGAGTGTGATATATTGCAGGATGGGGTGCTGGCAGTTGATCAACAGTTGGTAGAGGTCAATCGGGTTGATGTTTGTCAATTAAATAGAGCTTCTTCCTTTGGTTCTTTAGCTGCTGTTCCAGGGAATTCTGTGCAGGATATAAGCAGTTCGGAGTCGTTGGATGGGTCGTTTTCTCATGTGTCGGATTCGTTGGAGAAATCAGTGAGCACAGATTCTGTGGAGACCTCGGAGAATTCAGGAACTGTGGAGGGTTCGGAGTATTCGGGTGTAGCAGTTTTGGCTGGGTTTCATGGGTTATCTCGTCAAGAAGGGGATTCGGTTTCTCCATCAAATCGTCAAGGGAATAGAGGGAAGACCGCCAAAGGAAATAAAGGTAATAAGCACATTCTCGGAGAATCTGATCGGGTGCTTCGAAGCATGGCTAAGGGTGAGGATATTACTTCTAATATTTTCTAATGTCGGTGCTTATTTGGAATGTTAGGGGAGTGGGCAATACCGGTGCTATGGATTCTTTAAAATTGTTAGTGAAGCAGCTGAGTCCGTGGTGTTTAGCTATTTTAGAGCCTAAAATTTCTGGTTCTAGGTTACCTAAAATTGCTAAAGCACTTGGTTATCAACATTCTTTGCATGGTAATCCTTGTAATAAGCATATATGGATTTTATGGAGGGTGGGTTTTGATTTAGCAGCAGTCTCTATTACTAAACAGCAGGTTACTGTCAGAATTTCGGTAAACGGTGATTGTTATGGTTTGTTTTCGTTTGTCTATGCTAGCTGTGATCGCATGGAGAGACAAATTTTATGGGATGAGTTGGTGCAGTTGTCTTCTCAGTATCATGAGCCGTGGTTGGTTGGGGGTGATTTCAATATCATAGCTGATCCTGCAGAGAAGCTTGGAGGTAATGGTTGGGATTTTCCTGCTATGGATGATTTCTGTAATTTTATGGTTTCTGCAGGTTTGTCGGATGCGGGGTTTGAAGGTAGTACTTTTACTTGGTGTAATAATTTTCCAGTTCAGGCTCGCATTTGGCAGAGGTTGGATAGAGTGCTTCTGAATGGGTCTTTTGTTTCGAAGCATGGTAGGGTTTCTGTTCAGGTTTTGCCAAGGGAGAAGTCTGATCATGCGCCTCTTCAGATTAGATTTTCTGCAATTTCTAAGCCCAAATGCCCTTTCAGATTTCAGAGGATGTGGATGGATCATCCGGCTTTTGACAGTTTTGTTAAAGAAGTTTGGGGTAGAGATTGTTTTGGGTCTCCGTTATTTCGTTTGCATAGAAAGCTTCAGGTTTTGCGCTCAGAGCTTCGGAAGTGGAATTGGGAGGTTTTTGGTAATATTTATCGTAAAATGGATTTTCTTCAGGATGAATTGACTAGACTGGATCATTCTCTTCAGATGGGTGGTGATGATGTTGTGGCAGCTGAGTTAAAGCTTAAAACTGAAGAATTGGCTCAGGTTCGTAGGTGGGAGGTTGAGATGCAGCAGCAACAATCTCGTCAGTTGTGGGTTCAGGATGGGGATAGGAATTCAGCTTTTTTTCATGCTTCTATGAAGGATCGTCGAAGACAAAATTCTTTGAAGCTGCAGTTGGCGGATGGTTCTTGGTGTGATAATGAGGTCATTCTAGGCCAGTTGGGTGCTGCTCATTTTGAGGCTATTTTTTCTTCTGGTCCTCATTTGTTAGATGACAGACTTTTTCAGGATATTGTTCCGGGAGTGACTGCAGATGAGAATGCCATGCTTTCAGCTGTTCCGGAGGAGGCTGAGATTTGGGAAGCTATCAAGTCTCTTAATGCTAGTAGTGCTCCTGGCGTGGATGGTTTCACAGGTCACTTCTTTCGTGGGTGTTGGTCTATTATTCGGACGGATGTGGTGGCAGCTGTGCGATCCTTTTATTTAGGGGAGGATCTTCCTAAAGGTTTCTCTTCGAATGTCTTGGTGTTGCTTCCTAAGGTGGACAGGCCAGTTGGTTTCTCTGATTTACGGCCTATCAGTTTGTCTACTTTTTTAAATAAGGTAATTTCCAAGATTCTTTCCTTCCGATTAGCTAATGTTCTTCCTCGAATTATTTCTCCGGAGCAAACGGGTTTTATTAAGGGGCGAGGTATTCAGGAAAACATTGCCATTGCTCATGAAATGGTTCATCGCATTGATCAGAAGGTGGTTGGGGGTAATGTTCTTTTCAAATTGGATATGTCGAAAGCCTATGATAGATTGGAATGGGATTTTTTATTTCGGGCGCTGTCTGTTTTTGGCTTTGATGCTCAGTTTTGTCAGTTGATTGGTCGTTTAGTCCGGGGTAACTGGTATTCGGTGCATATGGGAGGAGTTACTCACGGCTTTTTTGCGTCGACTAGGGGGGTGAAGCAAGGTGATCCTCTTTCTCCGCTGCTTTTCATCATTGCTCAGGAGATTCTTTCTAGAGCTCTTCATAGGGCGTTGCAGGATGAGGTTTTTTCTGCTTTTGATCATGGTCGAGGGGATGTGCGATTGACTCACTTATTATATGCGGATGATATGCTTTTATTTTGCAATGGCAGGCGGAAGTCTATAGAGGGTTTAAGGGGTATTCTTGCTATGTATGAAAGGGCTTCGGGTCAGCTTATTAATCTTCAAAAGAGTGGCTTTTATGTTAGTTCTAAGCGGAGGCAATTTGAGATTGCTAATATTCATCGGTGGTCGGGTTGCATGCATCAGGAGTTTCCCTTGACATATTTAGGGATTCCTCTCTTTAAAGGTCGGATTTGTCGGGTTCATTTTGCTGCTTTGGAGGCTAAGATATTGAAGAGGGTTGATGGTTGGCAAGCGCGTTTATTATCTTTTGGTGGGAAGATTACACTCATCAAATCAGTTTTATCCAGTATTCCCATTTATTCTCTTGGTGTGTTGAAGGTTCCAAAGAGAGTGCTTCGCAAGCTTGAGAGCATCATGGCTAATTTCTTATAGAGCAGCAGTGGGGATAGGCGAGCTCATTGGGTTTCTTGGGATAAGGTGTGCAGGCCTCTGACTGAAGGTGGTTTGGGGATTCGACATCTTGAGGACATGAATAAAGCTATGTTAGCTAAGCTGGCTTGGGTGGCATCTACGGGAGACACGTTGTGGTCCTGCTTCATCCAAAGTAAGTATGGTTGTCATTATGCTTTTTCTAGTTCGCATGTGTGGAAAGCTGCTTCTATTTTTCTTCCTCGGTTGGAGAGTTGTAGTCGATGGGTGGTTGGTAGAGGGGATATTAAATTTTGGGCGGATAATTGGTGTGGAGTTCGATTAGGGGGTCCTAGTCCTGAAGATCATCGCCTTCTTGTTCGTGATGGGATTCATATTTTGGAGGATGTGATTCAGTATATTCCGCTAGAGTTTAATGCCAGTATTCGCAGGGTTCGTGTTGATGCTTCGAAAGAGGATAAGATGGTTTTCACGTTATCTAAAAGTGGGGAGTTTGAAACTGCTGCTTGGTGGATCATTGTCGTGTTCGTAGTCCGTTGGTTGATTGGGGAGCAAAGGTGTGGCATCCTAATATTCCCACCAAGGTGAGTGGGTTTTGGTGGAGAGTGATGTATGATGGGCTTCCGGTAATGCGAAATTGGAATCTAGAAGTTATCATATGCCCTCTCGGTGTGTTTGTTGTCCTAATGGAGGTAATCGAGAGACTTTGCCTCATCTTCTTTTGCAGTCGTCCATTGCCCAAGATGTTTGGATGTATTGGGCGGGTTTCTTTCAGTTTTCGTACCATTATACCGATATTGTTGATCTTTGGGATGTGTGGTGTAGAGGTCAATCGAAGCGTAGACAGATTGGTATGGTGCGAATGGGGATTATGCTTTTTTCTTGTTGGGAGATATGGAAAGCTCGGTGTAAATCAATTTTTGAAAGAATCCCTATGTATGGGCCGACTATTGTGGCGTCGGTCAAGCAGTCTTTGGTGGAGATGTGTTCTTTTTTGGTGCCCAAAGGGGCTCCTTCTCATACTGATATTCTTATTTTCGCCCGTATCGGTCTAAAGGTTGCTCTGCATAAGATGCGTAAGGTTCGTTTCTTAAGGTGGGATCCTTCTATTTCACATGATTTCAACCTCAATACCGATGGGTCTGCGGTGAATGGAGTTTGCACGGGTGGTGGTACTATTCGGGATGCTAGAGGTGCATTTATTGGAGCGTTTTCTCGTCACTATGGCATGGGTACAAACATGCAAGCGGAGATCTTTGCTCTTCAGGATGGTTTGAAGTTGTGTCGGGATTTGGGTCTCCAACCGGTCTTAGTTTCGTCAGATTCTCTTGTAGCTGTGAGGATAGTGCAAGGTAAATTTCAGATTCCTTGGCGGTATTATTATGAGCTTAGTGAGTGCATCTCTTTGGCTAGCGGTTTTGGTATGCGTCATGTCCTTAGGGAAGCTAATGGGGTTGCGGACAGGCTTGCTGCTGAAGCTCATATTCATAGAGGTCATCAAGTTTTCTCTTCGGTTCGGGATCTTCCTAGAGATGTTTGCGAGGCTCTTCGATTTGATGAGAGTGGGAATTTGGCTCTTAGGAGATGAGAGGGGAGTTTTGCACTTCTCCTGTTTCTCTTGGTTTTTTGGTTATTTTGTGGGTTTTTTAGGTTGTATTTATTTCCTTTCGAGGTCAGGCTCCTCTGTCCTCCCGGTTATAAGGGCCAGGCTGGTTGTCCCCCTCATGTTTGTATCTTTTGATTTATTTTAATAAAATCTTGCAGGGTGCCGTCCCTGTTTCCCTAAAAAAAAAAAAAAAAAAAAAAACCCTAAACCCTAACCCCTAAACCCTAAACCCTAAACCTTAACCCTAAACCCTAAACCCTTAAAACCCTAAACCCTAAACCCTTGGAGAGGATGTGATGCGTGCGACTATGCAGAACTGCGGCGATCCACCACCAGACGCAGGGAAGGATAGGCGTACGGGGCAGGAAGGTGCTTTTGGTTCGTTTCTGCAGAGTAACACAGTCCAGAATGGAAGAGGCGGCGCCATGCATACAGACGTTGGGAGGGATAGGATCGCAAGCGGGGATGGGCGAGGTGATAGTTTTTCTTATTCGGATGCGGTTAAGGGTGACAAAGGGGTTGAAGGTATTCCACTAAATCCTTTTGAGGGTTTGAAGGCTCCTCCTCGACCTTCAGCGCGTATAGGGGGCTCGCCTACGTTGATCATCACTGACAGGGAATTGGACGCAGCTGCTCAGTGACTGAAATTTGCGATAGTGCTCAAATTTTCTGCTGGTCGTCCTCAGTTGAAGGTAATCTTTGATCATATTCATCAGAATTGGGGTTTGAAAAACGTTTCAACGTGGGTTTGTTAGATCCAAGACATGTTTTGGTTTATTTGACGGATGAGGACGATTTTTTGAAGGCTTTAGCAACGAATGCGAGTGTGATTGCTAACTGTAACTTTAGAGCTTTTCGGTGGTCTGCTGAGATGGATTTTACTGTCGATAGTCCGATTGTTGCAGCATGGGTTCGTTTACCAAATCTTCCGCTTCATTGGTATGCCTATTTGGAAAATATTGGTAATCTTCTTGGGTATTTTGTTAGAGCAGATGAACGTACTCTGGGGTTTACTCACTTTGGTTTTGCTCGAATAAATGTTGAGGTCGATGTCTCCAAACCATTGCCTGATCATGTTTTCCTTGGTACTTCAAAAGAAAATGCTTTTAGACAACCCATTGAATTTGAAGGAAATTTTGCATACTGTGATGGTTGTGGCCTTTTAGGTCATGTCAAGGGAGATTGTCGTAAGGGTCGTATGAAGGAACTCAGACTTCTGGTCGTCTTGCTGGAAATAATAGTGATGGAGGTCAGTCTCTTCCAAAGCCAAAAACTCATTCTCGAGAGTGGCAAGTTGTTAACAGAAAAGGACTTTCTAAGGACCTCAATAAGATGGATTCTCAAATTCATAGAGAAGGGCATGCTATTGAGAAAGGTAAGGGTTTGGAGGAGACTTTTGGTGGTGTTGGAACTACTCGTTTGGTATATGGGGGTGTTAAGATTTTGGGTGGTAATGTCGAGGTGGGTAAGTCCGGGGATGACAATACTGGTAACAAGGGAATTGATTCTTCAGTTCCCAAGGTTTCTAGGAATACTATAGTTGATGGTAAGGGGATCCTTTCGAACCCTTTTTCTGTTTTGGAGGGTGATGCTGGTATGGAGGATATTGATGAGGTGTTTGTTGGAGCTAAGATGGACAGTGGAAATTCCAGTTCCTGCTGTTGCTGGGGTTTCTTTAGTTGTTAATACTGAGATTCAAGGAGGGAATAATGTAGAGGACCTCGGTCAGGATGTGCAAAAACTTACAGATACTGCTGCTGTTGTATCTTCAGACGAGATTGCTGCTGTTCAAGCCGAGTCTGTGCATGCTGAATTTTAGGCCGTGACTGAGCATGCTGAAATTCAGGCCAAGGTTCTGGATAATGATCATCAGGTGGTTGAGAAGGATGCTAATCAAAGGATTGTCCCTTTTTGTCATTTGAATAGAGCTCCTTCTTTTGTGTCAAGTCCTGTTATTGCTCTCAGTTCTGATAGTCGAGATGAATCTGCTTCTGTTTCTCACATTTCGGATTCTATGGAGAAGGTGGAGAAAATAGATTCTATGGAGTTTATGGAGAATTCGGACTCTTTGGAAAAGTCAGAGTTTGAGGGTTCAGCAGCTTCTGCAAGTTCTAAAGGTTTGTCTTCTCAAGAAGGGGATTCGAAATTTGTTCAATCGGGTTTTCAAAGGAATAGGGGGAAGAACAATAAAGGCAAAGAAGGTAATCGGAAAGCTGTTGAAGAATCTGATCGGGTGCTTCGCAGCATGGCCAAAGGTGATGATACTGTTTCTAATATTTGATTATGTTGTTGCTTATTTGGAATGTTAGAGGCGTGGGTAACATTGGGTCTATGGATTCGTTACAATTGTTAGTTCGGCAGATGAGTCCATGGTGCTTAGCTATTTTGGAACCTAAAATTTCTGGTTCTAGGTTACCTAGAATTGCGAAAGCGCTTGGTTTTCAGCATTCTTTGCATGGCAACGCTACTAATAGGCATATTTGGATTTTATGGAAAACGGGTTTTGATTTAGCAGTGGTTTCAATTTCTAAGCAGCAGATTTCTGTCAGAATTTCGGCCAATGGAGATTGTTATGGTTTGTTTACTTTTGTCTATGACAGCTGTGATCGCATGGAGAGAAAAATTTTATGGGATGAGTTAGTGCAGCTGTCTTCTCAGTTTCATGAGCCGTGGTTGGTGGGGGGTGATTTTAATATCATTGCTGACCCTGCGGAGAAGCTTGGAGGTAATGGGTGGGATTTCCCTGCTATTGATGATTTCTGTAACTGTATGGTTTCTTCAGGCATCTCGGATGCGGGTTTCGAAGGTAGTAAGTTTACTTGGTGTAATAATTTTCCAGTCAAAACGTGCATTTGGCAACGGTTGGATAGAGTGTTATTGAATGGGTCTTTTGTTGCGAAGCATGGTCGGGTTAATGTTCACGTTTTGCCTAGGGAAAAGTCTGATCATGCGCCTCTTCAGATTCGATTTTCGGCTATCTCAAAGCCCAAATGTCCTTTCAAATTTCAAAGGATGTGGTTGGATCATCCGGCTTTTGAGAGTTTTGTTAAGGATGTGTGGGGTAGAGATTGTTTTGGGCCTCCGCTTTCTCGTTTGCATAGGAAGCTGCATCTTTTGCGTGCAGAGCTTAAGAAGTGGAATTGGGAGGTTTTTGGTAATATTTTTCGCAAAATGGATTTTCTTCAGGATGAAATGACTAGACTGGATCATTCTCTTCAGATGGGTGGTGATGATTCTGTGGCAGCTGAGTTAAAGCTTAAAACTGAAGAATTGGCTCAGGTTCGAAGATGGGAGGTAGAGATGAAGCAGCAACAGTCTCGTCAATTGTGGGTTCAGGATGGGGATCGGAATTCAGCCTTCTTTCATGCTTCTATGAAGGATTGTCGTAGGTAAAATTCTTTGAAGCTTCAGTTGGCGGATGGCTCTTGGTGTGATGATGAGGCCATTCTTGGCCGTTTGGGGGCTGCTCATTTTGAAGCTATTTTTTCTTCTGGTCCTCATTTGTTAGATGACAGGTTGTTCCATGCTATTGTTCCGGGGGTTATTGCTGAGGATAATGCCATGTTGACAGCTGTGCCGGATGAGTCGGAGATTTGGGTAGCTATCAAGTCTCTTAATGCTAGTAGTGCTCCGGGCGTGGATGGATTCACAGGTCATTTCTTTTGTGGTTGTTGGCCTATTATTTGGACTGATGTTGTGGCAGCTGTGCGATCTTTTTATTTTGGGGAGGAGCTTCCTAAAGGTTTTTCTTCGAATATTTTGGTGTTACTTCCTAAGGTTGACAGGCCGGTTGGTTTCTCAGATTTGCGGTCGATCAGTTTGTCCACTTTTATGAATAAGGTGATTTCAAAGATTCTTTCCCTTCGGTTAGCTAATGTTCTTCCTCGAATTATTTCTCTGGAGCAAACGGGTTTTATTAAGGGGAGAGGTATTCAGGAAAATATTGCCATTGCTCATGAAATGGTTCATCGCATTGATCAGAAGGTGGTTGGGGGTAATGTCCTTTTCAAGCTAGACATGTCGAAAGCTTATGATAGATTGGAATGGGATTTCTTATTTCGGGCTCTTTCTGTTTTTGGCTTCGATGATCCTTGTTGCCAGTTGATTGGTCGTTTGGTCAGGGGTAATTGGTATTCGGTGCGTATGGGTGGAGTTGCTCAAGGTTTTTTTGCTTCGACTAGGGGGGTGAAGCAAGGTGATCCTCTCTCGCCGTTGCTGTTTATTATTGCGCAGGAGATTCTTTCTAGAGCTCTTAAGAGGGCATTGCAGGATGAGGTTTTTTCCTCTTTTGATCATGGTCGAGGGGATGTGCAGTTGACTCATTTATTATATGCGGATGATATGCTTTTATTTTGCAATGGCAGGAGGAAGTCTATAGAGGGTTTAAGGGGTATTCTTGCTATGTATGAAAGGGCTTCGGGTCAGCTTATTAATCTTCAAAAGAGTGGCTTTTATGTTAGTTCGAAGCGGAGGCAATTTGAGATTGATAACATTCATCGGTGGTCGGGTTGCATGCATCATGAGTTTCCCTTGACATATCTAGGGATTCCTCTTTTTAAAGGTCGAGTTTGTCGGGTTCATTTTGCTGATTTGGAGGCTAAGATATTGAAGAGGGTTGATGGGTGGCAAGCGCGTTTATTATCTTTTGGTGGGAAGATTACTCTCATCAAATCCGTTTTATCCAGTATTCCTATTTATTCTCTTGGAGTGTTGAAGGTTCCGAAGGGAGTGCTTCGCAAGCTTGAGAGCATCATGGCTAATTTCTTATGGAGCAGTGGGGGGGATAGGCGAGCTCATTGGGTTTCTTGGGATAAGGTGTGCAGGCCTTTGAAGGAAGGTGGGTTGGGGATTCGACATCTAGAGGACATGAATAAAGCTATGTTAGCTAAGCTGGCTTGGGTGGCATCTAAGGGTGACACGTTGTGGTCTCGCTTCATCCAAAGTAAGTATGGTTGTCATTATGCTTTTTCTAGTTCTCATGTGTGGAAAGCTGCTTCTGTTTTTCTTCCTCAGTTGGAGAGTTGTAGTCGATGGGTGGTTGGTAGAGGGGATATTAAATTTTGGGCGGATAATTGGTGTGGAGTTCGGCTAGGGGGTCCTAGTCCAGAGGATCATCTCCTTCGTGATGGGGTTCATATTTTGGAGGATGTGATTCAGTATATTCCTCTGGAGTTTCATGACAGTGTTCGAAGGGTTCGTATTGATGTTTCTAAAGAGGATAAAATGGTGTTCACGTTATCTAAAAGTGGGGAGTTTGATACAGCTGCTTGGTGGGATCATTGTCGTGTTCGTAGCCCGTTGGTGGATTGGGGAGCAAAGGTTTGGCATCCTAATATTCCAACTAAGGTGAGTGGATTTTGGTGGAGAGTGATGTATGATGGGCTTCCGGTGGATGCGAAGTTGGAATCTAGAGGATATCATATTCCATCTCGTTGTGTTTGTTGTCCTAATGGTGGTAATCGAGAGACTTTGCCTCATCTTCTTTTGCAGCCGTCCATTGCTCTAGATGTATGGATACATTGGGCGGATTTCTTTCAGCTGCCATACCGATATACCGATATTGATGATCTTTGGGATGTGTGGTGTAGAGGTCAGTCGAAGAGAAGACAGGTTGGTTTGGTGCGCATGGGGATTATGCTCTTTTCTTGTTGGGAGATATGGAAGGCGCGGTGTAAATCGATTTTTGAAGGAATTCCTATGTATAGGCCGAATATTGTGGCTTCGGTCAAGCAGTCTTTGGTGGAGATATGTTCTTTTTTGTTGCCCAAAGGGGCTCCTTCTCATAGTGATATTTTATTTTCTCTCGTATCGGCCTTCAGGTTGCTTTGCATAAGATGCGTAAGGTTCGTTTCTTAAGATGGGATCCTTCTCTTTCACATGCTTACAATCTCAATACGTATGGGTCTTCTGTGAATGGAGTTTGCACGGGTGGTGGCATTATTAGGGATGATAGAGGTGCTTTTATTGGGGCGTTCTCTCGTCACTATGGCATGGGAACAAACATGCAAACGGAGATCTTTGCTCTACAGGATGGTTTGAAGCTGTGTCGGGATTTGGGTCTTCAATCGGTGTTAGTTTCGTCAGATTCTCTAGTAGCTGTGAGGATAGTGCAAGGCAAATTTCAGATTCCTTGGCGGTATTATTATGAGCTTAGTGAGTGCATTTCGTTGGCTAAAGGTTTTGGCATGCGTCATGTGCTAAGGGAAGCAAATGGGATTGCAGATAGGCTTGCTGTTGAAGCTCATATTCATAGAGGTCATCAAGTTTACTCTGCGGTTCGGGATCTTGCTATGGATGTTCGTGAGGCTCTTCGTTTTGATGAGAGTGGGAGTTATGCTCTTAGGAGATGATTTGTTGAGACTTTTGTGTATTTTTCTTGGCTTTTTGGTGGTGTTAGGCTTTTGCTTTGGTTTTGCTTATGGTTTTAGAGGAGGCTAAGGCCTTTCTCGGGTTGTAGTACTCTTTTGTCTTTGTTGTTATTTATTCCCAGGTGTTATCCTGGTTTTCTAAAAAAAATAAATAAAAAATTAAAAAAAACCCTAAACCCTTAAAAAAAAAAAACCCCTAAACCCTAAACCCTAAACCCTAAACCCTAAAACCCTAAACCCCAAACCCTAAACCCTAAACCCCTCAACCCTAAACCCTCAACCCTAAACCCTCAACCCTAAACCCTAAACCCTCAACCCTCAACCCTAAACCATCAACCCTCAACCCTAAACCCTCAACCCTAAACCCTAAACCCTAAACCCTTTGAGAGAACGATGAGAGCGTCTGTGCATGGGGGCGGCGAACCTCCAACAAACGATGGGCAGGAACGGCGAACAGGGCAGGCTGGAGTTCCACGATCGCTTATGCAGAATGTTATTCCAATCCAGAATGGGCGAGGCGATGATATTCCTACAGGCGGCGGGAAGGACTGTGTTGCAGGTGGGTTTGGGCGTGGTGTCTCCTATTCTTATGCGGTTAAGGGTGATAAAGGTGTGGAAGGTACCCCTATCAATCCTTTTGAAGGTTTGAGAGTTCCACAGCGATCATCAGCTCGCATAGGAGGTTCGCACACACTACTCATGACTGACAGGGAGATGGATGCAACGGCTCAGCGATTGAAATATGCCATGGTTCTTAAGTTTTCTGCTGGGCGGCCTCAACTGAAGGTAATTTTTGATCATATTAATCAACATTGGTGTTTGAAAAAGCGATTCAATGTAGGATTGTTAGATCCTAGACATGTCTTGGTATTTTTGACGGATGAGGAGGATTTTATTAAGGCCTTAGCAACTAGTTCGAACGTGATTGCGAATTGTAATTTTAGATCGTTTCGGTGGTCTCCAGAAATTGATTATACTATTGATAGCCCGATTGTTGCAGCTTGGGTGCGTTTACCTAATCTTCCTCTTCATTGGTATGCTTATTTGGAAAATATTGGTAATCTCTTTGGGGATTTTGTGCGAGCTGATGAACGGACGGTTGGGTTTACACATTATGGTTTTGCGAGAATTAATGTTGAGGTGGACGTGTCCAAGCCTTTGCCTGATCATGTCTTTCTTGGTACAAATAAAGAGAATGCGTTTCGCCAGCCTATTGAGTTTGAAGGTAATCTGGCCTATTGTGATGGATGTGGTCTTTTGGGCCATGTCAAGGGCGATTGTCGTAAGGGTCGTATGTTGTCAAGGGGTGGTGTTCGTCCCTCTAATCGTTCTGCTGGTGTTGTTGGTGATGGAGGTCTTAAACCAACAAAGCCCAAGGAACCATATAAGGAATGGCAGGTTGTTAACCGGAAAGGTAATGCTAAGGGGATTACGAAAGGGGATACCTCACATCAAGGGGAAGGGCCTTCATTGGAAAAGGGAAAAGGTTTAGAGGAAACGTTTGGTGGCGTGGGTTTTTCTCGCCTGGAAAAGATTCAGTATGGGGGTGTAAAGATATTGGGTAATAATGCCAAGGTGGGAAATAATGTTGAGACGAATACAGGAGGCATGGGTGATGGTCCTTCAAAGCCTACATCTGTTCATCTAGTTATTGAGACTTCTCCAAAACAGGTTAATCAGGAAAAAGAAACTGATGGTAAGGGGTTCCTTTCGAATCCTTTTTCTGTTTTGTTGTGTGATGAGGATGTCGTGGAGGGTGTTGATGGGGCGAGTGCTGCTGGGGTTTCTGTTGCTGTGAATGATGAGTGGCACACCGAGGCTAGGGACGAAGATATCGCAAGGGCTGTGGGGATGTCTTCAGACAAGGCTGGATTTGTCAAGGATTCCGTGGGTATTGAAGGGGATATCTCTATTAGTCATCCTGCTGCTGCTGTGTGCTGTAGCTCAGGCCGGGGTGATGAAAACTGCTCAACAGTTGGTAGAGGACGCTGTTGTTCATCGGGTTGAGGTTTGCCAGTTGAATCGAGCTTCTTCTTGTTTCTATAGCTGCAGATCAAGGGAAGTCAGTGCATGATATGAGCAGTTCTGAGTCTTTGGATGGATCTTTTTCTCATGTGTCAGAATCTTTGGAGAAATCAGGGAGCACAGAATCTGTTGAGAACTCAGAGAATTCTGGATCTGTGGAGGGTTCGGAGTATTCGGGTGTATCAGCTTTGGCTGGGTCTCATGAGTTATCTTGTCAAGAAGGGGAATCGGTTTCTCCATCAAATCGTCAAGGGAATAGAGGGAAGACTGCTAAAGGAAATAAAGGTAATAGGCAAGCTCTTGGAGAATCTGATCGGGTGCTTCGAAGCATGGCCAAGGGTGATGATATTGTTTCTAATATTTTCTAATGTCGGTGCTTATTTGGAATGTTAGGGGAGTGGGCAATACCGGTGCTATGGATTCTTTAAAATTGTTAGTGCGGCAGATGAGTCCGTGGTGCTTGGCAATTTTAGAGCCTAAAATTTCTAGTTCTAGGTTACCTAAAATTGCTAAAGCGCTTGGTTATCAACATTCTTTACATGGCAATCCTAGTAATCAGCATATATGGATTTTATGGAGAACGGGTTTTGATTTAGTAGCAGTCTCTATTTCTAAACAGCTGATTACATCGTCGAATTTCGTAAACGGTGATTGTTATGGCTTGTTTACGTTTGTCTATGCTAGCTGCGATCGCATGGAGAGACGAATTTTATGGGATGAATTGGTGCAGCTGTCTTCTCAGTTTAATGAGCCGTGGTTGGTGGGGGGTGATTTTAATATCATTGCTGCTCCTACAGAGAAGCTTGGAGGTAGTGGATGGGATTTTCCTGCTATGGATGATTTTTGTACTTTTATGGTTTCTTCAGGTTTGTCGGATGCAGGGTTTGAGGGTAGTATTTTTACTTGGTGTAATAACTTTCCAGTTCATGCTCGCATTTGGCAGCGGTTGGATAGAGTGCTTTTGAATGGGTCTTCTGTTTCGAAACATGGTAGGGTTTCTGTTCATGTTTTGCCAAGGGAGAAGTCTGATCGTGCACCTCTTCAGATTCGATTTTCTGCAATTTCTAAGCCCAAATGTCCTTTTAGATTTCAAAGGATGTGGATGGATCATCCGGCTTTTGACACTTTTGTTAAAGAAGTTTTGGGGTAGAGATTGTTTTGGAACTCCGTTAGCTCGTTTGCATAGGAAGCTTCATATTTTGCGTACAGAGCTTAGGAAGTGGAATTGGGAGGTGTTTGGTAATATTTTTCGTAAAATGGATTTTCTTCAGGATGAATTGACTAGACTGGATCATTCTCTTCAGATGGGTGGTGATGATTCTGTGGCAGCTGAATTAAAGCTTAAAACTGAAGAATTGGCTCAGGTTCGTAGATGGGAGGTTGAGATGCAGCAGCAACAATCTCGTCAATTGTGGGTTCAGAATGGGGATAGGAATTTAGCTTTATTTCATGCTTCTATGAAGGATCGGCGAAGGCAAAATTCTTTGAAGCTTCAGTTGGAGGATGGCTCTTGGTCCTCATTTGTTAGATGACAGGCTTTTTCAGGATATTGTTTCGGGGGTGACTGCAGATGATAATGCCATGCTGTCAGCTGTGCCTGAAGAGGCTGAGATTTGGGAAGCTATCAAGTCTCTTAATGCTAGTAGTGCTCCTGGCGTGGATGGTTTCACAGGTCATTTCTTTCGTGGGTGTTGGCATATCATTCGGACAGATGTTGTGGCAGCTGTGCGCTCATTTTATTTTGGGGAGGATCTTCCTAAAGGTTTTTCTTTGAATGTCTTGGTGTTGCTTCCTAAGGTGGACAGGCCGGTTGGTTTCTCAGATTTACGACCTATCAGTTTGTCTACTTTTATGAATAAGGTGATATCCAAGATTCTTTCACTCCGGTTAGCTAATGTTCTTCCTAGAATTATTTCTCCGGAGCAAACGGGTTTTATTAAGGGGAGAGGTATTCAGGAAAACATTGCCATTGCTCATGAAATGGTTCATCGCATTGATAAGAAGGTGGTTGGGGGTAATGTCCTTTTTAAACTGGACATGTCGAAAGCTTACGATAGATTGGAATGGGATTTCTTATTTCGGGCCCTGTCTGTTCTTGGCTTTGATGCTCCTTTTTGTCAGCTGATTGGTCGTTTGGTTCGGGGTAATTGGTATTCTGTGCGGATGGGAGGAGTTGCTCACAATTTTTTTGCTTCTACTAGGGGGGTGAAGCAAGGTGATCCTCTTTCTCCATTGTTATTCATCATTGCGCAGGAGATTCTTTCTAGAGCTCTTCATAGGGCGTTGCAGGATGAGGTTTTTTCTGCTTTTGATCATGGTAGAGGGGATGTGCAGTTGACTCACTTATTATATGCGGATGATATGCTTTTATTTTGCAATGGCAGGAGAAAGTCTATAGAGGGTTTAAGGGGTATTCTTGCTATGTATGAAAGGGCTTCGGGTCAGCTTATTAATCTTCAAAAGAGTGGCTTTTATGTTAGTTTGAAGCGGAGGCAATTTGAGATTGATAACATTCGTCGGTGGTCGGGTTGCATGCATCATGAGTTTCCTTTGACATATCTAGGGATTCCTCTTTTTAAAGGTAGGGTGCATCGGGTTCATTTTGCTGATTTGGAAGCTAAGATGTTGAAGAGGGTTGAGGGATGGCAAGCTCGTTTATTATCTTTTGGTGGGAAGATTACTCTCATCAAATCTATTTTGTCAAGTATTCCCATTTATTCTCTGGGGGTTTTGAAGGTTCCGAAAGGTGTTCTTCGCAAGCTCGAGAGCATTATGGCTAATTTTTTGTGGAGCAGCGGGGGGGATAGGAGAGCTCATTGGGTTTCTTGGGATAAGGTGTGCAGGCCTTTAAAGGAAGGTGGTTTGGGGATTCGGCATCTAGAGGACATGAATAAAGCTATGTTAGCTAAGCTGGCTTGGGTGGCTTCTAAGGGCGACACGTTGTGGTCTCACTTCATCCAATGTAAGTATGGTTGCCATTATGCTTTTTCTAGTTCCCATGTTTGGAAAGCTGCTTCTTCTTTTCTCCCTAAGTTGGAGAGTTGTAGTAGATGGGTGGTAGGTAGAGGGGATATTAAATTTTGGGTGGATAATTGGTATGGAGCTCGTTTGGGGGGACCTAGTCCTGAAGATCATCGCCTTCTTGTTCGTGATGGGAATCATATTTTGTAGGATGTGATTCAGTATATTCCTCCGGAGCTTCATGACAGTGTTCGTAGGGTTCGCATTGATGCTTCTAAAGAGGATAAGATGGTGTTCACGTTATCTAAAAGTGGGGAGTTTGAAACAGCTGCTTGGTGGGATCATTGTCGTGTTCGTAGTCCGTTGGTTGATTGGGGAGCAAAGGTGTGGCATCCTAATATTCCCACCAAGGTGAGTGGGTTTTGGTGGAGAGTGATGTATGATGGGCTTCCGGTGGATGCGAAATTGGAATCTAGAGGCTATCATATGCCCTCTCGGTGTGTTTGTTGTCCTAATGGTGGTAATCGAGAGACTTTGTTTCATCTTCTTTTGCAGTCGTCCATTGCCCAAGATGTTTGGATGTATTGGGCGGGGTTCTTTCAATTGCCGTACCATTACACCGATATTGTTGATCTTTGGGATGTGTGGTGTAGAGGTCAATCGAAGAGAAGACAGGTTGGTTTGGTGCGATTGGGGATTATGCTCTTTTCTTGTTGGGAGATATGGAAGGCTCGGTGTAGATCGATTTTTGAAGGAGTTCCGATGTATGGGCCGAATATTGTGGCTTCGGTCAAGCAGTCCTTGGTAGAGATGTGCTCTTTTTTGGTGCCCAAAGGGGCTCCTTCTCATAGTGATATTCTTATTTTCTCTCGTATCGGCCTTAAGGTTGCAATGCATAAGATTCGTAAGGTTCGATTCTTGAGGTGGGAACCTTCTCTTTCTCATGATTACAATCTCAATACTGATGGGTCTTCTTTGAATGGAGTTTGCACGGGTGGTGGCATTATTCGGGATGATAGTGGTGCTTTTATTGGGGCGTTCTCTCGTCATTATGGCATGGGCACAAACATGCAAGCGGAGATCTTTGCTCTTCGGGATGGTTTAAAGTTGTGTAGGGATTTGGGTCTTCAATCGGTTTTAGTGTCATCAGATTCTCTTGTAGCTGTGAGGCTTGTGCAAGGCAAATTTCAAGTTCCTTGGCATTATATTTATGAGCTTAATGAGTGCATTTCTATGGCTAAAGGATGTGGCATGCGTCATGTGTTAAGGGAGGAAAATGGGGTTGCGGACAAACTTGCTGCTGAAGCTCATATTCACCGTGGTCATCAGGTTTATTCTTCGGTTCGGGATCTTCCTAAGGATGTTCGTCATGCTCTCCGAATTGATGAAAGTGGGATCTATGCTCTTAGGAGATGATTTGTGGGGGTTCTTGGGTGTTGTTTTTTGCTTGTTGGTGTTGTTTGGTTTTTGCTTGGGTTTTGCTTTTGGTTTTAGAGGAGGCTAAGGCCTTTCTCGGGTTGTATATTACTGTCAGTTTTTGCTATATATTCCCAGGCATTGTCCTGGTTTTCTAAAAAAAAAAAACCCTAAACCCTAAAACCCTAAACCCTAAACCCTAAACCCCTAAAACCCTAACCCCTAAACCCCCTAAAACCTAAACCCTAACCCCTAACCCTAACATGAACCCTGAACCAACCCTGAACCCTGAACCCCAAACCCCAAACCCAAACCCTAAAAAACCTAAATAAGCCTAAACCTAAATGCCTAAACCCTAAACCCTAAACGCCTAAACCCTAAACGCCTAAACCCTAAACCCAAAACCCTAAAACGCCTAAACGCCTAAACCCTAAACGCCTAAACCCTAAACCCAAAACCCTAAACGCTAAAACCCAAACCCTAAACCCTAAACACTAAAACCCTAAAACCCTAGACCCTAAAACCCTAAACCCTAAAACCCTAAACCCTAGACCCTAAAACCCTAGACCCTAAAACCCTAAACCCCTAGACCCTAAACCCTAAACCCTAACCCCTAAAACCCTAAACCCCTAAACCCCTAAAACCCCTAAACCCTAAACCACTAACCCTAAACCCTAAACCCCTAAAACCCCTAAACCCCAAACCCTAAACCCTCAACCCTCAACCCTAAAACCCTCAACCCAAAACCCTCAACCCTAAACCGCGACTGGATTTACTGCATGAAGAGGGCGTGGACTGAGAAGAAGGCGAGGGCTCTAGGTTTCATCGATGATGTCTGGCGCCAGTAAGTACATTATAATAATATACTTGATTTAATTTCATTCCTTAAATATATGTTATTTTGTATATATTGTATCTCTATAACAATTTTAACATTTTCACAGGTTTACCTCGGCGTGGGATTCCGAGGAAGCTAGAGTTGTCGCCGACCGACAAAGGCAGAACAGGCTGAGCTCAACGGGGAGGGGAGTGAAGCACACCTCGGGGTCGATCAACACCTCCGAGCACCACTTGCGCATGGTAAGGACTTTAATGTGTTGTATTGAAATTAATACATCTTTAATTGTTTTACTTATGCTTTAAATTGATTTGTTGGGTAGCCATGTGGATGCTATGAAATCCATGGCTGAAAGCAGGGCACTGAGTGCAAATATATTGTTTTAGAAGGGGTTTGAGTATAAATAGACTATTTTAGAAGGGTTTGAGTGTAAATATGCTATTTTAGAAGGGTTTGAGTGTAAATAGGCCTTTATTAATTCCTCAAAACATACATATCATGCTTTATTGTTTTACTTATGCTTTAAATTGATTTGTTGGGTAGCCATGTGGATGCTATGAAATCTATGGTTGAAAGCAGGGCACTGAGTGCAAATATGTTGTTTTAGAAGGGGTTTAAGTGTAAATAGACAATTTTAGAAGGGTTTGACTGTAAATAGTCTATTTTAGAAGGGTTTGAGTGTAAATAGGCCTTTATTAATTCCTCAAAACATACATATCATGCTTAATTGTTTTACTTATGCTTTAAATTGATTTGTTGGGTAGCCATGTGGATGCAAGGAAATCCATGGCTGAAAGCAGGGCACTGAGTGCAAATATGTTGTTTTAGAAGAGGTTTGAGTGTAAATAGACTATTTTAGAAGGGTTTAAGTGTAAATATGCTATTTTAGAAGGGTTTGAGTGTAAATAGGCCTTTATTAATTTTTCAAAACATACATATCATGCTTTATTGTTTTACTTATACTTTAAATTGATTTGTTGGGTAGCCATGTGGATGCTATGGAATCCATGGCTGAAAGCAGGGCACTGAGTGCAAATATGTTATTTTAAAAGGGGTTTGAGTGTAAATAAACTATTTTAGAAGGGTTTGAGTGTAAATAGACTGTTTTAGAAGGGTTTGAGTGTAAATAGGCCTTTATTAATTCCTCAAAACATACATATCATGCTTTATTGTTTTACTTATGCTTTAAATTAATTTGTTGGGTAGCCATGTGGATGCTACGAAATCCATGGCTGAAAGCAGGGCACTGAGTTCAAATATGTTGTTTTAGAAGGGGTTTGAGTGTAAATAGACTGTTTTAGAAGGGTTTGAGTGTAAATAAGCTATTTTAGAAGGGTTTGAGTGTAAATAGGCCTTTATTAATTCCTCAAAACATACATATCATACTTTATTATTTTTCTTATGCTTTAAATTGATTTATTGGGTAGCCATGTGGATGCTATGAAATCCATGGCTGAAAGCAGGGCACTGAGTGCAAATATGTTATTTTAGAAGGGGTTTGAGTGTAAATAGACTATTTTAGAAGGGTTTGAGTGTAAATAGGCTATTTTAGAAGGGTTTGAGTGTAAATAGGCCTTTATTAATTTCTCAAAACATACATATCATACTTTATTGTTTTACTTATGCTTTAAATTGATTTGTTGGGTAGACATGTGGCTGCTATGAAATCTATGTTTGAAAGCAGGGCACTGAGTGCAAATATGTTGTTTTAGTAGGTGTTTGAGTGTAAATAAACTGTTTTAGAAGGGTTTGAGTGTAAATAGACTGTTTTAGAAGGGTTTGAGTGTAAATAGGCCTTTATTAATTCCTCAAAACATACATATCATGCTTTATTGTTTTACTTATGCTTTAAATTGATTTGTTGGGTAGCCATGTGGATGCTACGAAATCCTTGGCTGAAAGCAGGGCACTGAGTGTAAATATGTTGTTTTAGAAGGGGTTTGAGTGTAAATAGACTGTTTTAGAAAGGTTTGAGTGTAAATAGGCTGTTTTAGAATGGTTTGAGTGTAAATAGGCCTTTATTAATTCCTCAAAACATACATATCATGCTTTATTGTTTTACTTATACTTTAAATTGATTTGTTGGGTAGCCATGTGGATGCTATGGAATTCATGGCTGAAAGCAGGGTACTGAGTGTAAATATGTTGTTTTAAAAGGGGTTTGAGTGTAAATAGACTATTTTAGAAGGGTTTGAGTGTAAATAGGCTATTTTAGAAGGGTTTGAGTGTAAATAGGCCTTTATTAATTCCTCAAAACATACATATCAAGCTTTATTGTTTTACTTATGCTTTAAATTGATTTGTTGGGTAGCCATGTGGATGCTATGAAATCCATGGCTGAAAGCAGGGCACTGAGTGCAAATATGTTATTTTAAAAGGGGTTTGAGTGTAAATAGACTATTTTAGTAGGGTTTGAGTTTAAATAAGCTGTTTTAGAAGAGTTTGAGTGTAAATAGGCCTTTATTAATTCCTCAAAACATACATATCATGCTTTATTGTTTTACTTATGCTTTAAATTGATTTGTTGGGTAGCCATGTGGATGCTATGAAATCCATGGCTGAAAGCAGGGCTCTGAGTGCAAACATGTTGTTCTAGAAGGGGTTTGAGTGTAAAAAGACTATTTTAGAAGGGTTTGAGTGTAAATAGGCTGTTTTAGAAGGGTTTGAGTGTAAATAGGCCTTTATTAATTCCTCAAAACATACATATCATACTTTATTGTTTTACTTATGCTTTAAATTGATTTGTTGGGTAGCCATGTGGATGCTATGAAATCCATGGCTGAAAGCAGGGCACTGAGTGCAAACATGTTGTTTTAGAAGGGGTTTGAGTATAAATAGACTATTTTAGAAGGGTTTGAGTGTAAATAGGCTATTTTAGAAGGGTTTGAGTGTAAATAGGCCTTTATTAATTCCTCAAAATATACATATCATACTTTGTTGTTTTACTTATGCTTTAAATTGATTTGTTGGGTAGCCATGTGGATGCTATGAAATCCATGGCTGAAAGCAGGGCACTGAGTGCAAATATGTTGTTTTTGAAGGGGTTTGAGTATAAATAGACTATTTTAGAAGGGTTTGAGTGTAAATAGGCTATTTTAGAAGGGTTTGAGTGTAAATAGGCCTTTATTAATTCCTCAAAACATACATATCATACTTTATTGTTTTACTTATGCTTTAGTGTAAATAGACTATTGTTTTACTTATGCTTTAGTGTAAATAGGCCTTTATTAACCCTAAACTCTAAACCCTAAACCATAAACCCTCAACCCTAAACCCACAACCCTAAACCCTAAACCCTCAACCCTCAACCCTAAACCCTAAACCCTAAACCCTCAACCCTCAACCATAAACCCTAAACCCTCAACCCTAAACCCTAAAACCCTCAACCCTAAACCCCAAACCCTAAACCCAAACCCCAAACCCCTAAACCCCCTAAAACATAAACCCTAACCCCATGAACCCTGAACCCTACACCCTGAACCCTGAACCCTAAACCCTGAACGTTAAACCCTAAAACCTAAATGCCTAAACCTAAATGCCTAAACCCTAAACGCCTAAACCCTAAACGCCTAAACCCTAAACCCAAAACCCTAAACGCTTAAACCCAAACCCTAAACCCTAAACCCTAAGCCCTAAACCCTAAACCCTAAACCCTAAAACCCTAGACCCTAAAACCCTAGACCCTAAAACCCTAAACCCTAGACCCTAAAACCCTAGACCTTAAAACCCTAAACCCTGAACCCTAAACCCTAAATAATAACTAAACCCTAAACCCCTACCCTAACCTAAACCCTAAAAACCCTAAACCCTAACCCCAAACCCTAAACCCTCAACCTAAACCCTCATCAACCCAAAACCCTCCCAAAACAAAAACATCAATTGTTTTACATGCTTTAAGATTTGTTGGGTACCGGAAGAAGGCGAGGGCCTAAGATGAGTGTGACTAAGAAGGGTTTGAGTAATAATATACTTGAGTGTAAATTTTATTCCTCAAATATATCATGTTATTTTGTATATATTGTATCTCTATAACAATTTCAACATTTTCATATGTTTACCTTTGTGGGAAATAGCTAGGGTTTGTGTGGCCAAACATACATATCATGCTTAAAGCTTTAAATTGGGGTAGGATGCAGTGGGACAACACGGAAGGAGTAAAGACTGATGAGTGTAAGGATTTTAGATTTGTGTGTTTATTAAAAATTAATACATCTTTAATTGTTTTACTTATGCTTTAAATTGATTTGTTGGGTAGCCATATGGATGCTATGAAATCCATGGCTGAAAGCAGGGCACTGAGTGCAAATATATTATTTTAGAAGGGGTTTGAGTGTAAATAGACTATTTTAGAAGGGTTTGAGTGTAAATATGCTATTTTAGAAGGGTTTGAGTGTAAATAGGCCTTTATTAATTCCTCAAAACATACATATCATGCTTTATTGTTTTACTTATGCTTTAAATTGATTTGTTGGGTAGCCATGTGGATGCTATGAAATCCATGGCTGAAAGCAGGGCACTGAGTGCAAATATGTTGTTTTAGAAAGGGTTTGAGTGTAAATAGACTATTTTAGAAGGGTTTAAGTGTAAATAAGCTGTTTTAGAAGGGTTTGAGTGTAAATAGACCTTTATTAATTTCTCAAAACATACATATCATACTTTATTGTTTTTCTTATACTTTAAATTGATTTATTGGGTTGCCATGTGGATGCTATGAAATTCATGGCTGAAAACAGGGCACTGAGTGCAAATATGTTATTTTAGAAGGGGTTTGAGTGTAAATAGACTATTTTAGAAGGGTTTGAGTGTAAATAGGCTATTTTAGAAGGGTTTGAGTGTAAATAGGCCTTTACTAATTTCTCAAAACATACATATCATACTTTATTGTTTTACTTATGCTTTAAATTGATTAATTGGGTAGCCATGTGGATGCTATGAAATCTATGGCTGAAAGCAGGGCACTGAGTGCAAATATGTTGTTTTAGTAGGGGTTTGAGTGTAAATAAACTATTTTAGAAGGGTTTGAGTGTAAATAGACTGTTTTAGAAGGGTTTGAGTGTAAATAGGCCTTTATTAATTCCTCAAAACATACATATCATGCTTTATTGTTTTACTTATGCTTTAAATTGATTTGTTGGGTAGCCATGTGGATGCTACGAAATCCTTGGCTAAAAGCAGGGCACTGAGTGTAAATATGTTGTTTTAGAAGGGGTTTGAGTGTAAATAAACTGTTTTAGAAGGGTTTGAGTGTAAATAGACTATTTTAGAAGGGTTTGAGTGTAAATAGGCCTTTATTAATTCTTAAAAACATACATATCATGCTTTATTGTTTTACTTATGCTTTAAATTGATTTGTTGGGTAGCCATGTGGATGCTATGAAATCCATGGCTGAAAGCAGGGCACTGAGTGCAAATATGTTATTTTAGAAGGGGTTTGAGTGTAAATAGACTGTTTTAGAAGGGTTTGAGTGTAAATAAGCTGTTTTAGAATGGTTTGAGTGTAAATAGGCCTTTATTAATTCCTCAAAACATACATATCATACTTTATTGTTTTACTTATGCTTTAAATTGATTTATTGGGTAGCCATGTGGATGCTATGAAATCCATGGCTGAAAGCAGGGCACTGAGTGCAAATATGTTGTTTTAGAAGGGGTTTGAGTGTAAATAGACTATTTTAGAAGGGTTTGAGTGTAAATAGGCTATTTTAGAAGGGTTTGAGTGTAAATAGGCCTTTATTAATTCCTCAAAACATGCATATCATACTTTATTGTTTTACTTATGCTTTAAATTGATTTGTTGGGTAGCCATGTGGATGCTATGAAATCCATGGCTGAAAGCAGGGCACTGAGTGCAAATATGTTGTTTTAGTAGGGGTTTGAGTGCAAATAAACTGTTTTAGAAGGGTTTGTGTATAAATAGACTGTTTTAGAAGGGTTTGAGTGTAAATAGGCCTTTATTAATTCCTCAAAACATACATATCATGCTTTATTGTTTTACTTATACTTTAAATTGATTTGTTGGGTAGCCATGTGGATGCTATGAAATTCATGGCTAAAAGCAGGGCACTGAGTGCAAATATGTTGTTTAAAAGGGGTTTGAGTGTAAATAGACTATTTTAAAAGGGTTTGAGTGTAAATAGGCTATTTTAGAAGGGTTTGAGTGTAAATAGGCCTTTATTAATTCCTCAAAACATACATATCATACTTTATTGTTTTACTTATGCTTTAAATTGATTTGTTGGGTAGCCATGTGGATGCTATGAAATCCATGGCTGAAAGCAGGGCACTGAGTGCAAATATGTTGTTTTAGTAGGGGTTTGAGTGTAAATAGACTATTTTAGAAGGGTTTGAGTGTAAATAGGTCTTTATTTAAGGGTTTTGAGTTTAAATAGGTTGCTTTAGAAGGGTTTGAGTGCAAATAGGTTTTTTTCAAAGGCTCTGAGTGTAAATAAGTTGTTTTAGCAGGGCTCTGAGTACAAATAAGTTGTTTTAGAAGGGGTTTGATTGTAAATAGACTGTTTTATAACTATTTGAGTCTTAATAGGTTGTTATGAGAATGGATTGAGTTCAAATAGGCTGTCTTAGTAGGGTTTGAGTATATATAGGCCGTTTTTATTGTTTTCGTATAAGTTGATCATGTTATACCTTAATATGTATTGTTTGCTAATTTTAATTTATTATATTTGTAGAATCGTCATTATGGTACCGAGGTACCCTACATTGATTTATTTGCTACGACCCACACCACTCCTGCTCCTCCTGGTGCTGATTCGCCATTTGTCTTTGTCGATGAGACGGCAGAAAGAGCATTTGTAATTAGTATTACTTAAAATATTTTAATTTTATTTTGTTTATTAGTTAATGGTAAATGTTAATATTAATGTTTTTATGTTTTTGTGACACAGAATGCCTATAAGGCGAATATGGACACGCAGGTCGCCGAGGGGCTTGTCCAGACGACCCCTGAGGTGCAGACGTCATTTGTCGGTAACATTTGGCATTCGGTCACTGCGGAGTCACGGAAGAAGAGGGGAGATCGCCTCTACGGCTTTGGTGACCACGGCGCCGCTGTGTTGAGACCAGGCGGATCGACTTCTTCCTCGGCGACCGCGTCCTCTGGTCCTAAGCACCGGTCGGCCTGCGGCGTGCCCCGATCGAGAAACGCAGACTCGAGAGGCGGTGCAAGAGCGGCCGAGGAGAATCGGCTGACGCGACAGCAGATGGAGCCGCAAGCCGAGGAGAATCGGCTGACGCGATGCAATGCAGCAAGTCCGAGCGCCTAGAGCAAACACTGTTCATGGGAGCAGACCTCGCCTACTAGGTCTTCCATTGTCCGTAATCTATTGTATGTGTGTGATTGTGTATATATAATTGTTATATCAGGTGAAAAAAAATGAATTTTGAAATTTAAAATTTTAATTTTTTTTATTTTTATTTAAAATTACTGTCGGAACTCTGACAGTAAATAAAAAGATTTGTTAACATTCGTCGGATCTCCGACGAAAAATAACGATCGGTTTACATGGAGATCCGTCAAAAATTTAACGATAATCCGACAGTAAACTAACACATTGTTAATGGTCGTAATCGTTTTACTGTCGGAATATCCGACAGTAATTACTGTCGGATACTATTCCAACAGTAATCTCGGACAGTAATTACTGTCAGATTTTACTGTCGGTTGTTACTCTGCCAGTAATTACTGTCGGATCTTCCGACAGTAATTACTGTCGGTTTTAACTCCGAAAGTAATTACTGTCGGATGATCCGAAAGTAATTACTGTCAGATTACTGTCGGAGAAAAATTACCGTCGAAGCTTTACTGTCGGAAATTGTCGGAGCGTTTCCGACAGTAAATCCATAAATACTGTCGAAAATTTTTAATTACTGTCGGATTTCTCCGACAGTAAACACGTGTTTTGTAGTAGTGACTCATCTCCCCTTCTAATTCTAATTTGATGGTACCCTAACCTTGTTTCAAATCAAGTTTAGTATAAATTTGGGCACCATGCAACTCATAAAGCATATCATCTAAATGAGGAATAGGATATAGATATTTTGCTGTTATATTGTTGATTACTCGACAATAAACACACATAATCCAAGTTCCATCCTTATTTGGCACAAGTAATACCGGTTCCGCACATAGACTCATGCTCTCTCGCACGTGTCCCTTACCCATAAGTTCATCAACTTGCCTTTGAAGTTGCTTTGTTTCCTTGGGATTACTTCTATAAGTGGGTCGATTTGGAATCGATGCTCCGGGTAATTTGATGCTCAATTCCCTAAATTGGTGGCAAACCTTTAGGAATCTCTTCGGGGAACACATCATCAAAATCCTAAATAAGAGAAACAACACTAGGCAAAGAATCAAAAGTATCATTAGTAGCTAAACATGCCTCCTTGTACAAGAGTACAATTATTGGCCTTTTAAAAAACAATGCATTTTTTAACTTACTTGCCTTTGTATAAAAACTCTTTTGTTTTCTCTCATCTTTTCTCTCACTCTTTACTGTTTTCCTCACTCATTTTACTCTCCTTTTACATGCCCTGTTATCTCACTATTCTCACTTTTTCCTTTAGTCGGCCCCTCACTCTTGTTTTCACTCAAGCTCTTCTTTTTCTCGGCTCTTTATTTACTTTAACCTCACTAGCTGAAATCTCTTTTTATAATAACAACTGATCCTCATACACTTGTGTTGGAGCTGAGGGAGCAAGTGAAACACGCCGATTATCAAACATGAATGAGTATTTGTTGGTGGAACCATCTTGAGTAGCACGCCTATCATATTGCCAAGGATGCCCTAGCAGAATATGACTTGCTTGCATAGGAACCACATCACACAACACCACATCCTCATACCCCCCCAATGCGGAATTTCATAAAAATTTGCTTATTCACCTCACCTCTCCATTATCATTCAACCATTGTAATTTGTAGGGACGTGGATGCTTAAGAATAGGCAACCCTAACTTTTCAACCATGGTAGTGCTTGCAACATTGGTACAACTACCCCCATCTATAATCATCCCACAAATTTTACCTTGTACAAAACATCAATTGTGAAAGATGTTTTCTCTTTGGATCTCTCCTCACTTTTCACTTGTACACTTAGCACCCTTCTTGCTACCATACTCAAGTTTATCTCACCGTCGGTCCCAAACTCACAATCATCCTCCAATGGTGGCATATATGCACACTCATCCTCATCCTCGGTCACCACCTAGTCATCCTTTAACACAATTATAGTTCTCTTGTCACACTTACTAGCAATGTTTCCTATGCCTTGACACCTAAAACATTTGATCTCACGAGTCCTAGGTTTGAAATTTTCAGGTTTACTCATGGTTGCTTTCATTGTTGACCCCACTTTTAGTGCCTCCACCTTGGGCCTCACATTGGGCTTCTCATCTCTATTCCCATAATTAGATCTCCAATTAGGGTTAAAATTAGGGATCATCCTATTGCTACCCCTTCTCTTAAGGAGTTGTTCCACTTTAATTGGTTTATGGACCAGCTCCTCTATCTCTAGTAAGGTTGCAACTCCACAACATTAGCAATTTCCCTATTCAAACCCGCTAAGAATCTAGCCATGGTAGCATCCCGATGGTCCTCCACATTAGCCCTAATCATTGCAAACTTCATCTCCTTAAAATACTCCTCAATGCTCTTAGTTTCTTGCCTCAAATTTTATAACTTTAAGTACAAGTTCTTATAGTAATGCGTTGGTACAAAACACCTCCTCATAACCCTTTTCATCTCCTCACAAATATCAATAGGTCTCTACCCATATCTCTCTCTCTAGTGTTGCATAGTTGATCCCACCAAACCGCCGCATAATCAGAGAATTCTATTGCCGCAATTTTAACCTTCGTCAACTCAGAATAGTTATGACACCCAAAAATATTTTCCACCTTCTACTCCCACTCATGGAAATCTTCAGGATTATCTTTACCTTCAAAATATGGTACTTCTAGTTTGATATCATTTAGGTTGTCATCTATTTGATTTCTCTCTCTCCTATCCTCCATCATCTCCCATTATTAGACCACATATCCTCATCATCAAAATCATCCCGATAATACTCTCTCTCCTCCTTCCTCATACTATCCCTCCCACACGCTCTTGGAACACATTGTGGAGGTTCCCTATGCTCGTTCTCCAACCTATCCATTTGTTCCTTCATCAGATCTAACTATAGTCTAAGTGTACAAAACGTAATATGTCATGACTCCCAATTCGAAATTTTGGTTGAGCCCCTACTTTCACTCCTTTAGCAATCTTGGCTAACTCTAGGTCAACTCCTTGAGCCGTCTTAATCCTTTCTAGCAAGGACGGTTGAAAACTCAGGTGCGTCAAATATCTTTTGCCTCCTCGCACTCTTACTTATAAACCCAATAACTCCAAGTCATCTACAATTCTCTTATCCTTAGTCAACATCATGGCCAAGGTCCCCATATTCTTACGACTGAGAACATCCGCCACTACATTAGCTTTGCCGGGGTGGTGCAAAATTGTGCAGTCATAATCTTTCAGAAGCTCCAACCACCTTCTTTACCTCATGTTAAGATCCTTTTGGGTGAAGATGTACGACTCTTGTGATCCGTATAAATTTCACACGTCTCCCCATACAAATAATGTCTTCAAATTTTCAGGGCAAACACCACTGCAGCCAATTCTAAATCATGTGTTGGGTAGTTCTTTTCAAAAGTCTTAAGTTGTCGAGAAGCATAAGCGACTACCTTCCCATTTTGCATCAACACGCAACCCAAACCTCTTAGCGAAGCATCTTTATAAATTACAAATCCCCTTGTCTCCGCTGGTAAGGTAAGAATCGGTGCCGAAACCAACCTCTTCTTCAACTCTTGAAAACTAATCTCACATTCCTCAGTCCAAACGAACTTCACATTTTTCTGGGTCAATCTAGTCAAAGGTACTGCAATCTTCAAAAATCCTTCAACAAATCGACAGTAATATCCTGCCAACCCCAAGAAACTGCGAACTTCAGTTGCAGTTGTTGGCCGTTCCCAGTTTACAACTACTTCAATCTTTGCTGGATCCACCGAAATCCCATCCTTAGATACAACATGCCCCAAGAAGGCAACTTCTTCTAACCAAAATTAACACTTTTTAAACTTAGCATAAAGTTTTTCCTCCCTTAAAATTTGTAGTATTGCCCTTAAGTGTTCCTCATGCTCCTCCTGAGACTTAGAGTAGATCAAAATATCATCAATGAAGACGATCACACACTTATCGAGAAACTTCCAAAAAACCCTATTCATTAAATCCATAAAAGCCGCCGGTGCATTACTTAAACCAAACGGCATCACCAAAAATTCATAGTGTCCATATCGTGTTCTAAACGCCGTCTTGGAAATATCCTCCTCCTTAATCCTTAACTGGTGGTATCCTGAGCGAAGATCAATCTTAGAAAAATAACAAGCACCTTGTAATTGGTCAAACAAGTCATCAATCCTTGGCAACGGGTATTTATTCCTGATCGTAACCCGATTTAACTCACGGTAATCAATACATAACCTCATGGTCCCATCCATCTTTTTCACAAATAACACCGAAGCACCCCACGGCGATACACTAGGTCTAATCAAACCTTTTTCTAGCAACTCTTGCTACTGTTCTTTTAGTTCTTTGAGTTCTGCCGGGGCCATTCTATAAGGTGCCTTAGAAATGGGTGCCGTCCTTGGTGCTAGGTCAATGCCAAACTCCACTTCCCTCTCAGGCGGAAGACTAGGTAAATCCTCCGGGAATACATCCCCAAACTCTCTGACCACCGGTAGTGATTCTATACTCTCTACTCCCTTATTATTATCCACTAGAGAGGCTAAGTATCCCTGACAACCTTTCTTCAATAGTCGTCTTGCCCTTAATGAAGAAATAATGCCTGATAGCGTCGTCGGTTTAGACCCCTTAAAAAGAAACTCTGGTTCCCTGGGAACACAAAACACCACTTCTTTCTTAAATCAGTCTACCTTAGCATGAAATGCGGCTAACCAATCCATGCCTAAGATTAAGTCAAAATCTTGGATTTCTAATGGTACCAAATCGATGGGCATCTCCTTATCCTCCACCTTTAAAGTGCATGACTTAAACACCGTAGTTACTAAGATGGATTCCTTAGTTGGCGTATCTATTACTAGATCAATATCCAAACTCTGAGGGAACAATTTCATACGACGCGCAAGAGATGTGCATATAACTGAATGTGTGGCACCCGGATCAATTAAGGCATAAACATTGTGAGAGAAAAGTTGGACGATACCTGCCACCACGTCATTAGTTGCCCTGGCATCCCTGGCTGTTATAGCAAAGATCCTATCTTAACCCCTTGGTTTATTCTTATCTTCCCCTTCGGTACCTCGTGCAGGGACTCCCTTTGGTGGCTCGGAACATTCCTTAGCTTTGTGGCCCACTTTACCACAGTTAAAACAAGCCCCCTTACTCCAGTAGCAATTTTCTGTCAAGTGTTTTGCCCCACACCTCTGACACACCGGATTATTGTTCTGGTTCTGTCCTTGGCCCTGGTTATGCCACTGGTTCTGATTCTGTCCTTGGCCCTGATTACGCCAGTGAGTCTGATTATGGTTCTGGTTGTAGTTTGAATTCCGAGTCGGCTAGGTTCTCTCTATTCCGGCTATCCTCAGTGGTCCTCCTTTTATTCCCCTGACTAGAACTCCCGGACTATTGATCGACCACGATACTTTCCCGAGCTCGCCGCTTCTTTTCTTTTCATCTCTTTTCTTTCGATACTCCGCTGACTTGATCCCTATTGCTCTAGCCCTATCCAAAACTTGAGCATATGTTGGCAACTCTAAGGCTGCAATTCTGTAATTTATCTGATCATTCAGGCCCTCCTCAAACTTCCTTGCCTTTTGCTCCTCATTTTCGAAGAAAGCCGGTGCATACTTTGACAGCTCAGTGAACTTGGCGTCGTATTCACTCACAGTCATCTTCCCTTGCTCCAAGTCAAGGAATTCTCTAAGCTTCTGATCCCTTACACTACGATGAAAGTACGTCTTATTAAAGGCTTAAAGAAACATTTCCCAATTATAGGCACCTACCCCATTTGCCTCTGATGTCCTCATCTCAGACTTCCACCACTCATCAGCTTCTCCCTCCAACTTAAGTGTAGCTAGACTAACCCTCTGCTCGCTAGTACACGTCATTGTCGCAAAGATCTTTTCCACATTTCGAATCCAACCCTCCGGTTTCTCAGTACCGAACACACCGGAGAACGCCTTTGGCTCCCTTTTTTGGAAACTTTCAAGAGGATCTTTAACTATTGGCTGTTGGGGTGGTGGTAGTGGTGGCGGTGGCAGTGGTGGTGGTGCTTGATTGTTTTGAGCCATGTTAGCCACCAGTTCTTGCATCAAGGTCTGCAGCAAAGTAACCAAGGTAGGGTCCGTAGGCACCGGACCATTGACATTCCCACCTGGTTGGGTATGTTCTGGGACCCATTTTGATTCCCCGCAGTCTCGGAGATAGCATCTTCTACTTGTACACTACCTCTACCACCTCGCCCGCGTCCACGAGTACCAGTGCGTCGTCCTCTTGCCATCTATTATAGAACATGGATAGTCACAATTCATTATATCATGCTCATTATACGATTACTTAGTGCATACAACTAATTTAAATTCATATTCAAAATCAAAATTTCACAGGAACTCTTATAAAATAAAATTTATTCCATAACAATGAACAATTATCCTTATTAATTCCAAGAAAAAGAACATATGAGTTTGAAAATACAAATAATGTCACATCATTCTAAAACTCTATGTCCTCAAACTAATACTCATTTCTAACCCTCTCACAGCGCCCCACGTATTGTGATGATCAGCTGGTTTACCATTGCACGTGGCACTGCCATCGCGGGGATGTCAACTTGGAGACGCTCATCAAGCTCCTGATAGATATTCAAGATTAACCTCAAGAAATCCCTGTTCTCCCTACACTCGTTTCGTAACATATCAAGAGCCTGTTGTAATAAGAGCTCTACTTCTTGTACTCGGGGATCGGGTTGCGCGTTATCCCCTTGCGCAGGTCCATTTCCAGGCTCCACAGTAGCGTCTTCATCCATGCTTACTTCACTATCCCCATCGCTACTGCCGCCTGCGGCCTCATCTGGAACCTCCTCCGGTTCCTCCTCAGGGTCTTCTTCCGGTTCATCCTCTGGAATTTCCTCAAATTCCTCTTCGGGGTCTTCATCTGGATCAACCCCATCCGGGTCTCCTATCATCCAGTTGTCTAAGTCCCAATCGTAATCCATCCTACAGTCAGCCAAATGAACACATGAGTTCCAAATAGTAGCAGTCATAATCATTACTTAATTCTAATTAATTCTTAATTCAAATAAATTCTTAGTTCTAATCAATTCTTACTTCGAATAAATTCTTAGTTCAAATAAATTCCTAATTCGAATCAGTTCTTAATTCTAAGGTCTACAGAACCTCTAACCTGCTCTGATACCAACTTTGTAACGCCCCAAACTCGGTCCCAATATTGTGGTCCCACAATTTAGCCATGTCACCATAATCGATGATTAAAATTTAACCTCCAATAAATACAATATTAAATAATCTTAATTTAACGTAACTCAAATGTCACCAACATTAATAACCCACAGTAATTGTCAATACATTTATTAATTCATCATAAAACTTAAATAATTCAAATCCCTCTTATTACAAAGAATAAAATCAGTTTCAAAATATCTCGAAACACTCTTGTCGACATCTGCCTGTCCATAAGATCCTTCCTACTTATAACCTGGAAGAAGGAATAGGAAAAAGGGTGAGCGAACAATGCTCAGCAAGTTCATATACAACCCCTCCGGTTTCTAAGGAGGAGTTGACTCGAAAGAAATCGTAAGTTTGCATATTTCAAAGAAATCGAAGTCATAAGGTCAACCTTCATATTTCATAAAATCGTAAGAGTAATAGGAATTCCAAAGGAAAGGATACAAACATGCAAGACAAGTACGAGAGGTACAGCTATCGCCAACCGTCCCATACCAGTTGGAGATAGCGTCCAACTCGCGGACGCTCATAATATCATATAAACAAACGAAAATTCCAAATAAAAGTTACAGACTGCAAAATGACTACGAGAGGTACGGCTACTGCCAACCGTCCCATACCAGTTGTAGGCAGCGTCCAACTCGTGGATACCATGATCACATAAGTGGTCTCAAGACCTTAATTAAACAGTTACTCCGAAGAGTTCTGATGATTCGTATTTCGTACATGTAAATGGTATATCCGGATAACCGCACCACGGGCCAGGTGGTGTAAAGTATTCGTAAAAAAAAAATTTGTATAATTCGTATCTCATAGTACCGTAGTACCCCTGTGTGACAGGTTGTTTAATTTAGTGATCACAGTAAGAATTTCAATAAAGTACATCATATATTCGAAGTTGAGATATATCACAATTGAAGGATTTTCACAAAAAGATATTTCTCATAAGACACAATTCATATGGAGGATTAGCAATAAGACATAATATGAAATGAGAATAAAACGATGCGACGAAGTTCAAAACAATTGCCGGCACAAGTGCCGACATAGCGTATACTTTTTTTTTTTTTTTAGGGAAACAGGGACGGTACCCTGCTAAATTTTATTAAATAAAGAAAAAATTACAAACTTGAGGGGGACAACCAGCCTGGCCCTTATAAGAGGGAGGACAAAGGAGCCTAACCTCAAAAAGGAAATACAAAGAAATAAAAGAAAGAAACACCTAAGAAATTCGAACATTAGGGATATCTCTAGCTTCAAGGGAAATAAGGCCTCTGGAAAGGCGAGGAATATCATGGCCATTTGGAAAATTGTGATCATCTTTAGAATCACAGGCCAAATTCGCAAGACTGTCAGCCACTTTGTTAGCTTCCCGAAAACAATGTTGGAACAAGAAACGAAAACCAGATTGAATATGAAAGATCTCTCTAAACAAGTAGGAATATTGCCAAGGGGGGGAGTGACCCGAGGATAAACAGTCATAAATTACTTTAGAGTCTGTTTCGATAATGGCATTAAAAAAACCATTCCTGAAAAGCCAAAGAACACCATGATGGAGCGCACGAATCTCAGCTTCTATATTAGTCATTACTCCAAAATATTTTGAGAAAGCAAAATCACAATGCCCAAGGAGTTTCGGACAACGTCCCTCCGCCACTTGGCCCAGATTACCCCTACTAGCTCCGTCCGAATTAAGCTTAAGAAAACCAGTCGGAGGCTTGGCCCAAAGAACAGATTGAATAGTAACTTTCTTTCGATGTTTAGAAAAGATGCGCGAAGAACCCACCATGGAGAAAGAGAGGAAGCCACCAGCTTGAAGAAAGTTCGAAAGGTCAGCCTTAATAGCTAAGATAATCTGATTTGGCCGATACCTAGAGTTTTCGAACACAGCCCAATTTATGTTATTCCATAAATGCCAAAGAATAATGGAGGGAAGAATAGAGCAAACAACAGAATTGTTGTGTAACCACCAGGCAAAACATTGATGCTGGATCGAAGAAAAAAGAGGATGAATGTCATAGTGAGAGTGGAAATGAGACCATACCTCCATAGCAGTGCGGGCTGAGCAGGAAAACATGATCAAAAGATTCAATGTGACCTGTATCACAGTAGGAACATTTAGAAGCTAAGTGAAAGCCCTTGTGCCATAAACCTTCATCCAAAGGCAGCTTCCTAGAGCTAAGACGCCAATGAAAGATACTGATATGCTTAGGCAGAATCGGATGCCATATAAACTTAGCAGAAAGCAAAGATGGATTGGGAGGCTTTATGATAGAGTAAGCAGACGAAATGGAGAAAACGCCTTTAGAATTAAGGTCCCAAAGATGGTTTGTCGTCGATATTGGCCAAAGAAATATTCTGAGCAGTGATTTCAAGCAGAGAATGATTCGGCAAAACAACAGAAGCAGCTTGGGAGAATTCATAAGAGTCAGGGCCTTGAAAGAGGTCTTTAACCAAGGAAATATTACTGGCCAAAGGCCTGACTAGAGAATGATTCCGGAGCCAGTTATCAGACCAAATTGAACAATTCCCATGGCCAATAATCCAGTGAATATGAGGCTCGGCCAGATTAGGAGCTTTGAGAAGTCTAGACCAAATATGGGATCCCTTAGAGTTGGCCAAAGAGGGATGAAGAACAGAACAGTATTTAGCACGCATGAAAGTTGTCCATAAGTTATTTTGAGTGCGGAAACGCCACCAAAGTTTGAGACCATAAGCTTTAATAAGAGCAGGCAAAGAAGGGATGCCAAGGCCGCCTTCCATGTGGATTGACAACATGAGGTCCAGATATCCAATGGCTTTTATTCTTGCCATCAACACTGCCTCAGAAAAAATTAGCACAGACTCGATCAATCAAAGTCACCACCAAAAAAGGAGGATCAATCGAAGCTATTTGATATAACGTAATAGACTGAAGCACATGCTTGATTAGAGTAACTCGGCCCGCTGGGTTAAGGAAAGAACCCATCCAAGTGTTAATTTTATTCTGCAACTTTAAAACAAGACCATCAAAATATTGTTTCTCTTCCTGCCAAAGTATAAAGGGCATCCAAGATAAGTGATAGGGAGTTGCCCTTGATGAAAGCCCAAAGTCAAAGCAATGGCTTGAGATCTGGCAGCCGGAGTGCGAGGATCAATAAAGAAGGAACTTTTTGAGGTGTTAATAAGTTGACCCGAAGCAAGCTCATAATCAGAAATTACCTCTTTATGCTTGAGAAGAGATTGCTTACTACCATTACAGAAAATAACAATGTCATCAGCAAAGGCCAAATGAGAGACAATAGGGCATCCACTAATCGTAGAGTAAACAAAGTTAGGAGAGATAGATTGAAGTCTGTTAATGCTGCGACTCAGAACTTCAGCCGAGATAATTAAGAGACTCGGAGATAACGGATCACCTTGTCGTAAGCCACGAGTGGAGGGAAAGAAACCAACGGGCTCCCCATTGATTAAAACTGAGAACCAATTCTCAGACAACAAACGCCAGATAAGATCAATAAAGACCTCATGAAAACCAAACTTTCGAAGAACCCTAGTGAGAAACACCCAAGAAATACGGTCGAAGGCCTTAGCCATGTCCAGCTTTAACACAATGTTGGATCCAGCAATTTTTTTCCCCAGATGTGACATCATCTCCTGAGCAAGTAAAATATTATCTTGTATTAAACGCCCTTTTATGAAAGCACTTTTATTTTCTGAAATAATAGCTGGCAGGATGGAGGATAATCGGGAGGCTAAGATCTTGGAGATAACTTTAGAACAGAAGTTGCACAGACTAATAGGCCGAAGATCTTTAAAAGAAGAAGGGATATCAAGGCTATGTCTTCTGTTTACGCCTGTAAAAGTTGACTATTCCATTTTAGCTAATAAATATATCTTTCTCAAAAGTCGACCGACACATAGATGGAAAAGTTAGTAAGGCCATTTCACTTAATAGATTGAGATTCAAGAGAAAAAAGTCGACTCCCATATACCGAGAAAGTGAGACTTTTACCTAATGAAAATAGATAGCGTATACAATGACGTTTGACAACAACAAAAATACAGCGGAAGCCCATCGAATAAACTTATAGTTCAAATACTTAAAGAGGTATAATCCATTACCTCGATAACTTAGCAAAGATAATCCACAACACGTACAATCGTCCTAAGCTCGCTTGTCCAAATTTAAGTTCAACATGTATAAAACTAATTACTAAACTAAATTTTTCACCCAATAAAATATAACTAAATACTACCATAAATTTAGTATTGTATAATTGTTATTTTATTACTCTACATTAAATTTTAACTAAAACACACGCATTGTTCACACAAATACCTTCACATACTTACCACATGCATTCTTATTCAATTTACTATTATTGTTTCTACAATATTACTATTATTAAAATATACCCAATACAATATCTCAACTACTCTCTTTTCCCTCTTTCGACTTCTTCACACAATCCACACCCATACTAGCACGCACGCATGCACACACTTGCTCCCACGCACACACACACGCTCCCTCATTCCACTTTATCTCACACACTCCCCACTCCACTATGCGCGCACACACACACACACACATAATATCACACATACACACACACACACAATATCATACACACACTAGCACGCACAATAGTACGCACACATCACAATCACGTATACATGTCACATGCACACACACAAAACACGCACCAAAAATACACACAACATACACCTATCATTATTACACTTATACTTTTCCCGACAAATTCATCATATTAAACCACTTACTCTCATACCTCCCATCACACTCTTTCTCTTCTTCTTATTTCTTTCTCTTTTCCCAACATATACCGACGCCGCCCTATGCATACCCTTAGTAATACATACGTCAATTCTAAAATATTCTTACCTCAAGTCCGTACTTTTGATTTCTTCCTTCTCTTCCTAGCACACTGTTTCACCCTCTTTGCGTCACTCGTATTCTGTTTTTTCACTATAGTATAGGTCAACTAACCCGGTACTCTCTATTTATATCAATACCCTAATAGGGTTTTTAACCTAATACAACTCTTTTATAAAAATGCCCCTTAATTATTAAGATATTACCATTAGGGATTTTAAGTTGGGCCAAGTTCGACCCTCATAATTAAGTTACGAAATTAAGCCCAATTAATTACTCATATTCACATAAAAGTAAAGTAATTAATAGAATCATACAACATAATAATTACTAATTTCACGGGTATTACATCACTACTGCTTCAATCTTAATTGGATCTACCGAAATACCATTACCCGAAACAACATGGCCTAGAAAAGAGATTTCCTCAAGCCAAAACGCACACTTACTAAATTTCGCAAACAACTTCTTTTCCCTTAATACTGTCAATACCAACCTTAAATGTTTCTCGTGCTCTTCCCGGGATTTTGAGTACACAAGAATATCATCGATAAATACCACCACAAAACAATCCAGATAAGGCAAGAATATTCTATTCATTAAATCCATAAACACAGCTGGCGCGTTCGTCAACCCAAATGGCATTACGACAAACTCAAAGTGCTCGTATCGAGTCCGGAATGCCGTCTTCGGAATATCTTTCGCCTGAACCTTCAATTGGTGATAACCACTTCTAAGATCAAATTTGGAATACACAACGGAGCCCTGAAGTTGGTCAAATAGATCATCAATGTGTGGAAGAGGATACTTGTTCTTAATAGTCACTTGGTTCAACTCCCTATAATCAATGCACGATCTCAAAGAACCATCTTTCTTCCTTACAAACAACACCGGTGCACCCCACGGCGATACACTTGGTCTAATAAAACCCCGATTCAGCAATTCCTCCAATTGTACTTTTAATTCTTTCAACTCTGCCGGTGCCATGCGATACAGTGCTTTTGACAAGGGTGCGGTACCTGGCAATAATTCAACACAAAACTCCAACTCCCTATCCAGAGGCAAATCATATTCAGTTGAAAATACATCCGGAAATTCACGCACAATTGGAACATCCTCCAACACAACTACTTTCTTCGATTTATCAACTACACAAGCCAAATACCATGTACACCCATGTGATAATAATTTTCGAGCTTTCAAGGCCGATATCATATGAATACCACTCATGCATTTATCACCCTCAAACATAAACGAAGGCATATCAGATAATTCAAAAGTAACAACTTTCTTACGACAATCAACCATTGCATGATGAGTGTGCAACCAATCCATACCCAAAATGACATCAAAATCACGGATGGGCAGAACTACTAAATCCGTAAGTAAAACATGGCCATCAATAACAACTTCACATGCACGATGAACATCAGAAGCAACTAGGCACTCTCCCATCGGAGTAGACACCTCTAACACATAAGACAATGATTCAGGCATAAAATGCAAATGGCATGCAAAGTGAGATGCAATATAAGAATGCGATAACCCTGGATCTATAAGTACTCGGGCTCGCTCTCTCGAGACAAACAAAGTACCTCCTCTAACGTTGGGAGCATCAGAACACCCTCTCGATCTAATGTGAACACTCGACCACCGAACCCTGGCCGACCATCATTGTTCCTCTTTACCCCGCATTCTCGTTGTGCACCACCTTGAGGTAACCCTTGTTTCTTGGACAGTCCTTTTGATAATGCTTGTCGTCACCACACAATAAGCATTTACCCTGTTTCAGCCAACACCTCTCTTCAGTGTGCCCCGACTTCTTGCAAAAGTTACAAACAAACCTTGATTCTCGTTGTCCTTGACCTCCCGGTTGCTGCCATGCTTGGCCTGCTTGACGACTCACATTCTTTCCCTTGCTAGAAGTCCCACCTACATTCTGTCTCTTTCAGTTTTTCTGTGATGCCTCCTGATTCCCAACTGTGTTACTCGGCTTACTACGATGCTCTTCGATGTCATGTTTAATCTTGTAAGCTTTATCAACTGCACTTTGGTAACTTGGCAGATCAAGCGGTAGAAGTTGCTTACGATACTTCGTTCTTAAACCCTTCACAAAACGATAAACCTTCTTTTCCTCCGTTGGAATCAAGTGCGAGCAATACCTTACCAATGCTGTGAACCTAGCAGAATATTGACCCACTGATAATGTTCCCTGTTCAAGGCTAAGAAATTCTACCTCCTTTTTAGCTTGCACCACATCAGGAACAAAATGGTTTCTGTACTGTCGTAAGAAAAGTTCCCATGTTTGATTCACACCTTCTTGAACCCAACTTGCTTCGAGCACCCGCCACCAATGTTCACCAAGGTCCTCTAACTTAAATGCTGTAAACTTGACCTTATCGCCATCGGTACAATCGATTGCTGCAAATATTTTCTCTATTGACTCTATCCACCTTTCCGCCTTCATTGGATCAGCTTCGCCGTCATAGCTTCGAGGCTTCATTTTCAAGAATCTTCCTAACCTCCGATCATAATCCCCATTGCCCCCAGCTGGTTGAGCTATCCTGTAACCTCTTGCCTGTCCCAACCCTGCCATGGCCTGTCGTTGTAACTCTATGTTTTGCCTATTCATTTCCATCATCGATTGCATGAACCCTTGAATCATGTTCACAATCCCCTCATTTTGATTTACCGATATCTCAGGCTGAACATCCGGCTGTCCCGTAGGCTGAACTCTATGCTGGGTAGGTGGTGGAGCATTACCCTGTTCATCTGAAGTAATCCTGGCGCCACTCGAGCCACCCTCCTCAGTACTAGTACCATGTCGAGTCTCAACTATGATTAAACACCTGCAACAAACACTCGACGTTAACGACTTAAACACACAACCAACCCTCCTAAGCCAAAGATTCTCTCCCGGCTAGCTAACTTGTGCTCTGATACCAACTGTCGCGACCCGACCCGAGATCCGATGTGGAATCTCGTTCGGACCACGAATTGACAGGAACACTAAAGTAGCATCTCAAAATTTTCTTTTAAAAAGAATACAAAGTCATGTGAAAACCCTGTAATGCACGTGCAAGTTTTCTTTAAAAACAACAAGATCTTTAAAACAAGACTAAACCTCAACGGCGAAACAACAAGCCGGAGAAACAACATGTTAGCTAGCCACAACTACCACGAGCTAACAGGCTCGGTACATGCATAAACCAATTCAGAGTGCGCAGAAATGAAAGTTAATAACATATACAATAGCACGGTAACTATGCCGGCATAACAAAAGAATATAACAATTGACAAACGAGACTATTACCCAACAAATACATTGTTGATATAACAAGTACACCCTCGGCCTCACCAAAAGAAATACAAGGCACAAGGTGCGACTACCAAAAGAAGACGATCAACTGGAACTGAACTCGAGCAAACTAGGGATTCCTCGCCGGCCCTTGATCTAAGGAAAACAAATAAACATGAAACGGGGTGAGTTGAAACTCAATAAGCTACTAATGCAACAATATGGCATGCTAGATACGAGACAGTAATTATAACAAGTATTCAAGCCATCACGAAACAATCCCAATACAAGACGAAAGTAACAAGTGTTGCATATAGCCAAACAACCCCATATTACACGAGAGGCTAAAACGATCGCCAACCGTCCCATACCGGTTGGAAACCGTGACCAACATTCGCTTATACAGGAAGCACATAAGAGCTATAAATAAACAAGTTACAAAGGATATGGCATCGAGGTACACCTCCGACCAAACCAATACTTCCAACCAACCAACCAATATAATACCAAATGTAGACCCATTCTTATGTGCTCGAACAAGAATACCAAATAACACAACATTGTGTGAACCATCTTCTGTATTCACGTCGACGGGTGATCTCGGTCCCTACAACCCAAGAATTAACCACGGATATAGCTTACCATGGTTGCGTTTATTCCGTATAACAAATGGCGCTATACCCCTACCGTAGCCAACGGTAGGGCGAGGCCCGATGTATTGGCCTTCAACTATTACGTAGCCCCAGCTCCCGCAATAATCGAACGTCAATACACCGCCAACACAAATGCCATGGACTTAACTAAATGCACAAGTAGATGTTTACTCGACATTTAAAATAAACGGTCATACTCCAAAGTAGGGACTATACCACAACAACAACATTCAACAATGATACGAATGTCTCAAGTGAGTTATAATAATCCCACACCACAAATAACCAACTTATAAAAATTACAACAATTAACGTAATACCAATACACACAACCGGTGTAACCAAATTTCCAAACGAATCACTCGAATCATCCAAGAATTCCCAAATCACACACGTGGTCTCATAAATTATGAAATCCTAATGAACTCCGTTAGAGTCATTTTTGGTTTCTAATGAGTTCGAGTTTACGCGAATTAATTATACGGTAAACTTAACAATTACTAATCATATTTACATTTCTAACATGTAAACATAAGTTTCCAAACACATCCAAAAAGTCAACCACAAATTTAACAAGTCAACATGGTCAAACATACTCAAAAATGATGATTTCTAACATGTTTCGTCAAATAACAAGTCTAAGATGAAGAACAATTCATAATTGAGGGAGAAAAAGGGGTAGTAGCTTACTACTTGAAGATTTAACCCAAGCAAAGCCACATGCAAGACTAAGAATGGCTTCTCCTAACCAAGAGCTTTACAATGGTGGTGTTGGATTGCAATTTGGTCTTCAAATGATCAAGTTGCAAGGGTTTTTCTAGCACAAACTCTTCTCTCTCTCTCTCTCAACTTTGCCAAGGTTGAATGTTCAAATGTGAGTGTAAAAATGAGACTCTATGTGTGTTTAAGAGACTTAGTAAGGCTGGAGAAATGGTCAAAGGTCGTGATCAAATTTCAGCCATTGGATGGTGGTCAAATGGTCAAACAAAATAACAGAGCCCGACGCTATGCGGCCGCCTTATGCGTCCGCATAGCTTCTATGCGAGCGCGCCTTGCGGCCGCATAGAATCCAGTAGCTTTAGGGTTTTTGTGCGGCTAGCCTTGTGCGCGCACATGATCCTCATACGAACGCCTTGTGCGGCCGCATGAAATCCAGATTGTTGGGCCTAAGCACTATGCGGCTGCATAGTGACTGTTTCAGGTCAAAAGGTTCCAAAACCAAACCAAAGTGATTCTAAAACACTCCTAAGTCATCCTAAGATGATAGCAAACTCAAACCAAGTTTAAGATACAACTACAACACAATCCAAACAACATATAATGAAGCTTTAGATGCACATCAAATCAAATGCAAATGACTATAAAACTTCTAACACATCCATACACTTGAAAAGTGTATAACAAACTCAATTACAAGTACATTTGAATGATATATGCACATGAAATGACGATGCCAATGTAAGAGACGTAAAAATCAAATGAATGCGAATGATGCAAATAATGCGGGTGTTACGTATATATTTATGCTCATCAGTAGTCAACCACTCTAATTGATCCCATACGACCGCACATAAGCGATAAGGGTTCGCTGTTGAAGCCATGCATGACCGCAGAACCAGATCTAAGTGAGTGCGCTGAATTAGAGTGAACACTCTAGACATTGAGTGGTCGCGCGGTGCGAGTGCCCTACTGATGGAAGATTTATTTAACCTCGCAAGTGCACGAATCAATTGTAGTATAATTTTACAAGAACAAGGGTCGAACCACAAGGACAAGTGTTTTGATTCAGAAAATTTAGCTACTAACTTGAAGAAAACGATTTAAAGAACAAGAGATGATTTAGATTTTTAATTAACAACTAAATTAACAGAAAAACAATGAATTAAAGGAAATTAACAAGTGTATTAATTTGGGAGAATTCAAATATTGGAAAAACCTAGGGATTGGGGTTCACTTTGTATCTCAATTTTATGTCTTGCTAAAGTCACAGCCTGATTCTAGGGTTCGTTCTTCTAAGGTAAAGATTTGGACGCTTTGATCACGATTTGCAATCTTTTAACTCCTAACTATTGTGTCTCCTTGATCCGTTAACACAACACTTAAAAGTTTATAAAGCACAAAAGAACGAATTAATCCTAATTCCAAAATCAACAATGATCATGTATCATTCGAAATCAATCACACAAAGAATGGCAATTTATGAAATAGGAATATTGATCGTTCACTAATTCATACATCAAATAATCTTAACGGTTGAATTACAATCCGTAAAACAACTAATAAAATTCAATCAAACAACTTTGTAGAGAACTAGAATACATAACCCGAATTGAACAATTAAGTTACGACATAAATTTCGATACTAAGTTACCTCCAATCCCTAGAAAACGAGCTTAGTTACAAAACCCTTGAATCTTCAATTGAACTTGAATTGAATAAAGAAAATAGAATTTAAAATGTAATACAAACTAGAAATCTCGCAGAAAGATCCTCCCCTTTCTTTGGAACAGCCAGCTATATACTCCTCCTCCCGATTTTGGAACGACTTCGCCCTTGGAATGGAACGACATGAGAAAACTTCAACAGGCGCGCGCTAGGGCGAAGGGGAGCGCGCTGGGCGAGCTACGACGAAAGACATTTTTACTTACTTCCTTGAAATTTTGGTCTTTTTCACTCTCATCCCTCAAGCTTCCAAAACAGCTCCAAAATGCCCTGCTTTTTCCATATTTGCTTTGAAGGCCCCTGAAATCTCATAAACACTAAAAACCCCAAATTAAATAACAGAAACCCTGAGAATTCACAAAGAATAAGGCTGAAAAGTATCAAATTGAATGAGTAAACTACTCATTCATCAAATACCCTCAAACTTAAACTTTGCTCGTCCTCTAGCAAAACAAGAAAACTAAGAAAATACTAAAATTAACATATATACAAAACATCATCAATCTCACAAGTCAAGGCCATGGCAGGAAACTTCACAATGCCTCAGGGTAAGAATAATAATGACATGCAATTAACAAAACAATGCCACAAGTCTAAACTATCACTCAACATACACCAATCTCCCTTTAAACCTCCGTGTGTGTGTGCATCACTCATTACTCAACAATTTACAAAACTTAAAATTCCTTATAGGGCCAAGCACCCAAGTTTTCCCTCCAAAATCACTTGTACATACTTTTGCAAATATAAGGATATCAAAGTGCTTCATGAAATAAAAAAAAAAACAAGTAATCACTCCCATTCATTACAAACAAGAGTAGCAATACCGACAAATTTTTCTTTTTCTTTTTATTGACGAACAAACTTGCGAACTGTGCAATGTTCACTTCATTAAGCTTTCTAAGTAACCCATGTAATGAGTGTTAAGCCAATACATCTCAAACTAGATGGCTTTAAGGCATTAGGTGTAGAAACACCCCTACGAGCTTACTAACTCGAGTTAAAAAGGCTACGAAGTAGAACTGAGTCTTTACGCAAATGCTTCCCTTTTTTTTTTTTTTTTCGGATTACTTAAACTCGTTTAGGCCTAACTTCAAAGAGTGAAAAATAGTTTAATAGTTTCATGAACACTCTAGCTATTTTTTTTTTCATACTATAAAAATCTGGAGGGAAAGAATGTGTACTTCAAACTCTATAAAGTCAACCAAATCTATCAATATATCAAAACAGGGTGAATGTGCACAAAAGGTGGAGATTCAAAGTCCCATCAGTACAATCAAGCTAATTATCTTAAACAATTGCCACATGCATTGTTGCCCGCAGAACATTACCCATCAAACAAATTATCATCATCGGCGGAAGTAACCAAACCAAACCAAGACTCACAGAAGACTCACTGAAACAGAATAAAATAAAACCAATTTTTTTTTTTTAAACCAAAACCTCAAAGCTAAAAGAAACAGAACAGAATAACACAAATACTATCTAGAAACAAACCTAAGAAAAATACTTTTATACATATGCTAGCAAATCATGCTATCAATCCAATCCCCACCCCCAAACTTAAATTACACATTGTCCCCACTGTGTATCAAATATAGAACAAGAGGTGAAACGGATAAATCCCAATTTAAGTCCAAGTTGTTTAGCAAATCTCCACCCCACAGTAAATGTATTCCCAATCTGCAAACCACTAATTCCAATTGCAAGAAAACAACAACAAGCCACTTTCTTAACTGATTTTAGAGAAAGTAACTTTTGGGAATGAAATTAGCAACTCTCAGAAAGTACCCAAGTCAACAATTGTTAAAATTATTACAAGTTCTCCATAATCAGACTGCCAACTGAGTACCAAAAACAATTTTTCCCAAAATGTTGGCCAATCACAAAATGGTACTGTTATAACAAAGTTGGGTAATCAAACTACTCAAGAGTTGACTTTACTTCTACATAGGAAGACCACCAATTCAGAATTTGCACATAATTAGCAACAATGTACCATCCAACCAAGTTAACAATTACTCAAAGAATCACTAGCTAGAATGGATTATAGCAAGAATATATGAGCAACAGATTTCTAACCCACAATTTTTCATAAATCTCAGCACTAATCCAGCAATAGTGGAACAATCTTACTTGAATTTGCGATTGATGACTCCAATTCCAAAGCATAAGCTCGGATTCACAGAGATTGTGGGAGAGTGGTGCAACGCGAGGGTGCTGTGGTGAAGGCTGAATGGCGCGTGGGCACTGAGTTCGCCGGCGCTGAAGAAAAAAACCGGAGGAAGAGAGATCAGAGATGGGATTGGCAAGCGGAGCGAGGATGGAATTTGAGACTCGGCCGGAGATGGGCATGTCGGCACTGAGGAAGACCACGGAAGTTGGGAGGAGATGGTGGTGGATTTTTGAGAGAGATGGGAATTGGGAGAGAAAGCAGTAGCAGTTTGGAATTTGGAAGGAACAGGCACGCTTAGGGCTTTGGTTTTTTTTTTTTTTTTTCTCGCTAGGGCGCAATCCGCTCGCGCTAAGGCGTACACCAAGCAGCATTTTACACTCGCCCTCTCGCGCTAGAGCGCGCTCGATAGCTGCGCTAAGGCGCGCTATCTCTCAAGTTTTGGCATTTCGAATCTCAACAAGGCTGGGGTTGCTCGCTAGGGCGAGAGGAATTCTCGCTAAGGCGCGGCTAATCCAGAATTTTTTTCAAAAATTTTATGCTTTCCACCGAGACATACCGCTTCAACACCTACTATATGGCTAATTGAACAAGAAAAACACTAGATACACAAAATCATTAGAAAAAATAAAATAAAAAATAAAAATAAAACAATTTAACCAAAACTAAAAATATGCTCCACCCCAAACTTAAAACATGCTTAATCTTCAAAATTTTCAATTTAAATCTCAAGATTAAGGGTGTGAGCAAACAACTACAAAACAACTTAAATCAAAAAAATTAAATTTTTTTAACCATTGGGTTGCCTCCCAACAAGCGCATTTTTTACCGTCGTTAGCCCGACGTTGATCCTCACTTCCTCAACTAAGGAGGCACCGGATCTCCAAGAAAAGCGGACATCTTAGGTCCATAAAATCCACCACCCATGTAGTGTTTCAATTTTTGCCCGTTGAACCCAAACACTTTCTTGGTGGATCTTCTTACACGATGGCCATCTAATTGATTTGGGGATAGGAAATATCACACCTAATTCTTGCAAAGTGATCCCACAAACAATTTCCACCACTTTTTCATCCATACACCATTGGTCTTGCGCCTTCAAATAAGGCCCATGATTTTGTTCAAGAAAATGTAGAGAAGGCATCCCTTGCTCCACAAAAATAGAATCTACAGGAGAATCAATCGTAGAACACTTGGTGACTTCTATGGGTTGTTGTGAACTCTGTGGAGGCAAATCATTTATTTGAAAATTTTGTGATTCTATAATCAACTCCTCACATGATTTCATGCCAAATTCCTCACTTTCGTTTGGCTCCTCAATCTCTATGGAACTTGATTCTTCTTCATCCACTATTGTTGGAAGAGGTTCTTGAGAACAATCATAATAAGCCTCCAAACACTCTTGAATTATCTTCAAGCGTCCAGGCGTACGCTCTACACCACTATTAAGTTCCTCTTCCCACCTACGAATTTTCTCAGGCTTCCTATTCTCTTCACTTTTGTGTACAAATTCATGTGACTCTATTAGACGCTCACTAAAATAGGATGAAGAAAAATTCGACGGAGTATCATAGGATGCAAAAGAAGGCAGCTCACTCCAATTATTATGTGAAGGAAAAGAGGATTGATTGTACCACTCCGATTCATAGGGATTAGAATAATAATCATCTTGGTAATTACCCCTGTATTGAACCGAATTCCACCTCCAAGCACATGTTTCAGAGAAATGATCTCCTCCACAATATTCAAACACAACCCTTCGTTGAGACAGCTCATCCAACCTAGATTTAAATCTAGCAAGTTGGTATGCAAGTTCATCATCAGATGTGTGCATTGGTGCCCTATTTTCCATGCCCCATGGAAAATTATTATATGCCATCTTTTTTTTTTTAATTAAAAACGAATAACTAAATTAACTCAATCAAAACAAACAAGTCCCCGGCAACGGCGCCAAAAACTTGATGGAAGATTTATTTAACCTCGCAAGTGCACGAATCAATTGTAGTATAATTGTGCAAGAACAAGGGTCGAACCACAAGGACAAGTGTTTTGATTCAGAAAATTTAGCTACTAACTTGAAGAAAACGATTTAAAGAACAAGAGATGATTTAGATTTTTAATTAACAACTAAATTAACAGAAAAACAATGAATTAAAGGAAATTAACAAGTGTATTAATTTGGGAGAATTCAAATATTGGGAAAAACCTAGGGATTGGGGTTCACTTTGTATCTCAATTTTATGTCTTGCTAAAGTCACAGCCTGATTCTAGGGTTCGTTCTTCTAAGGTAAAGATTGGGACGCTTTGATCACGATTTGCAATCTTTTAACTCCTAACTATTGTGTCTCCTTGATCCGTTAACACAACACTTAAAAGTTTATAAAGCACAAAAGAACGAATTAATCCTAATTCCAAAATCAACAATGATCATGTATCATTCGAAATCAATCACACAAAGAATGGCAATTTATGAAATAGGAATATTGATCGTTCACTAATTCATACATCAAATAATCTTAACAGTTGAATTACAATCCGTAAAAACAACTAATAAAATTCAATCAAACAACTTTGTAGAGAACTAGAATACATAAACTGAATTGAACAATTAAGTTACGACATAAATTTCGATACTAAGTTACCTCCAATCCCTAGAAAACGAGCTTAGTTACAAAACCCTTGAATCTTCAATTGAACTTGAATTGAATAAAGAAAATAGAATTTAAAATGTAATACAAACTAGAAATCTCGCAGAAAAGATCCTCCCCCTTTCTTTGGAACAGCCAGTTTTCTATATACTCCTCCTCCCAGATTTTGGAACGACTTCGCCCCTTGGAATAGAACGACATGAGAAAACTTCAACAGGCGCCGCGCGCTAGGGCGCAGAAGGGGAGCGCGCTGGGGCGAGCTACGACTGAAAGACATTTTTACTTACTTCCTTGAAATTTTGGTCTTTTTCACTCTCATCCCTCAAGCTTCCAAAACAGCTCCAAAATGCCCTACTTTTTCCATATTTGACTCAAAGGCCCTTGAAATCTCATAAAACACTAAAAACTCATATTAAATAATAGAAACCCCCGAGAATTCACAAAGATTAAGCCTAAAAAGTACCCAATTGAATGAGTAAAATACTCATTCATCACCTACTTTTTGCCTGCAATTCTAGAGTTTGCGCGGACACGCCTCTATGCCTTGCACGGCCATGCCATAATTTTTCTTTGGACCTCTAAATTTCTTCAACCCTTTTCACTTGAGTCCAAAATAATCCCGAACTCGCATCACTTACCGCTGCATCCAACTTGTTACAACAACACTAACACCATATTAAGCGTTATAAAATACTAAACTACAAAAACTAAAAATATTTTTATGAGGGCTATACTATAAACACTCCCCTTTAAACCCACAAACTCAGGGAGACCCAAAAAGGTGACACAAAGTACGACTAAAAACTTATATATACAACACTAAAAGTGCACCTACCCCCAAACTTAATTCATGTTATGTCTTCAAAGCTCAAAGCAAAATGCGCATGAATAAGAATGGGAATGAGTGCGATAACACTACAAAGAAAGTTAAAAGCATACCGAGTTGGGTTGCCTCCCAACAAGCGCATTTGCTTAACGTCATTAGCCTAACGTATTGAGAAAGTGTACTACTCGGGGTCCTTTAAACTTACCACATCAACTGTCTTTAAAATTGATACACATTCATACTAAGGCTTCACTCGATGTCCATTCACTTTGAATTGCTCCCTAGTTTTCATATTTTTAGCTCTACCGCCCCATGCGGAAAAACATGAACCACCTCATATGGTCCAATCCATTTTGACTTCAACTTACCAGGAACAACTTCAACCTCGAGTTGAACAACAATACCTTTATACCGGGTGAATTAATTTTTGAGATATTATTTTATTAAGGTACCTTTTTGTTCTCTCCTTATATAGCAACAATAGGAAGGAAGCGGTGAACATTTAAAAGTAACTGGATGCCGATATAAATAGCTTCTTAACGGTTTGAATTGAGCAACATGAGAGAAGGTTTGAGTGGCCTAACGAACAACACACACATTTTAAGGCAATATTGGAGCCTTTTGAGATGAGCCCTTCATCGAGCGGAAGCTTTAACTAAAAGAGTTTTCATAGTAAAAAAACCAATACGCTTGGAAAAGTGTTTATACCAAATGTACTTGGCTGAGAGGAGAGATGGGTGATGAGTCCGAACAAGGTGCCAAGCCGAGATGATACTAAACTTTCCCAAAGAGGTCGTTGTTATCGGTTGGTTTAACCTAACGGTTTATTTAATATCCGCAAGCGCACGGGCTATTGCAATATAGCGGGTGCAAGTACGAGTCGATCCCACAGAGACAGGGTTTACTTAGAAATTATTTTTGTCTTTAGAATTATAGAATAGATTGGGGGAGATTAAGATTGGTTTTTGGAAATGGAAAGAAACATATACAACAAATACTTTAAATGAAACTTAATATGACGAAACATTCTCGGGATTGGAAATCATACACATAATTTGTTCATCAAATAGTCGTTGTCTTTGAAAATAAAGGTTTTCATAAAAATCAAGGATGTTATGCTAGGCCTACACTACTTCGGGTTAAGACAATAGCGTTTGTATTCTTCACTAATTATGTCCTAATTGTTTGAGATTTCCGTTTATGGTACTCCCGCCCTGTCACAAACGGGCATTCCGGCTTATCTCTAGCTGACCATAATTAGTAAGAATCCATTAAGAACAAGAGTCAACATACTTTCCATTCAAGGAACATCCCTAGGCCGTTGAACTACTTTTGTGATCAATGGAACCCAGTTTCTTTATACGGTTCTGTCAACCGAGATTCACCGCTAGGTCCTTCTCTCAATTGACTGAATCATACAAGTTGGACGTCTCCAAAATGTAAGTCATTTAGAGATTGATATAAAGAAATTGTTTAGATGAAGATAGAGGACAAGACTTTCATATTTTAAGATGAACGCTTTATGTTTTGAGTTTCCAACCCCAAGAACAAGGGGGATTACTCACTAGCCATGTAAAATAAATAAGCAATAATATAAAGGATAGAGTAAGAGAGACTTATGATGTAATAAGAGATGAATGGCTGGAATAATACTTCACTTTTATTGCTTGTTTTCCAACGGAGTCTTCAAGAACAAATATGAACTTCAATCCTCAAAGATCTTTGGAACTCAATATAATAAGTGTTTGTGTCTAATCTCTAACAATTTCTGATGAAAATTCTATATATTTTTTCGTGTCTAAGACTGAGTACAATGGGTCTTTTTATAATGGGGAGGAAACTCTTCAAGAAGGTGCCTCCAAAAGGTGCCTTTCAAATCTGCAGACGCGACCTGCACGGCCGAGTCAAGGGAGTTGCACGGCCGTGCTCTTTTGGCGGCAATTTTGAATTTGGTTTTGGACATCTTGCACGACCGCTCCACTCTAAGCTGCACGGCCGCTCCGAAGGACAACACGGCCAATCATCTTTCAAGACACGGCCACTCTATGCTTTGAGACCAATAATTGCCTGAAAATGGCCTTGTGCACGGCCGCTCCCTTTTGGCTGCACGGCCGCTCCATCTGATTTTTGGTTTTGTGAGTTTGATTTGTTTGTTGCTCTTCCATGCCTTTGCATCAAAAGTTGTCTAAGCATTCTTTGATCATAAAAAGACTCCAAAACCTGTCTAAAATGTATGAAACATACCAAAAAGCGTAAAATCTAATAAATATGAAAAAGGAGCTGAAATGAATATAAAATGAGATAAAAATGGTAATTTAACTGTGTAAAAGTATATAAAAACTTAGGATAAATGACTATATAATAGTCACTTATCAGTCGTTGTCCAGTAAGGAAAATCATTGTGAGTGGATAGTGTATGATGGCCCAAATTGTTATTTTATGAATAACAACAAAAGGAAGAAAGTTGTGAGCATTCAGAAGTAATTGAGATGTCGATATGAATAGCTCCTTCACAATTTGAATTGAGCATCCTTCAGGTTAATTAAAATGGTTGTTCGACAGCCAAGAGTCTAGCCAAACCGAACAATCCTCTTTCTCAGTCTTCCAATGAATGAATTGTTATGCCAATGGTCTGGTAATGATCATACATTGCCAAATATGAATGTTGGGCAATGGACGGGTGAATGTGATAGCAATATGTGGCTTTCATAAAATGAGCCCAAAGATTTTGGCTAGACCTAAATCTCCACCATAAGTTTAGCGAGTAGGCTTTGATGATGTCCGCAAGAGATCGAACACTTAAGCTACCCTCTAAAATAGGTTGACAACATTTCGACCAAGAGACCCAATGAGTTTTCCTTTTTTACTCTATTTGGCCCCTAAAGAAATTAATAAATTCATTTGAATTAATAACCACTACCAAAGGATTCATAATTGTTAGTTGGTAAATAGATATGGATTAAAGAACATGGTTAATCAAATTAAGCATACCTAAAGAGTTGAATGCTACCCATTCTTGTACCAATTATATTTCTTATCTTGAGTAACAAAGGATTGAAAAGTTTCTTGGTTTGTTTACTTATGTATGGCGGACAACCCAAATAAACCAATGGAAAAGCCTTTCGAGAGTAACCCAGCCGAGTGGCAATGTTAGAAACACGCTTTGTAGAGAGAGGATGACTGATGAAATAACTTTTTGTTGCATTGATATTTTGCCCAGAACAACCTTTGTAGAGAGTGGGAATGTCCTTATGTGTCAGCCAAGGGGTATTAGAAGAGTTATGTCCCAAATCAACCATATCAGGCTAGAGTTCTTGTCTATCATTCACAATACATTTAGCATAAACACAGGAAACAATCTGATGAGCGCAAAATTAAATTTACTTTTTTAATCATTTAAGTAAGAGGCATACAATTTACCTGAACTTTACTTATATGGGAATATGATTGATCTACAAATAGATGTCCCTAAATTTTCAGGTACTTGATCAGACAAATAGCCATTCGAGGTCGGCAGTTGCCACTCGAGGTCGGTAGTTGCCACTCGAGGCGAGCAAACAACTAGCCACTCGGGGTCGGCAGTTGCCACTCGAGGCGAACAAACAAAACGCCACTCAAGGTCGGCAGTCGCCACTTGAGGCGAGTAAAAATTCTTGCCACGCTGAGAAAAAGTCTCGCCATGTCGAGCAAAAAGTCTCGCAACGTCGAGCAAAAAAGTCTCGTGACACGGAGCAAAAAAGTCTTGACACGCCGAACAAAATGTCTCGCCACGACGAGCAAAAAGTCTCGCCACGCCGAGCAAAAAGTCTCGCCACACCGAGCAAAAAAAAAGTCTCGCCACGCTGAGCAAGAAAGTCTCGATCACTCCGAGCCAATCAAGTCTCGACATTCTCGAGTAAACAAATTAAGTCTCGATCTCTTCGAGCCAATAAAGTCTTGGTATTCCCAAGAAAACAAAGGAATTGGCATCCCCGAGGATGTAAACAACCACGCAAGGCGAGGTCATGAAAAGCCTCAGTATCCCCGAGCAAGTAAAGTAACCTCGCAAGAAGAGAACATGTTGATAATCGGCAAGCCCGAGTAATCAATCATAGCCTTGGACATCCCGAGCCAGGAGATCCTCGTCCAATCCGAGCACTTATATGAGTATTCCCTGCCAAAATCGAATACCAAAAACACGTCTTCAAGTTCAAGACAAAAAATGCAAACTCTCGGCACAACAAAATAGAATTACGAGCAAATACTACTCCTCACCCTCGAGATAAATCTCAAAGAATAAGGAGTGGGGGGCTTTTGATGAGAAAAAATATATACCCCCAAAAGTATACTCCTAAAAGGGTACTCCAAAAGAAATATGGGCCAAGCCCATACACGAAGGATAAGCCCAGCCCACTCAGGTAGTAACAAATCTCTATAAACAGGGGTCCTCTCCATCTCTTAGGGGGATTCTCTTCCCTCTCTCCCTACACACTTATACTTTTTCTCTCTATAGCATGAGATACTGATTATCACACTGAAGAGTTTTGGCAGGGAAAACTCCCCGCCCTCTCACGGTTGTTCACTTTTACAGACAACATATGGCTAGATATCCTATCGTCCATGACGACAAACACACCAAAGCTTCATCAACGATCCATGGTTCGAGCACAGATTCGGTACCCCGGAATGCTAATTTTTTTAGCATGATCACAATCAAAAGGAGTAGGCCACAATTAATGTTGAGCTTGGACAGTGAGATGTAGGGCAGGATCATGAAGAATAGTACATGTGAAGGCAGCCTTTACAAAGATCCAAATAGTTCTATAGAAGTTCGAAGATTAAAATGGAATTTAATCTTTGTTAGAAACTGAATCGAGCAATCACGTTTAAAACACCAATGAAGGAAATATTTTATAATTTGACAATATGTTTTATTTGAGCAACAGTAGGTTCGCTTCCAATACCTCAAATGTTCTAATACTAAAGTTTTATAGCCATGAGGGACATCAACTATAGTGGCAGTGAGTAGATATTGCAAGATTCTTGAAGCGTGTTTGGCGATTCGAAGGGAGAAATTATGTTGGGCCTTTAACTTTGCGGTGTAGAGAGGCTGCTGTCAAAGGGATATCAATACCCTCATTTTGACCTTTATTTTAGTCTCGATTTCAACATCTTGATTTTTTAGAATTGCAAACTAGTTTGGGGTTAAGTTGATTTGTTGGTCTTGAGACTCCTCGAAGTTTTATTATCAAACCGCCTTTGTTCGCTCCTCCCTAGCGTGTCTAGAAGAGTCTCGTGGTTATTAAGTCTTAGCATGTTGGCATCTACTTAATCATTTGAGTAAGAAGTGCTAGCATCCTGTCCTTGCTCTACTTGAGCTTCACCCTCGGATTGAGTCTCATGTTGTTGTGAATCAATTATAATAGGTGCCTTGTTTGATTCGATGGCTTGAGACTCATCCATGACATTTATTTATTTTTTGGCTTTGAGTGGGTGGTGCGGCTAGAAGTGGCTACGTGCTGAGATTTGGTGTGATCAATTGGAAAGGGTTTTTGAATCCATGCAGAGTTATGAGCTTTATTATTCCATCTTTTCAACAGTGGGATGAACAAAAGGATTGGACATTTTTTGCACTTTTGCTTTGGTTTGCAAGTAGATTCATCACGTCATTAAAGATAGAAGTGGGCACAATAGAGGGGCATTCGTTAAGTCTATATTGTTTGCCAAAATTCTAGAATCTTTGAATCATAATCAATCCAAATAAGGTTGGGAGGGGGCATTCCTTTAGCCGTAGGATTATCAATTGTTGGAGGTTTTCCAATAAGATTGGCAAGAGAAAACAAGCATGTTATGGAATAAGTAAATAGGGAGCTCGGGACGTAAGAACCAAAGGGTTTGAAGCTAGGAGGTCATTTGAAACCCTCACGCGAGTCACGCGGTAGCTACCAAGATACAATTGCTCCTTCATCCATAGCCTATGATAGTCTTCCTCACTATTTACTTGTTTAAGAATATGTTTTGATTTTAAGTGGCCAATTGAGAATGCTGCCTTTAGCCCAAAGGTAATTAAGAAAGAGTTTCTTTGTCTCTTCCATTGATGGCCTTCCATGAGAGAATTTTCCAACTAGGGTAAATTTAAATGGTTGTGCAAGGGTAGAGATGAGATCATCAGTAAGTTTTAAGGTCAGCTCACCCTTGTATAAATAGGGGGGAATTAGAGGGATAGTAATTGTTGTATGTGCCGTAGTAGAAGAGAGAATATCTGATGCAAAATGGAAATCACTGAAATTTCTTGAAAAATTCGACCGCAACTTCAAATGGGCATAACCTTCGGCTCCGGTGGAGTTTCGGGGCCCACAATATATCAAATCGAAGGTCTTCTCGAGATCTACAAATGTCACTAGTTTCATCCATGATGCGCCAGCTTTTAAGCCAAAAAAACTGTTTAAGCGTAGTTTCGGGCCTCTGAAGTTTTTTGTTAATTTTTGGACTTTTACGTAATTTTTTGTTTTGTTGTTTCTAGGGTTTTGGAACCTATAAATACATTTTTAGGGTTTGTTGGAGGAAGTTTTTTGCCGTTTAATAGCATCGCTCTTTTCTCCCAATTTCCGATATTCTTCGAATCAACAGCAATTGATGCCCGAACCCCGGTAGGTTGTGAACCTCAACGAGTTTGGAAGATCAACGAACAGTAGTTTGTGCGCGAACTCAACGTCGTTGGTGTTTACCTGTTGCATTCTTACGTTTTCGCTAAATCAATATCCATAAATGATTTTCTAAGGGTAGGGGACGGTGGCGTACGTAGAGGTTGCGTTGGGTGGTGTACATAGAGGCTGCCCTGGCGGCAACCATTCAAAAACCCTAGGTAAGATATGATTGTGCAATATTTACTTGGAATAATTACGGGCCGGTCCCTTATGTGGGATTTTCAACCGCTTTAGGCCCTCCTTTTTGTTTCCAACCGCTTAAGTCCATTTTAAATGATAAATTGGCAAATTTTCCAAAACTGCTCCTGTAATAACCTAAATAAAATTTTAAGCATTGTATTCCTTTATTTTTTCTATGGCTTCATCTTTCTCTCTCTCATTTTCTTTCCATGCCCAGTTCATAATAAAAAGACAAGATCAATATAATTTTCAAATTTATTTTAATTCTTTATGTCTTTGTTTTATCAATATTTTTTGCAATCGCTGAATATTGGCACAATGAAACAAGGATCGACATGCCCAGTCAGGTCGCGGTGGTCGAGGGGGCAGCGTCCCTCTTGAGGGTTCGGGGACAACGCCCCCGAAAGAGAAACGAATTTCAGCTTCATCCCAATGTGAAAATTCAAAAGAAAGTGACAACTTTTTTATAACTGTCTTTGAGAGTTCATTTAATCTTAATTCCCTAATATTCCCAACATATTGTGCATCAGAAATAAAAGTCATCCATCGCAATGCATGAAAATAGTACTTTTTTAGTGCAATTTTGTGCATCGCGGTGTACACTTTTGATGCATCGCAAGTGTAATGTTGTGCATTGCGATGCACAAAAACAATACTTTTTACTACAATTTTGTACATCGTGATGCACACTTTGATACAGTGCAAGTGTAATGTTGTGTATTACTACTGTTTTGTGCATCGCGATGCACCTTTGATGCATATCAAGTGTAATGTATAGCGTGCATCAAGTGCAATGCACAAATAGTATTTTTTGTGCATCGCGATGCAATAATTTGTGCATCGCGATGCATCAATTTGTGCATCGCGATGCATAGTGTGTCTGTTCCGTGTTTTTTAAGGGCATAAATGACATTTCGCAACATAAGTGTCCTTTTCCGATTTGAAACAATTGTAGAGGATTAAAGTGGTTGAAAATTTATTAAAAGGTACTGGCCCGAATTTCGCCCTATTTACTTCTTGTATAAACCTGTGTATAAAACGAGCTAGCCAAATCAAAATGAGAAATGCTATGTTTATCACTAATGAACAACTATTGTAATAACTAAGCCTTCATGTAAGACAAATTAAGGTGTTTTGGGAAATGACAACTTTGCCCTTCATTAAAGCTTAGTTATTACAATAGTTGTAGAAATAGTTTTAAACATAGCAAAGTTGAATCATAATATACCCACTAAGCACCTGGGTCAACTAGGCCCACCAGAAGCCCACCCAAAAGTCCATGGAAGATTATGGTGCTTGGTAGTAGTGGTTGTCCACTTTAGAAGACACACAAATTCGCCACATTTAACCGATGTGGGATGGGGTATTACATGACGCCTTTTCCATTGGAAGAAATGTGGTATCGATTCAATATCAGTATATATATATATATATATATATATATATTTTTTTTGCATCGTATTTATTAAATTTTGACTAATTTTTTTTAAATAGTCATAACATTACAATTTGTAATATTTATAATATATTTTTAATGAATAAAGTTTTATTTCCTAAAATATACTTCCTCAGTCCCTAAATAACGCTCATGTTTTAACTTCTTAAAATCAAATAAGTGCTTTCAAATAAAAAATGTATGTGTATTTATTTATTTTTTTTCAAAACCATAAAATACATAATCGTATATACAAAAAGTATTATAAATTTCGTGTTTATGATTTTGAAAAAGATAAATAAAAAAAATACACGTCAATTTTTAATTTGAAAAATACTCAATTTAATTTTAAAATATCAAAATAAAACACTTAAACAGAGGGAGTTATTGAAATATGTTAAATTTTAATTTAATGTTAGTTTCATGTCGATGAAATATAAGAGCATTACGAATGCAAATGTGAATGTGGAAAAATTTGGGTGACATTTAGGATTTAAACATTTTTCAAAAAAAAACTTTTTAATGAAATTGTGGAGGAAGGTTGTGAATACGATGTGTCAACTAAATTGTTTCTCGTTGGTAATTAGAATGATTTTTCGACATTCAAGGCAAATTGTGGAGGAGGATGTAGAGCCCGTTTGTTCGAGCGTTTTGGCCAAAATGCAGGGTTAAAACGCAGTTTATTCCCTAATTTAGCGTTTCAATACTGCGGTAAAAAAACTGCGTTTTCAAAACGCAGCTGCGTTTTGAAACGCTGAAATTCCTAGCTTTTTCCCAAAACGCAGATTTTAAAACGCAATAGGAAATAAAAAGTTGCGTTTTGACATAATATCCCAAACGCATTTATAAAGAAAAAAGTCGCGTTTTAAATAATCTGCGTTTTAAAAATGCTGCGTTTTAAAAATACTGCGTTTTGAAAACGCTACACCAAACGGGCTCGTACTCACATCGTATTCACAAACCTCATCCTTAATTGCATTGAATTTTTTTTCTTCAAAAAATATATAAATCTTAAGTGACATCCTATTTTATAGTATTGACAACCCTCGTTCACAATTATATTAAAATTATTTTTTCAAAAAATATATAAATCTTAGTTCGCATCTCATCTTTTCCACATTCATAGATGATGCTCTATGACTTGGAATATTTGGGAGGATGAAATTCCCACAACCGTTAGCTGCTAACCGAGCCGCTGGCACACCACAGCATCTCGGTTGTTTATTATTTCCTATTTCATTATTTCCCCTCTCCCTCTCTCTCAATCATCATCACCCTCATAATGGTAACCACTTTCTGTCTCTCTCTCTCTCTCTCTCTCTCTCTCTCTCTCCATAGAACCCATTCCTCCCGCAACCCCACAACCAAGCCTCTTTCTTTCTCATACACACAAATTGCAGTGTAGCTTCTTCGGTTGATGGTGGTGATGATCGATGCTTTTCATCTTCTCTCTAGTTCCTTCTTTACAGCTTTCTTTGCCTTGAATTTTCCTTTTCTTTAGTTTTTCTTTATACTGTGTAGTATTTATGCAAGTACATACTATATATATTACTAGTATAATAATATACGAGAAAAAAAGAGAAAGAAATGAAGGGAATAAAATGAAGAGAATTTAGAATTAGAAAGCCAGCACTAACTCGTAGGTATTCTCTTTCTGCTGGCATCCCATCTTTCCAGTTGTCTAATCCCATCTTCTTCTTTTTCGCCCTTTAACATCCCATCTTTCACCAATTCCCTTTTTTCCAATTAACTATCTCTCTCTCTCTCTCTCTCTCTCTCTCTCTCTCTCACTCACACACACAGACACACACACTCTCTCTCTCCTCAAGTCCCCGTGCTAATCACACCACCCCTTTCTTTCTCTCCCTCTTCAACTGTAATAAATTGACGAGGATGGAACGATGCAGAGAGAGAGATAGAGAGAATAGAGATGGGTATTAGCAAGGTGATCAAGTACGTAATTAGCTAATGCATTTCTCAAATTAGCTGCTTTCAGCTTAACGTACAGTTGTGGCTTAGCTAGCTAGCTCGAAATTCCCCAAGGGAGGGTTGAGAGGGAGAGAGATATACAATTGTTATTATTCTTGGCATATTCTTATGCAGCAGCAGCAGCAACAGCAACATCAGAAAGGAGCTGGAGGAATAAGGTCCCCATTCAGTGCCTGTGCCTCCTCACAGTCACGGACAACAACGGAGGCGGCCAGTGATCCGTTGCCGTTGGGTGCTGCAACTACTAGTACTATTGATCCCAGAAGAAGAAACATGGTGCAGCAGCAGCAGGAGGCGCAACACAGATTTGGGGGGGATCAGGCCCAACATGATCAGATGGGGGCAGCAGCTGCAGCTGGAGGTGCGGCGGAAGCAGCATCTCCAATCAGCAGCCTCCCTCCGGCCGTCGCTCATTTGTCCACCACGTCGGGTACAGGTACCGCCGCTGCAGGGAATTTTGAGCAACTACTGATCATGCCAGCTGTCACTTCAGTTGATGAGGATTTGTTCGGTGGTGGCGAAGATGAGGCAGATCGAGGTGGAAATGGTGGTTCCGCGGGAAACAGGTGGCCACGACAAGAGACGTTGGCTCTTCTCAAGATTAGGTCGGAGATGGATGTTGCCTTCCGAGATGCCACCCTCAAGGGCCCCCTCTGGGATGATGTTTCGAGGTAATTCAATTAATTACTCTTTACTCCTCCCTCTTAAATTAGATGTATCTCCTCTCCTCCGTCCATCATATCCATCCATCCATCCATCCATCCATCCATCAACATACACTATTGCCTACATATCCCAATACAGTACTCGCTCTCAAGCTAGCCAGCTGGCCAGCCATTCCCTCTTTAACTCAACAAACAAGTAACGGACTTAATAATTTCCTGTTGTAATTATATATTTTCTACCCACTACAATGTTGCTTAGTTCATAATTGCTCTCCGTAGGCAATTAAATTAGTGAAACGCCGGCTGCCCATATATAAATCTCTAATTCCTCACCAAATTCAAATCAAAGGATGAAAATTCTGGTAATTAACCAGACTAACAAAGAAAAATATAAGAAAAGAAAAGAAAGTATATATATATATATATATATATATATTTTGCAGTATTTTTTTCAAAGGGTGTTGGTAGATCTGGTTATGTATGGAGGCAACCGCGCTGACGCAAAGCATCAAAGAGTGAAGAGTCTGTAAAAGGCACTAATAATATTACGGAGTAATTTTTTTCAAAGGGTGTTGGTAGATCTGGGTATGTATGGAGGCAACCGCGCTGACGCAAAGCATCAAAGAGTGAGAGTCTGTAAAAGGCACTAATAATATTATCTACTGTCAAAACTTATACTTACGATTTTCATAATTTTTTATTTTTACTCTCTTCTTGTATTATAAATATTTTAGTTATATTTAAATATTTTTATAATTATAATCAACTTTAATAAAATTAATATATTTCTTAATCGATAGATTTTTCAAACGTAAATTATTTAGATGAAAAAAAGGGGTAATATATAGTACATACAACAATTATATATAATAATAATAATAATAATAATAATAATAATAATAATAATAATAATAATAATAATAATGATAATAATAATAATAATAATACTTCTTATTATCTCATTTATATCAAAGTTTATGGTCACGTACAAGTTCAATACACATGAATTACTCCTTTTTTTTATTATATCCCTAACCAAGTTGAGTATTTACGAAGTAAACAATGTACATTAATTTACTAAATATAGAATGTAAGTAAATATTTAAAAATTAGGCAGAAATTGTGAAGACATTTAGATTATGTTTAGATGGTTAATTCTAAAGCTTGAAATTGAAATTGAAAGAATAATTTGAATTTCATGGAGCTCAAATTATTAATTAAATTTTGATATTAAACTTTAAAGCTTGACATTGAATAGTTAAACATAACTTTATTGAAAATTTTAAAATGATAAATTTTTACTACCTCCGTCCCAAAATAATTATCATTTTAACAATTTTTACACAGATTAAGGAATATTACAAATAGACTGATGTACCCTTATTTAAGTTTATTTATTGTAGAGAAGCTATATGGTATTTTTCTTTTTCTTATTACCAACTCTCTTTAATGAGATTAATAAATAAGGATAATTTTGGCAAAATATGACCAAATATTTTTTAAAATTATATAACAATAATTATTTTAGAACAAATTTTTTTTATTGAAATAATAATTATTTTAGGACAGAGGTAATATATGTTAAATATAAATGAAACAAAAAGAGTAGTATAGAAGAAGATAATAGTAATTGGAATCCCAAGACAAGATTGGGAGTGAGTGGATGCGTGCCTTGGGTTTCAGCCCCCAATCAATGATCAACAATCAACAATCATCATCATACATATATTACCGATTAATAGCATTACTTTTGTCCCAAAATAATTGTGATTTTAATAATTTATACACAAATTAAGTTAATTTGTTAAAAAAAATTCATCTATCTTTATTTAAGTTTAATTATTGTATATAAGTTATAGGAATACTCTTTTTTTCTTTCTTTTCACCAACTCTTTTTAATGAGAGTAATAAATAAGGACAATTTGTAAAATATGGACCAATGTTTCTTGTAATCTTATAACGACAATTATTTTGGGACAAATTTTTTTTTGTTAAAACGATAATTATTTTAAGACAAATGTAGTATATGTTTAATCAATTAGAACAAGCTGGGTGGGACGAAGGGAGGAAGGTACTCCTGTGGATACGATCCACCGGTAATTATATCTAAAAGTAATACTATGTGTACCTAAAGAGTACCAAATTTTTTGTATCAAATGATTTGTCAGCTGACGTGGCACTTGATGTGATGCATTAATTATGATTTTTTTATTTTATTTTTTGTACCACATCAGCTGCCACATCCGCTGACACATTATTTGGTGCAAAAAATTTGTTACTCTTTAAGTACCCATAGCATTACTCTATATCTAATTAATACTCTTTCCATTCTGGATAAATGTTCCTAGTTGACAAAGCATAGAAATTAAGAAAAATGTAATTAATGATGTGCTGTAAAATATTTTTTGACGATAATACTTATGAACATTAATTGAGTTCCATTATTTTAAAATGAGAATCGCTATTCACACACCCCCTAATTTGTAAATCACTCTAAATACTAAGTACACCTCCCTCAATTTCTCATTTACCCCCCTTCCTCCTCTTTCCCAGCAGCCCCCCACTCCTCCCAGTAACCCCCCTTCCTCCCGCTCCTCCTTCCCCGTCATTCCCCCTTCCCCTCTCCTGTGAAATCACACGCACACACATACACACACGCCCCCTCTTCTCCCAACAACAACAAACTCATTAATATTCAAACAAAGTAAATCATTTTCTCCCAAATCAAAGAGTTGAAAAAAATAAAAAATAAAAATAAAGAAAGAGATACCTAGTGCGAGTTCCCTCCATGCTTCCTCCGCCGACTTTCTTTCCCTGTGCGAGCTCCCTCTAGTCCTTTGAACACTTTAGAGGTGTTCGGCAATCGCTGATAAACAACTTTAGAGTTTTATAATGACATTTTAATGATATTTTTGTAACAATCGAATATTTTAAAATAAGTGTGTTTTAATGACATTTTTGTACCAACCAAACAACTTTAGAGTTTTATAAAATAGTTGCCGAACATTTTAATGATATTTTTGTAATAATAGAATAAAGGGTAAATATGTCAAGTTTTATAATGACATTTTTGTAATATATGAGGGGGTGTACTTAGCAAATATGAGGGTGTGAATAGCGAGTCCCTTTTAAAATAAGTGTGTTTTTTTAGGATGTGTTATATTAAATAAAGCTTTAAGGGTATATTGGGAAGCGTTGTAGAGAATATGTACATGAAAAGTCTTTAGAAACATTAGTTGAGACATCTCAAAATAGAAAGTAGGAACATTTATCTGGGATGGAGAGGGTAATTATTACTCCATCCGTTCCACCCAAAGAGTCCAGTGTTTGAATAGTTTACTACTTAAGAAATATATTTGTCAATAAGGTTGGTTATAATTACAAAAATGCTTAAGCAAAGTCAAGATGTTTGTATCACAAATGAAGGGTAAAGTTGAAAAGTTCTCAGAAATTGTAAGCATAATTTTTAAAAGTGAACTTGTTAAGTGAAACATCTCAGAATAAAATAGTGAACTCTTTAAATTGAACACAGAGAGAATCATGTTTCAGCTCAATTCAACTCAAATCAATTCAAAAATAACTAGTCTATCGCTGCGTCTCTCCCATCTAATTCCCTCTCATTCATTCTTATTCCTTTATACCACCATCCTCAGCTCTAAGCTTCACCGCGATAGGCAGCTAGTTGACTCCCCCGAGCTTGTTTTATTTTATTTTTTAATCCCTTTTTTTTTTTTTTGGCCTTTCTCTTTTGAGAACAGTAGTTGAGAGAATAGACTAAATATAGAGTGCATGTCTTGCAGTTTTGAAGATGCATTTGTTTCTTCTACCATTGTCTCTGAACAACAAGGTCAGTGTGTGTGTATATGCGTTATTTATGATCAAGTCTTAAAATAAGAAGATAAAATAATCTATAAATATATAGTAGATCTAAGAAAGAAGAAGGTCCCTTTCTCTCTTTGGGAGGTGGCGCACATGGCTTATCTGTTCACATCCCCATCACCAATCACGAGATAAAAGCATCTAGTATAGTAGACTTTGTTTGTTCTAAGCGTACTCCTATATACTACGAGTGTGCGCTGGCGCTGGTTCTAGGCGCAGCAGGTAATTCAATTTTTAATTTTTTATTAACAATTCATGTAAGTATTTCCTTAAAGTAAATGTCCACTTGGCAATTTTTATTTACTCTCCTTATTAAATTATTGTCTTATTTTTCTTTTTTATTTATCTTTTAATAATTATTTTTTTGAAACGTTTTATTTTAGGATATTACTTTTACTATTTTATTTTTACTTTTTTTCTTACTTTAATTATGGGTCACATGTACTGGGCATTAAAGGAAACTACACAATAAATTAATATTAATAATCAAGTTAATTTATTTTTTTTAATTCGTGTACCAGGTTAAATAAGATAATAATTTAGAGACAGAGAGAGTATAAAATTGATACCCATCAATAGCTTTAGCTTAAACCCCCTAATTTCAAACATTAGTTATCATTAAAGAGCTTTCAAATAATTATTTACAAAACGTTAGGGAAGGTAATTGAAATTAATTGTTAAAAATAGAATTACAGTTAGGGATAATGACAAAATTACAACATTTTCTAAAATTACAATGACAATTTTGCTCACTAAAATTATTTTTAAAGATTAGTCGATGTAAAGTGGCAATATAGACCATATTTTTGTGTTCAAGTGGTGGTTAGGAATCAAAACACTAATAGATATCCATTATATTGTGGCAATCAAATATTTATACGGAGTACTTCCTCCATTTCTAAATGAGTTTCTTCTTAAATAAGTGTCCATTTTTATATAAATTTCTAATTTCACCTTTTGCACTTATGTGTCCTAGTGGAGATTTCTATTGTTGTGTATAGACATTAAGAACATTACTTGTGCTACGCCTAGAAATTAACTTCATTAATTTTAATAAAAAATTAAAAAATTACACATTCATTTAGAGGCGGTACTCCCTCCGTTCTTAAATTATTGTCTTGCTTTGCTTTTTTATCTGTACCTAAATAATTGTCTAGTTTAAAAATTATCTTTTTAGGACTTCATTTTTACCATTTTATCATTAATTTTTCTTCATACTTTAATTATGTGTCATATATACATGGATATTAAAAGAAACTATACACTATATCAATACTAATAATTAAGTAAATTGTTTTTTCTTAATCTATGTATCATATCAAACAAAACATTAATTCAGTGAAGGAGGGATTATTTATTTTTTAGGTGATCGTGTATAGTAGTATATTCTACTGATTCCAATACATTGGGATGGGATGGAGCGTGCATGGGGGCTGGGCCATATATAATTAATTGGCTGATTGCTGCAGGAAGCTAAGTGAGCTGGGATACAAAAGGAGTGCAAAGAAATGCAAGGAGAAGTTCGAAAATGTCCACAAGTACTACAAGCGCACAAAGGAAGGGCGTGCTGGCCGTCAAGACGGCAAGAGCTATAGGTTCTTCACCCAGCTTGAAGCTCTCCATGGCACCCCTACCAGTACCCCCGGCACCAGCAGTCACCCAACAACAACTGCAGTCAGCAACGACCCCACCAGCCTGCAGGTTGTTTCTCCTGTTCCTGTTTCAGTTGGTTTCGGGCTCGCCAGCCAGCTCAATATACCTCCTATATCCTCGGCAGTCGGTAGTATCCTGATTCTTCCCCAAAGCCAAGCTCAATCTCCTCCTGCCGTAGGAGCATTGGTTCCTTCATATTCCAGTGCATCTGCTGCACTAGTATCTGCTCCAGCACCACCACCATTTCTATCTGCTGGTACAATTGGAGTCAGCTTCTCGTCTGAGAGCACTTCAACATCTTCTTACTCCTCTGGCTCTGAGGAAGTGGAGGACGATGACGTGATGGAGCTTGAGGGCAACTTGGATGAAAGGAATCCAGCTGGACACGATGCAGCCGAACGCCACCAACGCAAGCGGAAAAGAGCATCATCATCACAGCACCACCCCCACCCCCATAGTAGCAATATTACTAGAAGGGAGAGAATGATGGAGTTCTTTGAGGGCCTAATGAAGCAAGTAATGCAGAAACAGGAGGCCATGCAACAAAGGTTTCTAGAAGCTATAGTGAAGAGAGAGCAAGACAAGATGATAAGAGAAGAGGCTTGGAAAAGACAAGAGATGGCGAGACTAGCCCGTGAGCATGAACTCTTGTCCCAGGAGCGTGCCGTTTCCGCTTCCAGGGATGCTGCTATTGTTTTTTTTTTGCAAAAAATAACGGGCCAGACCATCCAATTACCACCAGCTGCTACCATCCCTGTAGCCCCACCACCACCTCCACCACCAGCTCCTGTTGCTGTCCACCAACCACCATCGTCACCTCCACAACCTCCCCCATCATCTCAACAACTTCAACAACCACAACAACCTGAAAAAAATTATTTCCCACAAATGCAGCACCACCCCCGGGGCACACTACAGCTAGAGCAACTCTCTCATCAACCACCACGAAAAAATCCACAAAGTACTGAAACAATAGCAAATAACCCGCCATTTGTACCTATCTCCTCTTCATCGGAAATAGTGATTGCTGTCCCAAACCAGCAAGTACTGCCAGCGGAAGAGATCAATAGCACTAATGTTGCTGGCAATTTTGAGGCAACATCCTCAAGGTGGCCGAAAGCTGAAGTTCTTGCCCTAATAAAATTAAGGAGTGGCCTCGAGTCGAGATACCAAGAGGTGGGGCCAAAGGGCCCTCTTTGGGAAGAAATCTCTGCACATATGCACCAGATGGGCTACAAAAGAAGTTCCAAGAGATGCAAGGAAAAATGGGAGAATATCAACAAATACTTCAAGAAGGTCAAAGAAAGCAACAAGAAACGCCCTGAAGATGCTAAAACCTGCCCTTACTTTCATGAACTAGATGCACTGTACCAGAAGAAGATAATTGGTACTGGCACTAGCACTACTATTGCTGTCAACCAGATCATGAGGGCAGATGACCAAATTCAACATCAGCAGCAAGTAAAGGATATCAGCATGAGCATGGATCCAAAAATTCAACAGAGGCATGTTCCAGCGGCCATGCCCTCCCTACAAACAAAAATTGCTGCACAATCAGAAATTAAAGATGGAAGCACTAGTGATTTGCAGATACGAAATGGAGGCTTGACCGCAAGCCTCTTTGGAGAAGGAAGCGACGATACTGGTGCGGGTGGAGGAGCTAAGAAGGTATTTGTTGTTTTTCCTTTTTTCATTTTGAAAACGTTATCCACAGGTAAATGGTCATTTTCATTCAATGTCTTTTACTTCCACAAAGAAGACGCTCAAAAGAACTTGCCTTTTCCCAAAATTTTGCTGTCAAAAGGTTTTTCCACAAATGCAGATCCTCATCTTAAATGAGGAACTTTCTTTATCGCGAAGTCTTGCTAACATATATATAAATCCTAGACAGAGCTGAATCAAGAACAAATATCACATAATTTCCTTAAACTGCTTTGAATTTCACATTGGGCTACCTTTTGTTTAAAGGAAAAGGAAGAAGAGGGGAGTGTATCAATATTTATTGGACAAAAATTCTTGCTATGAAAAATAAAGGATAGTTAAAAATATTGAACAAGGGTCTTATCGTTTTATTTGAAGCCATTAGTAGTTGATCCTTAACTTTGTACTGAAGCCAGAAGGCATTGTGGAGGAGCAGCAGCCACAGAACCACCTTCGACAATTAATGATGAATGTCTATGGTGACACTGAGGAACCTGATAGCGATACTTTAGAGCAAGAGGAAGATGAATACAATGATGACGATGAGGATCTTGATGATGATGAGTCTGGAGAGGAGACGAAGATAGCTTACACAATACAATTCCAAGGACCAAACACAGGTTCCTCAAATGGGGGAGGGAGTGAGGCACCTTCCTTCTTGGCTATGGTTCAGTAAGACAATGCTTTCTGTCCCAACAATGTACCGTATGAACAATCTAGGTACTTGCTCAGTAACCTCACACAAAAGGATAAACGGCCTCTTGAGGCCGATAATCTTCTACACATACATACATACAAACATACATACACAGTATTCTTCACTTAGCTGCTTAATTCTTTCAACACTATCGTCATATTCTTTCTCCTTTGAGTCTCAGGTTAGTATTAGTTACTAAGATTAAAAATGCTGGATGGTAGTCAACTCTACCATTTACTGATTTATTGATTTGTTATCTTCACTGAATAAAGAACGTGAAAATTGGAATGAAAGGGGTTACATTCGGATTTTATGCAATAACCTTATATATATATATATATTCGCTGTAATCTTTTGAGAGAGAGAGAGAGTTATTGAAAATTTGATTCGACGAAGTGAATACAGATTCATCTTGAGTCCAATTTTCTAAACGTACACGAAAAAAAAATATGCCCTTCGTTAGGATTTTGGATCGCGAACCACGTATAGAATCGGAGCGGAACAATATTACAGATTAATATTAAAGGCCTAATACAATTCAACTAGGGAGATAACCTCACCGAGACGCTTGCGGATTACAAATGGGGGTGGGGGTAACATATGGCCTATGCTATGGGATTGAACCAGTACTATGGGAATGCAGCAGATCTGAACTGATCTACACAGCTTCACACCAAGGTTCAAACCTGTAAAACAGAGTTAGACCAAAACAAACATAGAGAGCAGAAAAACGTTAAGGAAAGGTAAAAGAAGTTAGGACGAAGAGCTTAAACACGCCGGTGTATTATTCCACCGACTCGCCGTCACCGGTGTCAAGCACCTTCGGCTAAAGCAACATCCGGCTCAGTAACCCTTTCTCAACCAAGTCCACCAAACGAGTCCACCGAGTCTCTAAACCCAAAACACACAGTGCCAAAAGGAGACCAACCACACACTGCCCAACCCGCCCCCAAACATCGGTGGCCCTCACGGAAGGACCCCCGTCGGACAGAACACTCACCGCCCCACTAACCCAGCAGGAAACTGAAACCCTCAAAGAAACAACAATGGCCACCACTAACTCGCCGAAGGAACAACCTTCAAGAACCCACAAGGCCACTAGCTAGCTCACCGAATGGGACAACCTTCAAGAACTCAATATCCAGGTGTATACTCTTACACACTCACAAAGAGAAGAGAGAAGAGAGAAACCCACAAGGACGTGACGGTAGAGAGAGGGAGAGGCACTGCTACAGAACCCCAACAAATCAAACCCTAGATTTGTTCTCTGCCATCTCACACACTATAGTGACGCAATGGAGAAGGGAGGAGAATATATATCACGGCAAAAATGAGGCACAGCAAGAGCGCACAAAGGAAGGATCTGGAAGCCTCAAGCTTTCGGTTTTGCACAAGTCATGGGCGGGCCTCCAAGGAGAATGGGATGGGGTTGGGCTTTCTATTTGGGTTGCCACTTACTTGGGCCAAGCCAACAAATACAACAATCTCCACCTTGGAACAAGTACTGGTTCAAAACAACTCAAGGACTCGAAGGACATATAAAGAATGGGTTCATCATCGCCTATCCATCACTTGTTCTAACACAAAGCTGGACCAAGCAAGGGAAAAAGCATACACGAAGTACATGCTGGAAATAACCGTCTAACATGCTCCACCACACAAAGTAGGAACATGAACGACACACAACATACACAGAGATTGAAGTGGATTTTCGGGGCAACACACGGAACACGAAAATCAATCACCGGGATCAAATTTTAGAATTTTAAAACAAGATTGAAATTTTGTTACCACAAAACATTTTAACTCCCAATGAAATTGGGCAATCAAAACACATTTAATCCTAATCCCCTCACAAAGAGTAAACCCCCTTACAAGCAACCTAGCTTTAAATCTAACACAACCAACCACATTTTGAGGCACTAAAATCCAAGAATGGTTCACAAGCAAAGAGTTAATATTACAAATTAAAACTTTTAACCAATCACTAGATGGTCTAGCCAAAACAAGTTGACACTCACCTAAATCTTCAATTTTAGGAAATTCAATCACTTTTTTATCCTCTCCGTTTTGTTCATTTTCTCCATTAATAGTTTCAGGATTAGTAAGCACAATTTTAGGATTTTCCACCATTTCGGTTTACACACAAGAACCCACATCAAGAGAACTTAACACATAGGGGTGCCCTACCGCAATAGGAGCCGGGGGAAGAAGGACATCAATAGCAAGTATAGGTTGAACAGGAAGCAAACAAGCGAATTCAGTTTCGTCAAACACAATCCCTGCAAATGATAACTTTAAAATCATTTTCTTCTTTTAACCACAATCTATACTTTTTCACCCTCTTCGCATACCCTAAAAAGACACACCGAATCGATCTAGGTTCAAGTTTGTTGTTCTCTCGATGAACATAAGCAGCACAACTGAGAACACGCAAATTTGAAAAATCTAAATCACAACCAGAAAAAACAGCTTCAGGATATTTTCCATTAAGCGGGATAAAAGGGGACCTATTCATCACTTACGCGGCAGTAACAATCGCCTCTCCCCAAAACCCTTTGGGAAGACCCGACGATGCAAGCATAACCCTCAGACGTTCTAAAAGAGTTCGACTCATGCGCTCCGCAAGATTGCTAGGGAAAGATTTTTCGTGATCAATCCCACTCTCATCGTAAAATCTCTCAAATTCTTAGTTACATAACTCTACCCCATTATACTTTCTAAGCGTCTTAATTTTCATACCGGTATGATTTTCAACCAAAACTTTCCAAATTTTAAACTTTTCAAAAGCGTCACATTTTTCTTTCATTAGGAAAATCCTGACTTTACGTGAAAAGTCATTAACAATAGATAGAAAATATCTATTACCACCATGAGTGGGACCACACGAGGGTTCCCACATATCCGCATGTATCAATTCTAAAAAAAATTTGCTAGAGTATTTTTCAAGAAGGGGAGGAGGAAAACTAACCCTATGTTGTTTGCAATTCACACAAGTATCACATAAAGGCACACAAGAGATCATATCATCACCAAAAACTCCATTTTTACATAAAATTTCTAAGCCTTTACTACTTAAGTGACCAAGTCTTTTATGCCACAAATCTGATTTTTCATTCTTAAAAACATTTGTTTGATTTTCATTAAAAGACACAGGCACACTATTGCAAACATACAAATTCTTTTGTTTTCCAGCTTTGAAAATTATCAAGTTACCATTTGAAATTTTCATCAAAACCCTTTCCCCATCTACCCTCTAACCCATCATTTTCTAAACATGCACAAGACATCAAATTGTTACACAAATCAGGCACATGTCTCACATTTTTCAAAGTTAAAATATATCCAGAATCAAATCTCAAGCACACATGGCCAATTCTAGCAATTTGACACATTTTCTTGTAAGTCAAAGAAACTTTTCCAATTTTTACCTCTTTGTATGACGAAAACATGTTTTTATAAGGTGTTATGTGAAATGTACATGCAGAATCAATAAGCCACTCATTTTCACATGCAGAAATAGAAGGCACATAATTCAATTCAATTTCACAAGTTTCCATCACCATCATCATCACTTCCAGAGGCTAAATTACAGTCATTTTTCTCATTTTGATTCTGATTTTGAACTTTCTTTTTAGGATTTGGACAATCCCTTTTAAAATGCCCAGACTCGCCACAATTGTAACAATTTCTATCTCACTGAGCTGATCTAGACTTGGACCTACCCTTGCTCCTTCTAGTTTCATTTTCAAAATTTTGATCTTGATTCCTATTTTGCCAATTGTTTCTATTTAGCGTCCTCCCTCTAACCATATGGACCTCACCGGAAGTCAACAAACTACCCTCACTGGCCCTCAACTCTAATTCCTTACTCTTTAACCCACTTATCACCGTATCAAGAGTCAATGCATCCCTACCATACTTGTTTGCAGATTTCACCTCCGCATAACACTCAGGAATGGCATTAAGAAGAACTATAGGTGTATATTCGTCAATATGTTTATCACTGGTTCGCTTAATATCTTGTACCAGTTTTGTAAAAAAATCAAGATTTTCATTCATATCTTTGCTGAAGTCAAGTTTAAAGCAAAAATACTTTTCTAGAAGATATAGTTTGTTAGGTAATGAAGTTTCAAAATATAGATCTTTTAGGTTTTCCCAAAGTGCTTTCGCAGATTCCAACTTAATTACCAAATTTTCGCAAAACAGAGTCTGACAGATTTAACATAATAGATGAATATGCACATTCATCCATTTCCGCTCTAATTTCCTCCGTATCTTTTTCAGCAAAGTTTAATGTTTTGGCCTTAAAAAAATTTTCTTTGATTAAAATCCCTCTCATTTTCTGTTGCCATATTGAAAAATCATTTTTTCCATTAAACGATTCTAGACTATACATTGCAGAGCCAGCCATTTTAAAACACAACAATAGAAATAATCAACCACAAAACAGATTATAAGCAGGTAACCAGCATGCAACAACAGATCTACACAAAACCAAGCAGAATACTACCAACTCAGAATAAAATCAGATCTAAGCATGCAATACCACAACAGATCAAAAAACCAAACCACAGAAAAATAAAACAGAGCAACAAATACCAAGACGAAAGAAGCTCACCCAGAAACTCTAGATTAGAGTTTCTAATTTGGATTGAAGGAAGCCCTACCTCGTACGATTCACCGTACGCAACCAGAAGCTCTGATACCACTGTTGGGATTTTGGATCGAGAACCACGTATAGAATCGGTGCGAAACAATATTACAGATTAATATATATTAAAGGCCTAATTATACAATCCAACTAGGGAGACAACCTCATCGAGACGCTTGCGGATTACAAATAGGGGTGGGGGTAATATATGGCCTATGCTATGGGACTGAACCAGTACTATGGGAATGCAGTAGATCTAAACTGATCTACATGGCTTCATACCAAGGTTTAAACCTGTAAAACATAGTTAGACCAAAATAAACATAGAAAGTAGAAAAACGTTAAGGAAAGGTAAAAGAAGCTGGGACAAAGAGCTTAAACATGTCGGTCTATTATTCCACCGACTCGCCATCACCAGTGTCAAGCACCTTTGGCTAAAGCAACATTTGGCTCAGTAACCCTTTCTCAACCAAGTCCACCAAACGAGTCCACCGAGTGTCTAAACCCAGAACACACAGTTCCAAAAGGAGACCAACCACACACTGCCCAACCCGCCCCCAAACACCGGTGGCCCTCACGGAAGAACCCCCACTGGACAGAACACTCACCGCCCCACTAACCCAACTGGAAACCGAAACCCTCAAAGAAACAACAATGGCCACCACTAGCTCACCGAAGGAACAACCTTCAAGAACCCACAAGGGCACTAGCTAGCTCACCGAAGGGGACAACCTTCAAGAACTCAATATCCAAGTGTATACTCTCACACACTCTCATACACTGACAAAGAGAAGAGAGAAGAGAGAAACCCACAAGGACGTGACGGTAAAGAGAAGGAGAGGCACGACTGAAGAACCCCAGCAAATCAAACCCTAGATTTGTTCTCTACCATCTCACACACTACAGTGACGCAAGGGAGAAGAGAGGAGAATATATATCACGGCAAAAACGAGGCGCAGCAGGAGCGCACAAAGGAAGGATCTGGAAGCCTCAAGCTTTCGGTTTTGCACAAGTCATGGGCGGGCCACCAAGGAGAATGGGCTGGGGTTGGGCTTTTTATTTGGGCTGCCACTTACTTGGGCCAAGCCAACAAATACAACACCCTCAATTTTGTACTTTGGTAAATATTATCTAGCTTGTAGTCAGTTGGAACATTAAAAATTCCACCATGTACAATTTATCTTTTGACATTTCTTCTTTCTGATAGAGTTGGATGCAGAAATTTGAAAATTAATGAATGAAGAAAGAATAAAGTAAAGGAACAAAAATGGAAGGTAACATTGTAGTAACAAGAGGAGAATATGGAAATCTCACTTTAGATTTTCTTAAGGACATTGGTGAGGCTTAGAACATAATATGTTCACACGCTGCAAAATCACCTTTTGGATATGCAGTATTCATTAATCCAACTCTGGTGTGCTCTTATTTCTTTTCATTTTTGCTTTAAACTTGGATTTTGCCATGAGTGTTTGTACTGTGTTTGTAAAGTTTTCAGCTGCCATCGAAAGGAGGAGGACGCCACAAAATATTACCTGCCAAAAACAACTCTTCATCAGTAACCGACTAACCATGTTCTATAAGAATGCAGGAGTGTTAATCCAACAGGGAAGAGCAGGCTTGAAACACATGGGCATTGACACATTCATGCGTGTGTTTGTGTGTGTGTGTGTATATATATATATATATATATATATCTGTGTGTGTGTGTGTAACCATTTGATACTTCGTCAATGGCCCTCCATAGATTCACCTATACAAGCTACAGCAAAAGTTGCAGAAGTAAGAGCTTAAACACGACTTGCAAATAATCCAATGAACATGGTAAGAATAGGAACCACTACAGGTACTAAAGAAAAAAGAACAACTAATTCATCAGCTAAAATCTTTCTGGATCAAAGTCTTTGTGAAATTATAAGATGCTTGTCAAGGGTTGGTCTTGGGCCCATTTTCCATTACCCAAATTACCTTTAAATTGCTATAATTGGAAGAGCATTTTTTTATCAATTTAGTTTCTAGCTTATCATAATTGGAGTCCTTACATCAGAATGTCATAAAATTCTTTCTTGCTTGTTCTTCCCTCTTTTAAATTATTTTTACTTTTGATATATGGATCTCTTCCATGGTGGTTTTCTTTCGCCTAGCTAGTTGTAATTGTCATTATTTTTAAAACACGTAAAATTAGGATACTGGCCAGTTTTTAAAATTATTGTTGAAAGACATTGGGGATTTCAAGTTCCCCATAAGCTAATTTCTAGCCTAGAGATGTAAGAGATGATTGTGAAGAGACAAATATTATGCAAATTGCCCGTGAAAAATTCTTTCGAGTTGGTAGTGTGGCAGTGATTAACATCAAGGTCTTGGTTCAGACCCCAACAGGAATTCAAACAACAATGACTTGTAGTCGTAGGGGAAGATCTAGGAATTTGATGGAAGATCTAATTTGAGAAACAAAATGTGCGTGATGTTACACAAAATGTCACAGGTTGCTCCGAGAGTGAATATGGATATCTAACACTAATTCTCATATATAACAAAATCTGGTACAACTCAATAACAAAACCCAAATATTACAACAATATTTCTAACAACCACACTAGGTTCGCTCTCTACCCCACCTCGTAGCTAGCCACGTTTCTGCTGCGCACTCTGGTAATTGAAAAGTCACTCCTGCGATCAGTATCATTAATGTGTAATTACAACAATATTAAGTTTTTGATATCCATTGAGAGTTAGTGTAAATAATAAGCAGATTTCTATTATGGTTCTTTAATAAATGATAGACAATCCCTTAGTTGTTGCTCAACTTTGATACCAATTGAAATAGCCAAGACAATCAGGCTTCTTATTCACAGTCAATTGTTTGAAAAAAAATTGAAAGAAGGTAGTTTCCAAGTTAATAAAGCAGTTTAGGTATAATCAAAAATGCCTTAATATTAACAGGATTCTAGGTAGGTTCAACTTAATATCATTACATAATATACTAATCATTAACTTTGACTTTATTATCTAAAATAATATAAATAAATAAAGTCAACAAAATATTTTCAAGTCAAATAAATTAAATATAGTATTAAATTTGTTTATATTTTAAAATAAAAATAGGTAATTTTTGGGATCTCACACAAGTCCCAAACCCCCTCTTCCTCTTCTGCCGACGAGGCCTCTTCGGATGACGAGCTCCTCATCACCAAGGTCGTATCAAGCGCCAGGACTTCTGTCTTGGATGAGAAAGCAGATATAAGCTCATCCAATCCTGCTCGCAGAAGGCTAGCTGCCCGGGGCGGTCACCAGGTCCCTCGCCGTAGGGCTTCACCTGACCATTGGAAGACTTTTGACTCTTTTCGAAAAGTCCAAGCCTGGTTTACGACACTGGGGATTAGCTCCGCAGATTACCGTGCGACCGTGATGGACTTCACGGAATACCAAAATCAGGGGGAGAAGATGCTCTTCTTCTACGACTTCTTCAGGGTTGGTCTACGCCTCCCCCTTGATCCTTTCATTGTTGAGTTCCTGACTCTAGCTCAGGTCGTTCCCTGTGACCTGATGCTCAATATGGTCAGGATCTTGGTGGCCTTCACTATCGCCTACCGCCTGCTTGATCATAAACCTTGTCTGATACTACTGAGAAAACTCTTCCAATTTTCCATCGATAAGAATTCAGGGAAAATTAGTGGCCGTAGCAAACCGGGTGCACTGAAGTTGTTCAACCCGTTCCCCAACAAGGCTGACAAGTAGAACAGCAAATCGCTGCTCGTTGAATCTAGGTTGGGCTGGCCATTTCCTCCGCCTACTGACAAGGTCAAAGTGCCAACCTACACTAGGGATGGTTTTACTTCGGTTGAGGGCCACCTAATGAACACTTTGAAAGAAGCCTTGGGTGTTGACGACTGCGAGCAAGAGTGGTTCCTCGACTGGAAGCCTCTGGTCAGCTCGGGTGAGGTTTTGATATTGGCATGTGTTCTGCGGTCAGAGATAAAGGGTATTGTCCCTCGAGTTGTTATGACTGAGGAGCGTGCCTACCCTGCCTGGAGCCTACACCAGGATGCCAGCTTTTCCAGTGACTGGATAGCATGCAAGGAGCTGGGCTCAAGCTACATCACCTCCTACGACCCAACGAGTTAACCTTTTACCGATTCCTTGTTGCCAACTTATACGCTGCACCATTTTTGACTGTTTCCTTGCTTCTTCTGTGCAGGGTTGATGAATGTTGATGTTCCGAGGGTCTCCGCTCTTCCCGAAAGACCGAGGATTCTGCTCGCTAGCGCGAGCTAAGAAAATTGGTTCCTTCTGCCCTTTCGAAGGTTGTTACCACTGGGCAGCGCGGAAGGGACACCCCACTTGCAAAGGACAAGGGGAAGGTGGTAACCCCACATCATAAGGTTGGGCCCACGGTTAGCTTCTTCTAATTCTGGATGTCCTTCATGAAGGCGAGAAGGCTTCACTATGCCCACTAATTGCAAGGCTGTGAGGCCTTGATGAACGAGCTGGCTGACGTGCCGAGGATTGCCGGGATCGACCTCTAGGCGAGGGGGCACCCTACAACTATGGTGGGCCAAGGTATTTTAAAGAGAATCCTGCACTTTGATGTGTACAAGGAGTGCAGTGACTCGAACAACGTCATTCTTGGAGACATAGGCATGGCCTTCTATGAGGTATTCTTTCTCTCCTTTTGCTTTTATGGTAGATCCCTCTACTTTTTTCCTTGCTCATTTTTCATTAGTTTTCAGCTTGTGACCAAATTCTTCACCATGGCTAACTGGGCTAGTGATGGAGCCAAAGCCTCTACTAGCCTGAGCGAGGAACTTAAGACAGCCAACCTGATTCTTGAAGAAAAGAATGCTGAACTCCTCGTGAATGACAAAGAGGTGCTCGAGAAGGCTGGCGATATCACCAAGCTTGAGTGTGAAAAAATCACTCTTGTTTGCAAGCTTAAGACATCCAAGGTCAATGAGGAATCCTTCCATTCCCGCGTTGCTCAGTTAGAGAAGAAGGTGAGGATTTAGAGGTTGAGAGGACTGCCCTGGCTGGGAAAGTCGAGCAGCTGAGGTCCTATAGTGCCTAGGTAAGCGAGCTGGAGAGAGAAGAGATTATATAAAAGTACTTGGCCTCTGAGGAGTATACTATAGAGCTGGGCAAGAATCTGCACCCATACTACATTCAAGGCTTGGAGCATACCTTTCGCATGGCTGTAAGCAGCGGCCATCCAGGCCTTACTGTTGACCTGCTGGCTGAATGGGGCGTAGCCAAGCACTATAGCCTGGATGCTCGGTGTAGCTACTCACGGGTGCCTTATACAAAGGACAATCGCGAGCTGGTCAAAGAGGCTGACCAGGAGCAAGGCCAGGAGAAGTGGTTGCCCCTAGCAGTCTTGGAGGTAAATGTCAAAACCGTCATGGCTGCCCTCAAGGAGCTACGGCTGGCCAAGACATCGGCTGAGGAGGAGGCTGCTGTGGCCAGTTCTGATGAAGTCCCTCTACTGATGATGCTTTTGCTGCAGAGGAAGAGGATGCTACTGCCCACGATCCTCCCCCACTGTAGAGGGTCAGGCTTAGTTTTTAACTCGCTGCGTCGAGCATTTCCTTCTAGCCTGTGGGTCCTACTTTGTTATTTTTAGTGTACTTGTCATTATTTTAATATAAAAAACACTTTTGTGATTCCCTATCTTTGAACTATCGCATGTTTCTAGATTCAATCAACTTTGAGGGCGTTCTTCAACCACAAAAACTGAATCTTGCGAGTATGAACAATAGATCTTCGACCCGCGAACATAACAACGACCTAAAACATTAACCAAGGAATCAGCCTGTCCTATGAGTCACCATAATAAACCTTAAGGTTAAACCAAGTCATGAGCTCGACCTACGAGCAATCAGTGACATAAGAGGTTGATCAAGGTATAAGCTCGACCTGTGAGCACAATAACAAGCCTTGAAATTAACTAAGTCATGAGGTCGTCCTGTGAGAAGTCAATGACCAAAAATTTAATCAAGGTAACTACTCGACCTGTAAGGATAATGTTAAACCTTAAGATTAAACTAAATGACGAACTTGACCTACGAGCAGTCAATTACCTAAAATTTAATCAAGGTATCAGCTTGTCATGCGAGAAAAACAATAGACCTTAAAATTAACACAGTCACGAGTTCAACCTGCGAACAGTCAATGACCTAAAAGGTTAATCAAGGTACCAACTCGGCCTACGAGCGTAATAGTAAACTTCAAGATTGACATAACCATGAGCTCGTCCTGCAAGCATTCAGTGACCTAAAAGATTAATCGAGGCATCAGTTCGGCCATCAAGTTACACATTCACTTTAAGCTTGAATAACCAGTATTGCTTCAGAATTTTGACTTTTATTGATTCAAAATCTGCCCATTACATATGAAAAACCAAAAGAACCTATCCACTAGTAATAATACTTTTTGAGGTGATCCGCATGCCACAGGTGTTTCAATGCTGTTCCATCCCTTGCTCGCAGCCTGTAAGTTCCTTCCTTGACTACCTGAGTCAATTGGTAAGGCTCCTCCCAGTTTGGTGACAGTTTTCCCCTATCTGTTCACTGACTGTTGCCTCCACCTTTTTTAGGACCCAATCACCAACCTAGAATGACCGCTTATGCACTCTCTTGTCATGATGGACCTTAGCCCGTTGCTTGTAATTTATCATTCTCATCCTTACCTCCACCAATTTTTCCTTGAGTAAGTCTAAGTCGACCTGGCAAGCTAAAGTATTCTCCTACTCGTTGTAATGCGCCACTCGCAAGCTGGGTAGAGCCATTTTTATTGGAGCATAGCTTCTGACCTATAGATTAAAGCAAATAGAGTTTCTCCTGTTGGCCCCCTGACCGCCGTTCTGACCGCCCATAATGTCGAAAGTAGCTCATCTAGCCATCTTTCTGCTCGTCCCTCTAAATTTCTCTTGAGAGTGTACAACACCTATTCGCGGCCTCGGCTTGCCCATTACCCTGAGGGTATGCCACCGAAGACTTCCAATGCTTAGTATGTAGATTGCATAGGGCTCAGTAAACTGATTAGAAAACTGAGTGCCATGATCAGAGACAATGGCCCGGGGAACCCTAAAACCACACCATATGTAATCATGCACGAAATTGATGGCATTCTCCTCAATAATATTTACCAAAGGCTTTGCTTCTACCCACTTAGTAAAGTAGTCAATGGCCACAATCGCATACTTACAGTTTCCTCTCACTGTTGAGAATGACCCAATCAAGTCTATTCCCCACATGTCAAATGGCTAAGATGCGACCACTGGGGTCTTCTCGGTTGCGGGATGTCCGCAAACCGCTGACACTTATCACATTTCTTTACGTAAGCATCTGCATCCTTTTTCAGCATCATCCAATTATATCCAAGAGTCAGGACCTTGTCAACCAGTGTCCTTGCCCCTGGGTGGCCACCACACACTCCCTCATAAATCTCTGCTAGCAACCTCTCAATCATTTCTAGCCTCACATATCGCAACAAAAGCTTCGAGAAGGATCTCCGATATAGGACACCACCAACTACTGTGTATCGAGCTGAGTGCTTCCGGACGATTCTGGCCTTGTCCCTGTCCTCAGGCAGTAATCCCTGCTTGATGTATTCCTAAATCTTGTCAATCCAGTACCTTTCTATCATCTCAATGTCTATGACCTGCTCTCTTTCTATAGCAGGCCTATCCAGGTACTCGATTACTATTGTCGGGCTCAACACCTGAATGTCTTCTGTGGCCATCTTGGATAGATAGTCTAGTCGCACATTATCTGCTCGGTTTATCTGAACAAGCTCCCAAAACGACAAACGAGCCAACAGTCCTTTAACCTGCAGCTCGCAGTATTTGTTCAAAATGGGGTTATTCACCCTATACTCCCCCCGAACTTGGTTCACAATGAGTTGTGAATCACTGTGTTCGACCAAAGGAGAGACTCCTATGATAAGTGCTAACTCCAACCCTGCGACTAAGGCCTCATATTCTGCTTGATTATTGGAAGCCAGAAAGTTAAATCGCAGAGCCTTTTTAAGTTCCTCCCCTTGGAGAGGGGAGACAAGTAGGACTCTTACCCCGCTACCCTCTTTACTTGCAGCACCATCCACAAATAACTGCCAACATTTATCTGGTCGCTTACATGGGGGGGGGGCAGTACAAGTGGTGGGGACAATCTTTGCTGGACTTCATCCTGTCTAGAAAAGCTAGTTTCGACCAGGAAGTCTGCCAGTGACTGTTCCTTAATAGCCCTTCGTGGTTGATACTCGATATGAAATTCTGTCAACTTGATCGACCAGGCGAGTAGCCGGCCGGAGAATCTTGCGAAGACGGTAGTTAGAGTATACAATAACTACATGTGCAGAAAAGTAAGCTTGCAATTTTTGAACTAATACAATAAGCGAGTAAGCTAACTTCTCTGCATTAAAATAATGAAAGTTAAAGCTTTTGACACATAGTACACAGGCTTTTGACTACCGCTTTCCTCCCTAACGAGTACTGCGGTGACACAGCCTGGTCGGTGGCCGCAAGATACATATAAATTCTCTCGTACCATAAGACAACTTAAGAGAGGAGGTTTACCGATGTAATAACCGAGCATATCATTAGCATGTTAATCATATGATTTTGTGCATGCATTGTTAAGTTGATTATCTTGGTTCATGATTTAGATTTGATGAGTCGTAAACTCATGATTTCATGTTTCGGTACTTTACTTTCTTGCATTGTTTCGTAGCGTAAATTGAACCGAAATGGAAGAGATGAACCATGATACTTTGAACCTAGGTATACTTGATGTTATATAGGTTTTATGTTGTTAAATCGAGCCTTTAAAATGTGAAGTGTGTTGTGTTAATTCGAAGTTACAAAACAAAGAAGTTGTCGACATTGTTTTTGGTTTCGTAAACTTTCTCGTGACTTTAAATTGATCCTAGGATGATATTGAACCTTTAGGGACATCCTTTGATGTGTTATAAGTGTTTTACAATCATACCTAGGAGTGTACGAGCGATCGAATCGAGAAAACAGAGCGAAAAACAAAAATTACGCGACACTGATGAACAGTGCGCGCCCTAGCGCGCCTGGTATGGACAGATTGACAGATTTTGTTTTTTTTAGGTTTTTCTTGATTTCCACCTCATGCTTTAGCTTCCTAATCTGGTTAAAATCTTGGGTAAGCCTTGGAAGAACATATCCAAGCCTTCTAAACACAGAAAATACTCAAATCTCTCTCTCAAATCTTCCAAAATTCTCCCAAAATTCTACTTTTTAACCTAGGGTTTATATGTGTTCTTGCATGAGTTTTTGCTCTTACACCAAAGCAGCAACAAGGGGTTGACCTAGGGGACTTCAAGGCTATTTTAATCACTGAAATATAGGGGTTAATCAAGGGTTTAGCTCTTTGAATTGGTAAGGGACCTCTTACTTATCCATGTTGTAGTTTAATCGATTTATTTCGGCTATTATCAATTGCTAAGTTGTTATTATGGAAATTTTATGATTTTAAGCCATGCTATGATGTTTATTAGGCTGATATGATTATGGGTATGTGTTAATAAAGTGTGTTGATGTTCATATGAGCCTTGAAATTGTTGTAGTTCGATTGTGTACTTGAATTGGTGAAATCGGCAAGAATTTGAGAAAGTATGTAACATGGATGTAATTTAGGGTTTATGACTTGATATTGAATGGTTTGAGATGGTTAAAGTTTTCATTATTTTGATTTATGAATTAAGAACTCGAATTGATCCTTGGAAGATAACTGATGGATGAGTTTTATACTCATCTAAAGGGTACTTTTCCGGCTTAGATTTAGTGATTTCTCGAGCTTTTTGTTATCTGATGTGGGTTGTTAGTGTATTTTTGAAGTTTCAGGGATTGAAGGAGACATTTATGAAATTTAGGGGTCTCCGGTGTTATTGCAGAAGTTTCAGGGTTCAAAGTGCAAAGAACAGAAAAGTTGGAAAATTGAAGCTATGCGGACGCCTAAGGCGGCCGCTTACATTCCAGAATGTGAAGACTTCGTATGCGCTCGCATGAAGCGGTCGCATAGCCTTGCGATAAGCTATGCGGACGCATGAAGCGGCCGCATAGCGGCGGATTTGGTTTTGCCCTAATTTGTGTTTGTTTAGGAAATTTATTATAAAAGGGGGCTAAGTGAGTGAAATTGAAAAGACATCTTGGAGAGAAAAATACAGTTGAGATTATTCTGTAATCTTCTTCTTAATTTCTTCTTCTTTCAAGAATTTGAGAATTCTAAGTATGGTTTATGAAGTAGTTTTTGTTTTTGCAATTATGATGAGCTAAATTCATCTTTCTAGGGATTGGAGGTAAATTGTATCAAATTCTTATGCTCTAATTTATTTATAATTCATTCAACATCTTGTGTTTCAATGCTCTAATCTCTTCTGGTATTTATATGTGAAGGTATATTTTACCGTTTAGATTATTTGGATATAGTGAATTGTACGACCAGAATACATAAGCTATATGTGTGCCATCTCCATTGTTACTTAAATTCTATTGATTCATGACCATGCTAAGATAGAATTTAGGTGTTATAATCTTTGTGTGCTTAAAGGATTCTTGAATTGTTATATGGACGGACCAAGAAAGTATAACAATTTGAGAATACTAAGATTACAAACCGTGACCCAAGCGTCCCAATCTTTAGTCATGTGATTACCCTTGATGTTGTTTGATATATTATCTGCATGAGCATAAGAAGGCGATACAATTGAAATCCAATTCCTAGATTCTCTCCATATTTGTTAAACTTCTTATTTATTTGCTTTGATAATTTAGTTGATAATTTTAGGTGGTAAATTAGTTTAAATTATTGTCAGTAGTTTTTAAGAAAAATCAAACCCCCCCCCTTTGTCTTTTACTTTTGTTCCTCAAGTTGCTAGTTAACATAATCAATCATTCTCTTGTCTCTGTGGTTCGACCCTTGTTTTTGCGCAACTATACTCCGGTATTCTCGTGCACTTGCGAGGTAAATTTTCATTCATCAAGTTTTTGGCGCCGTTACCGGGGACAAGTTAGATTGATTGAGTTAGTTTAACTGGTAACGTCGTGGTGTCTGAACTTTTATGTTCGATCGCCGTTCACTAAATCCCACGCTGGCGGAATTCAACGATAATATTAATCGGGTAGGTAGGAACGTAGAGGAAGAATTAAATCAGGAAGAGCATCTACCAAATCCTGAACCTGACTTGCAATTGGATCAGCAAAACAATAACATGGCTGCACAAAGGTATATGAAGGATTATGTTCGCCCTAGAATTGACCAATCACCCTCTGCTTCGGCACTACCTGCTGCCGCTAGAAATTATGAAGTTAAGGGTCATTACTTGAATCTCTTGCCTTCCTTTCACGGAATGGCTACAGAGGACCCTTTGAGTTTTCTCCGTGAGTTTCACGCCACAGTGGATAACCTCCCTCTTGGAGCGTTAACGGAGGAACAACTCAGGATGCGCTGCATTCCTTTCGCTTTAAAGGATGCAGCCAAAGTTTGGTGGAACACTCTGCTTCCAGGCAGTTTGCAAACGTGGCAGCAAGTGGCTGACACGTTCATTCAGAAGTTTTATGCACATCCCACCCTGGCTGAAATGAGAAAGAAAATCATAAATTTTGCGCAAGAGCCAGGAGAGTCTTTTCATGAAACGTGGGACAGATATAAACAACTTCAATTTCAATGTCCCCATCATGATTTTCCACCTTCTATTTTGTATCAACAGTTTTATGATAATATTTGCCCAAGTCACCAAGCCATGGTGGACAATGCTGCAGGTGGGTCGATTCTTGAAAAAACACCCGATGAGGTGAGGGATTTGTTTGAAATGCTTGGGGCAAATTCCCAACAGAAAAGTGTGAGGGGTAAAGCAAGGGGAGTTTATGAGATTAATAATAACAGTACCTTAGATAGGAATCTGCAATATTTGATGAAAAAGGTTGAGGAGCTCTCTGCTGCGAAACCTAATATGCAAATGCCTAATATTCATAATTCATGTTCTATTTGTGGTGTTTATTCTCATACTACTAACTCTTGTCCATCCAGTGCACAATTTCCTGAATATGTTGAGCAGGTTAATGCCATGAATTCGTATCCTCCAAGGCCTCGCAATGATCTGTATTCAAATACCTACAATCCGGGTTGGAGGAATCACCCAAATTTCTCATGGAGTAACCCGAAACCTCTTCATCAACCCCTACCACAGCCGCAGCAGGCAGCTGTTCAGCCGACTCAAACTCCTTTGGAGGAGATGTTCCAGCACTTTATACTCGAAAGTTGGAGGAACCAGCAAGATAATGAGATGAGGTTCAAGCAGAATGAGCAGATGCACAAGCAACATGAGGCAGCATTGAGCAAATTGGAGAATCAAGTTGGGCAGTTGGCCAAATCCCTGCAAGGCCACAAGCAAGGAACGTTCCCAAGTCAACCAGAACAAGCCCAGACAGTCATGGTGCTTCGTAATGGTAAGGTGATAGGTAGTGAGGTAAATCCTGAACCTACTCCTGAGGTTAGTTGTGAAAAGAATGTGGAAGTGGGGAAGGAACAAGCTAAGGAAATTCCACAAGAAACTCCAAAATCTCCTTCCCCAACTCCATATTCGCCACCTATTCCTTTTCCTGGCAGATTAATGAAGAATAAGATGGATAAACAATTTTCAGAAATTTATGAGATGCTTTCCAAAGTAAACATAAATCTTCCTCTGTTAAATGTGATCAAGAACATTCCATCTTATGCAAAATTCTTCAAAGATCTCACTACCAGGAAACATAGGTATGAAAAGAATGAAAAGGTGATAATATCTGAGAATGTTAGTGCCGTTCTTTAGCAGAACCTCCCACCTAAACTGAAAGATCCCGGTAGTTTCAACATCCAAATTTCTTTGGGGGATTCGAAAAAGGTGAAGGCAATGCTGGATTTAGGTGCTAGCATTAATTTAATGCCTTATTCTGTGTATGAGCAATTGGGTTTGGGAGAACTAAAACCCACCACAATGTCCTTGCAATTGGCTGATCGATCAGTGAAACATCCTATGGGCATTGTGGAGGATATTTTAGTTCAGGTTGATAAATTGATTCTACCAGTAGACTTTGTGGTTTTAGAGATGGAAAAACAGGTTAGTGCTAATCATGAAATGCCTATTCTCCTTGGGCGACCTTTCATGGCTACTGCTAACACTGTCATTAATGTGAAGAATGGTAAGTTGTCCATGTCTGTTATGGACGAAACTGTTGAGATATCTGTGTTTGATGCGATGAAATTGCCTGATGATATGACTGAATGCTTCTCTGTTGATATGTTAGACTCTTTGATCTCTGAGAATGTGGAGAATGAGCTGATTTGTGATGAAATCGAGGCTCTTCTGAATGGTGGTGAGAACAGGGATGATGAGGAAGTCCGTGAAATAACAGCTGTCTTCGATAAGACAGAAGAGAAAATTCCTAGTTACTCTCCTTTTCACCCCCTAGGGCATTTTAACACAAAACTTGTGCCCTCTGTTGTATCCCCTCCTAAGTTAGAGTTGAAACAATTGCCTGAAACATTAAAATATACTTTTCTTGGGGAGGGAAATACTTTTCCTGTTATAATTGCATCTGATTTGACTAATGAACAGGAAGAAAGGCTGCTTTGTGTTTTGCGTGCACACAAAGAGGCCATAGGTTGGACTTTGGCTGATATCAAGGGGATTAGCCCTGTCATGTGCATGCATAAGATAAATCTTGAGGAAGGTGCCAAGCCTTCAAGGGAGCACCAAAGAAGACTTAACCCTCACATGGAGGAGGTAGTAAGAGCAGAAGTGCTCAAGCTACTTGATGCGGGTATTATATACCCAATAGCTGATAGTAAGTGGGTGAGTCTGGTACAAGTTGTGCCAAAGAAATCGGGAATCACTGTGGTGAAAAATGAAAAAGAGGAGTTAGTGCCCACAAGAACAATTACAGGGTATAGGATGTGTATTGATTTGCGGAAATTGAATGCCGCCACTAAAAAAGATCACTTTCCCTTACCCTTTATTGACCAAATTCTTGAGAGACTGGCAGGACATGCTTTCTATTGTTTTCTAGATGGTTTTTTGGGATATAACCAAATTCCCATTGCACCGGAAGACCAAGAGAAAACAACTTTTACATGTCCTTTTGGCACTTTTGCATATCGAAGGATGCCCTTCCGTTTATGCAATGCTCCCGCAACCTTTCAACGATGTATGACTTCGATATTTTCTGACATGATTGAAAGGTGTGTGGAAGTATTTATGGATGACTTCTCGGTTTTTGGAGATTCTTTTGATAATTGCCTTGAGAATTTGACAATGGTACTTAGACGTTGTTGTGAGTCAAATTTGACCCTTAGTTGGGAAAAATATCATTTTCTAGTCAAGCAAGGCATTGTGTTGGGACACATTGTCTCACAAAAAGGGATTGAGGTAGATAAAACGAAAATTGAAATTATTTCAAAATTACCTCCCCCTGTTTCTGTTAAGAGTGTGCGCAGTTTTCTAGGGCATGCAGGTTTCTATAGGCGATTTATAAAGGATTTTTCTAAAATTTGCAAACCTTTATGTAACCTTCTTGCCAAAGATACTGAGTTCATCTTTGACAAAGATTGTCTTGATGCCTTCACTCTGTTGAAGGAAAGGTTGACTTCGACCCCTATTCTTGTTAGCCCTGATTGGTCCTTACCCTTTGAAATTATGTGTGATGCATCTGACTTTGCTATTGGGGCTGTTTTAGGGCAACGAGTTGACAAATCACCACATGTAATTCATTATGCAAGTAGGACACTTAATGATGCACAACTGAACTATACTACTACTGAAAAAGAATTTTTAGCTGTTGTGTTTGCATTGGAAAATTTTCGTCCATACTTGCTTGGATCAAAGGTGATTGTTTACTCGGATCATGCTGCCCTAAAATACTTGCTAACAAAGAAAGATGCCAAACCTAGACTTATTAGGTGGATGCTATTGCTACAAGAATTTGACTTAGTAATAAAGGATAAAAAGGGGACCGACAATGTAGTTGCCGATCATCTGTCTAGGCTTGAAATGTTACCTCTTCTTGAACAAAATTTTTTAAAGAATGTGAATCCGGTAAACGAAGATTTTTCGGATGAACAACTATTTGCAGTTCAAGTTAAAGAACCATGGTATGCTGATTTTGTGAACTATATTGTTGCAAACATCATTAACCCTGATTTTGGCTACCATGAAAAGAGGAAATATTTGTCTGATGTTAAGCACTACATTTGGGATGATCCTTATTTGTTCAAATTGTGCCCTGATAGGATGATTTGTAGATGTATCCCTGAAGAAGAGCAAAAGAGTGTGTTGGCATTTTGTCATGAGCTCCACTGTGGTGGACACTTTAGTAGCCAGAAAACAGCGCGTAAAGTGTTGCAATCTGGTTTGTTCTGGCCTTCTTTATTCAAGTATGCTCATGCTGACTGCCAACAATGTGATAGGTGTCAGCGAACAGGGGGAATAAGTAAGAAAAATGAGATGCCCTTAGTGAATAATTTGGTTGTTGATATCTTTGATGTGTGGGGCATTGATTTCATGGGCCCTTTTCCCGTATCTCATGGTTTTACATATATCTTGGTTGCTGTTGATTATGTGTCCAAGTGGGTGGAAGCAATTGCCACTCGTACTAATGATGCTAACACTGTTATCAAGTTTCTTTGTGATGTTGTGTTTAGCAGGTATGGCATACCAAGGGCGATAATCAGTGACCAAGGGACTCATTTTACAAGCCGGATTTTTAATTCTCTTCTGAAAAAATATGGGGTGGTGCACAAGTTGGCAACCCCATACCATCCTCAAACTTCCGGCCAAGTTGAAGTGAGCAACCGTCAAATTAACGGGATACTTGAGAAAACTGTTCGACCAATGCGGAAAGATTGGGCTTTAAAGCTAAGTGATGCTCTTTGGGCTTATCGCACGGCTTACAAGACCCCAATTGGAATGAGTCTGTACAGAATTGTTTTTGGGAAAGGATGTCATCTCCCTGTTGAGCTAGAACATAAGGCTTTTTGGGCAATCAAAGAGCTCAACATGGATTTGACATTGGCGGGCGAGAAAAGAATGTTGGCCCTGAACGAGTTGGAGGAGTTGCGGCTAGATGCTTATGAAAGTGCCAAGTTGTATAAGGAACGGACGTAAAAGTATCATGACCAACGAATTCAACCCAAGTTCATTCATCCCGGCATGAAGGTCCTCCTTTTCAACTCCCGGTTGAAGTTGTTCCCAGGCAAACTCAAGTCCAAATGGACAGGTTCGTTCGAAGTGGTTCATGTCTTCCCGCATGGGGCCGTGGAATTGAAGGACCTCAAAACAAATACAACATTCAAGGTAAATGGGCACCATGTGAAGCCGTACAATGAAGGGGTCTCGATTGTGGAAACAATTGAGATGACCGATTTATGGGATCCATAGCTGTTGCCGTCTCAATCGGCGTCAAGCCAACGACATTAAACAAGTGCGCTTGTTGGGAGGCAACCCAACTAGGTAATCATTTTTTTTATATTTTTTTTTATGTTTTTGTAGGTTAATTCAGTGGTTCCACTTCACACACTTTGGCATGTGTCTTTCGTTCGATCCAAGCTTTGAGGACAACGCATGTTTTAAGTTTGGGGGTGGAAGCCTGTTAGTTAGTGTTGTATTTATATGTTTTAGTTTGGGTCACTCTTTAGAGTCTCTCTGAGTTTGTGGGTTTCCAAGAGAGTGTACATAGTGTCACCCTCCAAAAAGATTTTGATTTTTTGTAATTTAGTGCGTTCTAATGGTAGTGGTGGAGTTAGTGTTGTTGTTGTGCAAGTTTTGAATGCAGGGAAGACTATTCAGGACTGCCATGAAAAGAGAAAGAAATTGAAGGGGGTTAATTAGAAATTGCTGAAAAAGGGTTCTATGCGGACGCCTAAGGCGGCTGCTTAAAATGCAGTAAGTTAAGCAGTCGCTTTATGCGGCCGCATAACAAGCTGAAGTACTCGTATGCGGATGCCTAGTGCAGACGCATAAGAACCAGAAACACAGGCGTTCGCCTTATACGACCGCACAGGGCTGTGACCAAAAAAAAATATAAAAGCTGCTGAAATGCCCTAAGCGACCGCATATGCTTCTTCTTCATCTTCCTCTCTTTCTCAAGCAAAGTCACCGCCTCCACCACAACCTCAAGAGCTTCAAGCCGCCGTCGCCTCAGCCTCCAGCCGCCGCCGCCGCCTTTGCCGTGCTCTGTCTCCACCACAAGCCTCTCACTGCATCCTTGCTCTCCCTAGTTCTTTCAATTCCCCACAAAGAGCTGCTTGCCCTAAGTTGGATTGTAGACATTGCCGGCGTTTCTTCCACAAATTCTTCCAAATTTGAGTTGTCCAATCCAAGAAAGAGGTACTATATTCCAATTCCCCTCTTTTTCCTTGTTGAATTATTGTCAAATTTGGGTGTATTGTCAAATTATTGGGGATTGAGTTTTGGGTGAAAATTTTGGGGATTTGGGTGTATTGTGTGCCCTGTTTTTCATAGCCTCTCATTGTTTAAACTACCGCCTAGGAAGAAGTCTAAGGGAACCCCGCGTGCTAGTTCGAGTTCGAACACCACTGAGTTCGACTCAACCCGGTTTGAATCTTTAGAGACACACATTACTTTCACAACGGGGTTAGTTAAATCTCTTGTCCCCGAAAAGGCGTTTGATTATGAGAGTTTTGGTTTAAAGGAAAATTTTGTGGGCCGAAGGTGGCAGTGTTTTGGTCGACCCCCTGTTCCGGCAGTAATCCCGATTGTGCGAGAGTTTTATGCCAATGCTACTGAGAGTTGGCAAGAGGGACATGCTTGGGTACGAGGGAAGGAAGTGGCATTCTCATCCCAAGCCATAAATGATGCTCTAGGTCTCCCTCGCATGGAAGGAGACGTTTATAGGGCCAGGATGTTAACTCCTGAAATCCATACAGAGGTGGGTAATGCCATTGCAATTCCCAGAACGGAATGGGAGTGGAAAAAGGGTAGGCCACATCAACTACCGGAGAGTTGTTTGACCCCATGAGCCAAGGCTGTGCATCGGTTTATATGTTGTTGATTGATGCCAACCACTAATTTGACTCACGTCACTTGGCCAAGGGGAGTTTTGATTTTTACTATTCTTGATAATGGCTCCGTAGATGTGGGTAAATTGATTAATGCCCAGATTAAGGGTGTAATCAATGGGAGTTCGAGGTCGGGATTCTGTTTCCCGAGCTTGATTACCTTTTTGTGTACGCGGGCAATGTGCACATGGCCCAGAGATTTAGAGTGTCTCCGGCCTTTGCCGGTAATTAAATTCTCCACTCTGGTTGGAGAAGAGGGGCAATCGAGTACTCGCTTGGCAAGGCGTAGGCGAGGCGCGGATAGAGGAGGAGAAGAAGAAGAAGAGGAGAGAGGAGGAGAAGAAGAAGAGGAGGAGGAGCAATTTGACGAGGAAGAGTTATTCCAACGAGTGGATACTCTGGTAGGCGATATGAGGGAGTTATCCGCGAGGGTAACTAATATTGATATTCGTCAAAGAGAGGAGTTTGAGGAGAATGAGCGATTTCGGGCGAGTCAAAGGGTAGAGGCCGATAGGAGCCGGCATTTTCAAAATTATATGGCTGCCTAGATGCAAGGGATGGCTTCCCATCATGGGATGGATACTTCCGGTTTCCCTTCTTGGCCGCCCACTCCCCCTTCTGACAGTTGATGAGTGTTAGCACTGCATCCTCGGTTTGGTATTGACTTCACATTGGGGACAATGTGAAGTTTGAGTTTGGGGGTGTTGTGGCTAGTTGTTTAGTCTTTCCAGCTTTTGTAGTATAGTTTAGTTGTAGTTTTTAAAAACAAAAAAAAATAATAAAATTATCTTCTTGTCTTAGTGTTGGTTTGGGTGATCACCGCCAGTGATGAGAATGTCTAGCCTCACATGTGTTAGGAGATATTGCATTTCGAGGTATCTAGACGCTAGCATGGTTAGAATTAATTGACTTTTGAATCTTCAACTTTTGAGCACGATTTGCCATGAATTGTCTATTGATTGTTTTGATTATTTTTATCAAGTGTAAAGTGCACATCTCATTCTTGGGGTGATTTTTTGCTTTAGTGATCATGAGGTGTTAAATTACCGTCTCCACACATTTGTTGCATTATGATGTGACTTTAGGGTTGTTTTCATGATTTAGCTAGATTTGTTGGACTTCTTTTGTTAATATATCTCAAGAACACTTCTTAAATTATAATTGCATGTAACTCTTGATTGTCCCTATTCCTTGTCTAGCGAATAATGAAGTCACTATATGAGCATGTTTTTTAAAAAAAAAAAACATTAAGGGGAAGATTTGATGCCATGAATGATGAGTGTGAAGTGAAACATAACATTGTAGCAATTAGGGAAGACATAGGCCATTTTTGGATCGTTTGTGCCTATAATTATCCATCCTAATCATATATTATTCCCTTGTGTCCCCTTTGAGCTTAATTGAAAGAAGGGCGTGTGCAAAAGCATACATAGACCCCCCTTCGATTTCGTTTCTTCCACCCGCATTTTCCTAAACCCATGAAAGCCTATACACTTTAGACTACCCTTCAAGAGAGCATGGATGGGAACGTGTTTCTGTCAAGTTGGAAGAAATGAAGAAAAGAAACAAGGGACCCCAATGATTCGAAAAAAAAAATTGAAAAAAAAAAAGAATACAAATATATAAATCATTGGGGGTCATATTTCAGTTGTGATGGTGATTGACTTTTTCAACTCAGTTAAAATTTTTGAGTTGTTAAAGTGAAAGTTGGTTTCAACGAAGGGATACATTCTTGCTCTCTTGTTTTGTGATTCCTATCCCGTCGTTTGTAACCCTTGCCTGGGCTTACATTACAAGCTTATGAAAGCCCTATTGACTTAGTTGCTACTTTGTTGTTGTGGAATGGAAATATTCTGAGGACATGGTTGATTTGACCCTTGTTTTGATTTGCAATATTTTAGCTCATGATTTATTTATTCGCTGTTTAAGTATGTGGGACTTGAGAGCTGTGTATTTTGTACATAGGGAAGTGCATGGGATGGATGTGTTAACTCTTGAATGCCGGCGCTTTCTAGTTTTTTTTTGTGATTTCAACTGGGTGGTGATGGTTAATTTTGTATTTCATGATGCACTGTTAATATTTGGTGGAAAAGATTTCTATTGTTATATGTTGGGAATGGTTGTTGTACTTGATTTGATAAAAGTTTTCAAAATTTTGATATTTTCAATGATTGGTGCACACACACACGGGGAGATTCAAAGGAATATTGATTTGTGGCCAAGTGAAAGTCTAGATTTGTAAGGGTGTTTTGTCAACTACGCAATTGTGTGGGGTTTTACTCTGAGGCTTTATGTGATCTAATACCGATGCGTTGACTTGCGATGACAATTTTGTTGTAGTTATTTTAGTTTTTTTTGTAGTTTTCTTGTTTTACTCGAGGACGAGCAAAAGTCTAAGTTTGGGGGTATTTGATGGATGAGTTTTATACTCATCCAAAGGGTACTTTTCCGGCTTAGATTTAGTGATTTCTCGAGCTTTTTGTTATCTGATGTGGGTTGTTAGTGTATTTTTGAAGTTTCAGGGATTGAAGGAGACATTTATGAAATTTGGGGGTCTCCGGTGTTATTGCAGAAGTTTCAGGGTTCAAAGTGCAAAGAACAGAAAAGTTGGAAAATTGAAGCTATGCGGATGCCTAAGGCGGCCGCTTACATTCCAGAATGTGAAGACTTCGTATGCGCTCGCATGAAGCGGTCGCATAGCCTTGCGATAAGCTATGCGGACGCATGAAGCGGCCGCATAGCGGCGGATTTGGTTTTGCCCTAATTTGTGTTTGTTTAGGAAATTTATTATAAAAGGGGGCTAAGTGAGTGAAATTGAAAAGACATCTTGGAGAGAAAAATACAGGTGAGATTATTCTGTAATCTTCTTCTTAATTCCTTCTTCTTTCAAGAATTTGAGAATTCTAAGTATAGTTTATAAAGTAGTTTTTGTTTTTGCAATTATTATGAGCTAGATTCATCTTTCTAGGGATTGGAGGTAAATTGTATCAAATTCTTATGCTCTAATTTATTTATAATTCATTCAACATCTTGTGTTTCATTGGAGCATTAAAATTGAATCTCTTCTGTTATTTATATGTGAAGGTATATTTTACCGTTTAGATTATTTGGATATAGTGAATTGTACGACCAGAATACATAAGCTATATGTGTGCCATCTCCATTGTTACTTAAATTCTATTGATTCATGACCATGCTAAGATAGAATTTAGGTGTTATAATATTTGTGTGCTTAAAGGATTCTTGAATTGTTATATGGACGGACCAAGAAAGTATAACAATTTGAGAATACTAAGATTGCAAACCGTGACCCAAGCGTCCCAATCTTTAGTCATGTGATTACCCTTGATGTTGTTTGATATATTATCTGCATGAGCATAAGAAGGCGATACAATTGAAATCCAATTCCTAGATTCTCTCCATATTTGTTAAACTTCTTATTTATTTGCTTTGATAATTTAGTTGATAATTTTAGGTGATAAATTAGTTTAAATTATTGTCAGTAGTTTTTAAGAAAAATCAAACCCCCCCTTTGTCTTTTACTTTTGTTCCTCAAGTTGCTAGTTAACATAATCAATCATTCTCTTGTCTCTGTGGTTCGACCATTGTTTTTGCGCAACTATACTCCGGTATTCTCGTGTACTTGCGAGGTAAATTTTCATTCATCAATAACCGAAATACCGAAATTGTGAACGAATATGGAACAAAGTGTGAACATGAATTTGACTAACCGGATGTGCACATTCGAATACTAACTTTCAGGGGATTGTGGTTGACTACCAATTGTCATGGGGCGGAGTGCAGTGATAGTCAGGTTGTGGCGACCTTAATCCGGCCTGTCTCCCTATTTTCGGCCAAAATAGGGTTTACACCACATAGATTGTTGGACAAGAGTGGTGTTGTCACATGGATGCCAAGGTTGTAGAGACTTGGGGCATGTTGACTTGTTCCGTGGAATATTTGATATATGAATCATATGGTTACAATGATCTGATATGAACTTCAAAGCTGAATGGTGTTACAAGGGGAGCTGGTTAGTCGGAGGTGTACCTCGACTATTATATCCTGATACATGTGACCATGTGATGTTATTACTTGTTTAATATGTAATATGAAATGTTGTTAGCGCATTACTATGTAGGTTTGTCATTATTTCCAACTGGTCTAGGACAGTTGGCAGTCGTGATCCTTCTTGCGCTGGTAATGGGACTTAGTTGATTATTGATTATGTTGATTACATGTGGCTTAATTTGTTTTTACTTATGCTGATTATATGCTGCTATATGTTAGCATCCTATTACCGTTGCATACATGCATGACATGCATAAGTTTAGTGGAATCTTACTGGGTCATAGGTGACTCACCTTTTCATTATTGTTTTTCCTTAGATCGGAGCGAGGCGAAGGGTTTACGTGCGTGAGGTTGTGCAGCTCGTCACGAGATTAGAAGGTGGTTATTCTTTTGGGGTAGACTTTATTGTGTATATGTTAGACAGTGGTTGTTATACTGTCTAGGGTTCAAACACTATTTTGTTGTAATGTATATAAAGGCTGGATGCCTTCTATGTTGGTCTGTATATCGGTTGGTTGAGTTGTGTAAACTCAGTTGTGTATTTTCAGTTTATGAGGTTGAATGGCTTATCGTCATACTTTTAATTCCGCTGTTATATATTGTTTATCAGGTGGTTATTTGATTATGTTTAGCCGGGTTATGCCTGAATTTAGGCTATGTGTAGTAGTTTGAGTTGGGGTGTGACAGAGTTGGTATCAGAGCTTTCGTTTAAGCTAGAAGCCGGGAGAGGATCCTTGGCCTAGAGGTTTTGTATATATGTCTAATACTAGGTAGTTGTGTGTAGGTGAGCGATGGTGGGATCGAGAGGACAGGATCGTTGTTCACATAGAGCCGGCACGAGTGCGGCAGGGCTCCAGGAAGGAGCTGAAAGTCATGATAATGTTCCCCCTACTCATCCAACAAGTGGAGCACAATACGAAAGGCTTGGTGGTGTATATCAATCTATTGAGAGATCGACTGGTGTGATAGAACAACAGAATACCAATAATCAGACTGCAGTACTTGAGAGGTTGACTGCATTGCTAGCACAGCAGGGTGCAGCTAATCAACAGATGGTGAATCAAAATGCAGGTAACCAGAATCCTCATCCAGTTCCTGTTGGGATTATACAGGGTACTACGCCACTTGAGAGGTTTCTGAAATTAAATCCCAAGAGCTATAATGGTGAACCTGATGCATTGAAAGCTGAAAGGTGGCTAGAGGGAATAGAAAAAGTCTTTAAGACACTGGGTGTTCTGAAGAGGAGAAAGTGATCTTTGTAACTTTTAAAATGGAGGGCATAGCAGATAACTGGTGGATGTTAATTAAGGATAAATGGGAGACTGATGGGACTCCTCAGACTTGGGCTAACTTTGTACCAGAATTTAAAAGGAACTTCATTCTAGCTGTAGTTCAAGAGCAGAGAGAAATGAAGTTCATGACACTTGAGCAGGGGAATTTGACTGTGGCACAGTATGAGGAAAAATGTACACAGTTGGCCAGGTATAACACTCATTTACTTTCTACTGAGGATAGAAAAGTAAGAAAGTTTGTGAAGGGGCTTCGGCTAGAACTTCGCAATAAGTTATTTTCACTTGAGCTTACTTCTTATTCAGTGGCAGTGGATCGAGCTCTATTGGTTGAGAATGATTTGGAGGAACAGAAAGTGAAGAGAGCTGCGGTGTTCGGGCAGCAGACTAATCAACAAGGTGGCAGAGGCCAAGGTAACAGCAATAGAGGAGGATTTAATTCACAAGGTGGGAGAGGATAGGGAAATTTCAGTAACAGAGGAGGACATGGTAACCAGGATGGTCATTCCCAGAGACCACCTCGAGGGTCACAATAGACACCACAACAAGGATAACAAGGGAACCAGCAGACTGGAAAACAATCAAAGAATAATACTGGTGGTTCTATGGTATCGGGACAGCAAGCTGTTACTAGTAGGTGTATATTTTATGGTAAGGGAAATCATATGGTAGACAGATGTTGGGCAAAGCAGGGTGAATGTACGATTTGTGGTGAATTTGGGCATTTCTATAGTCATTGCCCAAAATGGAATAATACTCAGTCACCGAATCAGCAGTCACAGAATTAGAACCAATAGACCTCAGGGGTTAAGAGAGGGAGTGATGGAAAACCGAAGGTCCAGGGGCGTGTGTTTGCCTTAGACCAGAGAGGGGGTGAATTTAGGTACTCTTACTGTTTTCCAGTCTAGAGCCCGTATTTTGATAGGCCCAGGATCATCTCATTCCTATGTGGCATCTCATTTTGTTGTGAATTGGCATGTGCAATTGCACTTGTGTTTTTCCCACTCTTTGGTGTTCTCACATATTTTTGCTTTCCCACTTGCACACCTAAGATTAGGGATGTGAGGTTTTATTTATAGGTGGAGAAGAGAATGGAGCCGTTGAAGCTTTGAGTGATTTTTACCCATTGGAGAGTTTAATCATTAATGCATAAGAGTGCATCTTAAGAACTGTTGGGTAAAGACCTTTATGTAAGCTTTGTCTTGAAGTCTGTCCGTGATTCAAGATGATTGATAGAGACATGACATGTAGGCCTGTTTCTACAAAAGTGTGTTGTGGTAGGTCTTTTTTCTGGATTTGTCTTGAAGACTGGGATCATACACAAAAGAAAAAATATCTAGAGGTTTAGCTTGGGAGCTCAGTTATCGATGCGTATCTTTAAGCTGTCGAGAAGATCTGTAACGGATCTATTTAGAATCTTTGTAGACACTGTAGCTTGGAGAACGACCGATGTCCCTCTTTATATTTATCAGTACTTTTGTAGTGAAATTGAAGAGAACATGACTGATACTGGGATCTGTCGTAGTATGACTGCTGAAGTGGAGACTGCTAATAACACACTGCTGGTGAGACATCTACTGATGAGACGTCTGCTGGTGCTAGTAGAGCTAATCCATAAAAAAGGTCATCATTACTTGGTGGAACAAAGGCTCGGACATGTACAAAGACTTCCTAATCTAATGACCTATGCATTGTTTCAGCAAGTTGTCACGATAACCGGTACCCAGCCCTTTTAGCCACTTGTGAAACATGCGTTATAATGGGAACAAGTAAATCACTGTGTTGGAATATACAAACATATATATCAGCTGATTCATAGGAATATTCCTAACAATCTCCTCCTATTTTCTTGGGACCATTACTACAATTGACATATACATAAAGCTCTTATAGCAGATGTTCAATCCTTAGTAATAATATGCCTTCTAATGAATGATCATTTTATCTCAAGGCATGCCCTAAATTGAACTTACAAGCGATAGCGTATGTATAGTCACCTATTGCTAAGCATTTACAGACTCGATAAATGAAAGTACAGATACGAAGTAATAGTAGAAACATTTTTAGGCAATTATGAGATATAATTGATAAGTAGGCCATAAAGATATTTTTGAAAAGAATCTTTCTTGCGCGATGATTTAAACGAGTTGAGAAATTCATAACAAGAAAGGTTTTTAGAGCAATTTTTTTTAAAAAAAAATAGAGTATACACTTGCTTAAGAATTGCTCTAAGAACCAATTTTAAAATATTGTTTCTTTCTTGTTTTAGAGATTTTACAAGAAAGTATTTTGAATAGTAGCTTTTGAATTATGAAATTAAGAATTGTTGTTTAAAATTCTCCTTCTGATAAAAATGCTTAATTGAATTAATTAAGTATCGAAACAGAAGGTTTAAGAAAGTATCTTTCTTGTTTAGAGATTTTACAAGAAAGTAGTTTGAACAGCATCTTTTAAAAGAATAAGAGGTTTTCAAGAAATGTTGTTTTGAAATTCTCCTACTGATATAAATGGTTACTGGAGGTAGCTTCTTAATACTCAATTGAATTAATTAAGTATCAGCGCAGATGATTTAAGAAAGTACCTTTCTTGTATAGAGATTTTACAAGAAAGTAGTTTGAGCAGCAGTTTTCAAAGAAATAAAAGATTTAAGAGCTGCTATTTTGAAATTCTCCTCCTGAAATAAATGTTTCAAAATGATTTAAGTAGGAGGAATAATTTTCTTAATAAAGTTTGAAATGCTTTGATCTGATGAGGAAGAAAGAGGTCAGCAGAGTTTTGAAAGAATTTTGTTTCCTTCATTAAGTAGGTCACAAAGGACTAGATAACTCACATAGTTTTATCTAATATCAGACAAGTCACAAAGACTTATCTAAGAGGGTGAATTAACATACTTACAATTTTTTCTTTGACTTTATGCAAGTGTCTTAGCTTCAATTAAGTAGGACATCTCCTCCTTAATAGATGTGTCTTCTCTCATATGGATGTAATACAATAAGTATTATGATCAGAATATACAACTCATATTGTATACTATTCCTCCTATGTATATATCATAATCTATACTTCTCCTCCTTGATGTATTATATACTTCATCTCATCCTTAATGTATATGTCAAATTATATACTTCTCCTCCTTAATGGTCACAAGCCAGGAAGGTACATCTTCTCCTCATATAGCCATAAGCCATGAAGGGAAGTGATAGGAGCAAAGGAGAGTTCGAGGAACGAAGGGGAGTGAAAGAATTAATATTAGTAGACTTAAACGTAAGTCAATAGATATAGAGACGATGGATGCATAGATAAAGCAATAAATATATTGAATTATCAGTATATTTATTTGAAGGAGAGAACAAAATAGCTATTGTCAAGTTCTTTTTCAAAGTGAGTCTTTATTATGTATTCAGATAATGAGAATTGGATATGGTAGAGGATAGGGTGTGGCATAGCTTGAATATGGCTGTGGAGGGAGGTTGATGGTGCCAAGGTTTGCAGATGAAGGTTGGAGAGCAAATGTAAGAATAGAGGGACGAGTATTTTATTGTTCAAGAATAGCATATATGCTTTTGAAGTTTCCTCTACTCGGGATTGTTATGTTCATGAAAGTTATGTATACCAGCATTGTATTGGCTAGTTTATAGATTATTAGAGTGTGGGTGGCTGGTTGATGGGCGTCAAACCACTAAATAAATATTTTCCTACTTTCAAATACGAGTATAAGGCAAGCAGGGTCGAATCCTCAGGGAACGGAGATAAATTTCAATTGAGTGAATAACAAAGAAATAAAAGGGGGGATTTTTTTTTTTTTTTTTTGAGAAATTTATCTAATAACTAAACAACTGCTATAAACTAAATTAACGAGAAAATATTATAAAAGATAAACTAGGAACAATAAATTTGAGAAAATAACAAGACGAGAAAATTTCGATTCAAGGGTTGTGACATTCAATTACATTATCGATCATAGGCCAAAGAAAATATAAATTCTTGCGATTCAAGCATTCAACCAAAGACTCGTTAGGATAGCCGTAACAAGTCTTGTGTTTTCCTAATTTAGTTGACCGAACCCAGCATCCAGTCAAAACTTATCATCAATCGATTGGGTACGATAGCGTTCCATACCAATTGATGATAGCACTACGCTCTATGAAAACGGTTGAACCTAATTTTGATAATCGAGATAGCTGCAATTATCAAAACTAGTCTCGTAGATTCAATTAGGCAAAATTAACTATGATAGCACAACTAATTTCACTTATTGCTACTAATTTCCATTCATTCATAATAGCACAAACTCATGGATAGCGGTAGAAAATTATTAATTCAATTGAGTCGTCAATTCAACAAAATAACAATTTCCATGAAAACCAAATTGAATCTATAAGTACTTGAATATAGTAAGAAACAATTCAACAGATAGCCTCACGATAAACGTAATTGAAACAAAATTGACCCTTGAATTAGAAAAAGAACCTTAGCCACGCATGATTGAGTCAATGATCTTCATATAAATTAAACTTCCAATTGTTGTAGTAGAAGAAGGAAGAAGAAAAAAAAAACCAAAAAATAACTTGGCGTGAGAGAGAAGGGAGAGGGAGAAGTAGTAACGTGTTTTTTGTGAAGGAAAAAAGAAACGTGAGTTTCTTGTGACTCTCCAAATGTCATCTTAACTCCTAATTTTCCCTAAACCCCTTCAACAATTGTCTAATTACAAAAAGAAGAAAAATAAAGTAAATAAAAAGTAATAATGAAAATAAACTATTCTTGGGCTTCCTCTTTAAAATTTAACTCCTTCATAATTTCAAGCCCATCTCTTCCATTCTTCACTTCATTTCGCTTAGCTCGTGACTTCAAGAATTTTGCTCAAAACCCGTCTTTTGGTCCAAAAACGCTCCAAGTCCAAATATTCCTTTGCCTACATCAAAAGATGATAAATTAGATTAATTACGTATTGGACTAGCCAAAATTAGGGAAAATATGAGCATATTATATGGACAAATAAGTACATATCACTGGTATAAAGATGGCTGGTTATTAGAGCCGGCAAAATTAGCCCAGCCCAATGGGCCGGCCCGTCTTGTCTCTATAGTACCTAGTTAGCCCCCTTATCCAAAAGGGCAAACTTATGATCCAAAAAAAAACCAACCCGATATTATGGGGGGCTTGGGCTTCAATTTATAAGGCCCGAAAAAATTTGGGCATTTTTGGCCCGGTCCAATAGGCCCGTGGGCTAATTGGGCTCGGGCCAAAAAAGCCCGATTTTTTTGGGCCAGCCCAGCCCGATACACTTTTATTAAGTTTTCAATCAAACAATTTTTGCTGCTTTAAGTAATTTTTTAGTGTTGTACATGATGTGTACAAAACAAGTTTATGTGCAATGCTTTTAAAAATAAAGGGAACGGACAGGAGTGTATCTTCGAAGTCCAAGACTTGGTTATTTAAAGTCATGAAGTTTATGTTCAATGTTTCCAAGATTAATAAAGGGAACGGACAGGAGTGTAAATTTTTTTTTAATTAATATGAAAATATCTCTTATGTTTATGTGCAATGCTTTTAAAAATAATTAGAAAAATGTTTGATTGAGGTTAATGCAAATTTTCAGTCAATTGTTTCTTATGGTTTTAATGTATTTTACACTCCTCCTGTCTACAAACAATTTATATAGTTGTATTTTAATCATCAAGATACGACTTATTATTTAGAGATTTTATTTGATAAATTGTAGACTTGTAATGAGTTGTGAATTTTTTTTATGTGATAACTTGTAAATTTTGTAAAAAATATGTTTTGGTAGAAATTTGGGCCGATTTGGCCCGAAAGCCCGAAAGTCCGATGACTTATAACTGGGTTGGGCTGGGCTAGAGGTTTGAGGCCCGATGTAGTTTTTGGGCTGGACTGGCCCGGCCCGATTTTATGTGTTGGCCCGATGGGTTGCCCAGCCCAGCCCATTGCCAGCTCTACTAGTGGTTATAAGGATGGCTGGAGAGGAAATGTAGGCTAAAAATGGGAAATATTTTTGCAAAGACACATGAAAGTTAGCAAAAAAAGGAAAAAAAAGGTCTAGTTTAGGGCTATGAATTTTGTAGGCTCTCCTCCTGTCATAGAGAAGAATAGACTAGATATCGTAGTGTCTTTTCCTGGTTAGCAGCTAAACTACTTAGAATGGTTCACAAGTTGGCTCTGAACTAGATTATAGTAAAAATGGTAAAGATGAATATGGTTTTCTGACATCAATTGTTAGAATAGACAATATGTATATTGATGTCAAGTTTAAGAAGTGATAGAATGAGAATTTTAATCATTCCTAATCAGTAGTCTTAGAGAAGCTGAACAAAAGGCTTCTTCTTGGAAGGTTTAGATGAGGAATTTGGTTGGATTGGATGAGTAGGTAATAGATCAGCTGTCTTGAGAGAATATTAGTTCCTGAATGTCTGTATTTAGGTATCATAAGATTAATCATTCATGATACTAATTTTGTTAGGTCCATGATTTTGATGGCCATGGTCCTAAGTTCAAGGGTAGCTGGTAAAAAAAATGTTAGTCATCCTCTTGAGCCGTACACGAGGTTTGTTTTCAGTTAGATTATTCAAATTTAGCTGATGCAGATAAGGGTAGGTTGAGGTATGGATATGGGATGATTTAAGGTAATGGAGGATTGTCGGAGGAATTGGGCAGCTGCTGATACTAATTATTAGCAATTGTTGTGAGCTCTGACACCAAGTGTGTGTTGATATCAACTGTTTATGGATGTTGGGTTCCTAAGTTGGAGCACTTGCTAGTTTTAAGTTAAAGTTTATCAACAGGTTTGGGAATGGACTCAAGGTCTGAATAATCATAAAGCATTTTGAGAAGAACAAAAGAAACATCAAAAATGAATTGGTAATGAAGTCAAAGAGTCACATAGACATAAGACAATCATCACTTCCTAGGTATTAGTTTTTGAAAGTGAGTGATGTTTCATGACAATAGTTAAAGATGACTGATACGAGAATAGTCTCATTCAAGACAAAGCAATCATAAAAAAAATGTAAAAGTTCATTGTCTTAAGAGGGGGAATAACAGACAAGGTGCATGTATAGTAATGACATACCTGGAATCTTCAAGTGCAAGCTTCTGTCTGTTATCTAATCAGGTCATTATGTCCCTCAGTAGAGTAGAGAATCTGCTGAAGTTTTCTTTCATACCTGGACCTGTTCTTTCGATGTTTGAAGGGAATGAGACATAGTATATGACAACAGGGGTTATATCCGCTACTCACTCTGGAGGAAAGACTAGCTTTTGAAAACAACAGTCTTCCTAAGAATCCAAAAATATCTGACTATTTAATGAGAAAGGTCAATCTCCATAAAGTTTACCATCTTTCTTTCATCAATTCTTCATATGATAAAGTATAACAAAGTGATTTGAATTCAGCAGAGTTGTGTAAGAATTGTATGATCATCACATTATGGTCAAATCTTCAAGCGCAATTAATGTTAAGAAAAATTATACAATGAAGAGCAAGTATTAGATCAACACAATTAAAACACATTAATTTATGCTATCAGAATAATACAGAGAAGTAAATAGACATGAAAGAAAGTTGCTGAACTTATATTAATATCTCAAACAGTTTAAACATGTCTTTACAGATATCAGCTAAATACAAGAACAATACAACTGGAAATGACTATACTGCTGATTACAAGACAAAGTTAAGCAATGATTACAAGGTTAAGTAAGATAATGGGGGGTGTTAAGTGAAAACACTTATAATCTATAGGGGTGTTGGTGTATATTTTCAATGTTTATTTAGTTTATTGTTCTATATATGTTAAAAGTAGTTTGGTAGCCATGTTGATGCTATGAAATCTATGGTAGTACTTTAATTCAAAGTATAAAAAACTAGGGGGGTTAAGTGTAAACACTTAGAATCTATATTTCTATTTCATTTCTTATTTCTTAGAAATATATAAAACTAATAGTAATACATATTGATTGTAGGTGGCCACAAATGGTGATCATGTGCAATTCCCTGATGTGTTTGTAAGTAGGCACATCAGGCAGGATGGATCTGGTCAGTGGGTTGATCCTTGGGTAGAGACTGCGTATGTAAGTATTAAAAATTATTGTTTACAATTAAATTGATATGATGGTGTTTTAATATGTATTTTTTTTTAATGACAGTCTGAATACAAGAGACGTATGAGGAACGAGCCTAACAGGAATGAGTGGAACGAAGCATTATGGGAGGAGATCACCTTCCAAGGACGGGCGAAGAGGGGAGATAGGGTCTACGGGATGGGCGCACACGGGAGATCCTCGCACGTGCCAACCATGGCTTCACGTGTTTCTGGATAGACAGCACAAAGTTTGGCCCAGCCAAACGTTGACCAGTCACACATGGCAATGTTGGAGACTGAATTCGCTGAAACCTGACAGACCGTGGCCCAAATGTAGGCCGCTATGGAACAATTTTTTCAGAGTCAACGCCGTCCGTCTGGTCAACCATCTCCTGATCATATGCAATCCCGAAATTTATTTCATGACAATTAGTTTGAACAATTTTAATTTTTGAAGTTTAAATAGTTTTAATTTATGATCATCATTTTGTAATTAAATTATTGTAATTTTGTAATTAATTTGTGGTATGTTTTAATTTTTGTAGAGTTTTTATTAATATTATCTGTTGAATAATGTAAAAAAAAAGACATTTAATATTTTTTTGTTATTTTTTTATTTTTAGCGACGGAAGACTCCGTCACTAAAATTTACGTCGCTAATTTATGTATCACAAATTCTGTCGCTGATTAGCGACGGAATATTCCGTGGCAAAAATCAGTCACTGATTAGAGATGAGATTTAGACACGAATTGTTCCATCGCTAATTAGCGACAGACGGTATTTAGCAACGAAACATAACCGTTGTTAAATTCCGTCGCAGTTTTTGCGACGGAAATGGTCGCCGTCGCTAATTTTCGACGGAATAGCCTTCGTCTAAAATTTTCGACCGCTTTTTTTTGACAGAGTTTCGTCGCTAATATGGATTTAGCGACGAAACTTTTCGTTGCTAATTACCATTTTTCAGTAGTGATACAATCTTCACTGCCATGCCACACATCATTATGGTAGGCATAGTGTTTACTCAGGTCTTTGTACTTGTGAAACAAGGGATCCAACGGCTGCACAGGAGGCAGCTCTGCTCAAACCTCATTCATGATCGTTTCCCGGGTGGTATTGAAGGGATCGAAGTCTATACAATCAGTTGGCCAGGAGCGATTTCTTCTCCAACTCCTTCTTGATGACTGCCCAGTCTTGTTCGCTGAGTCATCCTTTTTTTCTTCTTTCGTATCCTTATTTCTGTCCTTTTTCATGGACTCCTTCGTGTCTTCCTCCCAGGTTACACTCTAGCTATGGGCACGGGGAAGCATTTCTTCTCAGTTCAGGGGCTCCCGCATACCAAACTCAACCTTTAACCTGTTCTTGTTCATGCCTCCCATGAAGCACATTATGACCTCACTGTCCGTAAGGTCATCGACCTTTTCCAGCATCTTCTGAAACCTATCCATGTATTTCCTAATCATCTCGCCCTTCTTCTGCCTGATGTTGCAAAAATCCATTCTGGCCTTAGGAGTGACACCGGCCATGGCAAACTTGAGAAGAAACTTATTTTGAAGATCTGACCAGCCCTTAATCGATGCGTGGGGGAGTTTTCTGTACCAAGTCATTGCCTTTCCCTGAAAAGTGCTAACAAATGCCTTACAACACATTTTATTTATGCACAGCTATTAGGGATAAGTTAAGACTAAGTCTCATCATTATCTTTAACCTTTACATGTCCCCGCAATACGGATGACCGAAACATCAGTCCGATCTTGGGCATAAGTATATCAAGGTGTGATCATGACAAAGGCTTGGTAAGAGCATTCAGGAGTTGATCGTCTGTAGGGACATAAGTACACAAAGGGACCCATGTTTGAACTTCCTCACGGATAAAAGTGATAGATGCTTGACACGGGAGTGAAAAAACTAGGTTGACACTAAGCTGGATTGCTCTAAGATTATCACAATACATGACTGGCGTATGAGACAGTGTGACACCCATCTCACTGAGTAAATTGCAGAGCGATAGGAGTTCAGCTACCGTTCGGGCAACTGCCTTGTACTCAGCCTCCGTTAAAGACTGAGGGAAGAACCTTTGTTTCTTTGAACTCCATGTAATAGGTGTGCGACCATGGAAAACAACTTGACCCATTGTTGAGGTGTAGTTATCCTTATTTCTGGCCCAATGCATCCGAGAATGCATGAAGAGTGAGCGGGGAATCATGAAAAATTGTAATACCTTTGTCCAAAGACCCAGCTAGGTAGCGAAAAAGTCACTTTTAGCGTAGTCCAATGGGTGCTTTGTGGTTTGTGCATGAACTAAGACAGCTTGTTCACCACAAACGTAACGTCAAGCTGTGTTTGAGTCAAATATTGAAGACTTCCTACCGCTACTCAATAATCTGTAGGATTATCAATAGGTTCACGGGACTGATTTGAGAGTGGAGCAGAGTTAATCATCGGCGTGGGAGCAAGTTTTGCATGTTGCGTATGTGTGTGCTCAAGAAGATCAAGTATATATTTCTTTTGGCAGTGAAAAAAGCCCCATTGCATTCAGAATCACCTCAACGCCCAAAAAGTATGATAAATGACCAAGATCTTTTAGAGTGAATCTTTGGGCAAGAGTTGCAACGAACCTATCAAGAGCACACGAGTTGGGACTTGAAAGTATTATATCATCAACATAAACAATGAGAAAAATAGGAGAAGAGTGGTGATGATGAATAAATAGTGAAGCGTCCGCAATTGATCTTGTGAACCTAAACCCAGTAAGAAAAGTAGCTAGCTCCGTGTACCAAGCTCGAGGAGCTTGCTTAAGCCCATAAATAGCCTTTTTAAGTTTACACACATAGTTCAGGAACACCACATCTTGGAACTCTTAGAACCCTGGAGGTTGAGCCATGAATACTTCATCATGTTATGTGTCATTAAGAAAAGCATTGTTTATATCAAGTTGCCGAAGGTGCCACTTGTTTGTCAGTGATGATTTCAAATGAATATTGTTGTTTTAAAATGAGTATTTTATTAAATAAACTCTACATTTATATGGTGGTTGTGCATCTCATATTGGAAAGAAAGAGAACTTAATAAGGCTTTATAAACCTTCCCTATACAATGTAGGGGTGGCGATTCGTGCTATAGTATCGTGTTCGTGCCACACTATCGTGCTTTCATGTTATCTATCTTATTTGATCATAAATATAACAATAAATGTTATTTTAACTAAATTTTTAATTTTGTGCTTTCGTGTCGTGTCTCGTATCGTGTCGTGCCGTGTCATATCTGTCATTTCTCTCTGTAATTCGTATTTATAATTGTGTTGTGCTAGTTCTTGCATTCATGTCGTGTCAGTCATTGCCACCCGTAATACAATGCCCATGTAAATGAGCAAGCCTTCTACTCACCCTCCTTTATATAAATCAATTAGTCTGTAATCCCTACATGTTAAAATTGGGCTTTCAAATCTATCTTTAATCCTTTTCACTTTTGTTTTTTGAAAATTTACTGAATCGAACCATGTATACAGTCCAACATGTTTATCAAATACATTAGATCTCACTAGGTTCATTGGAGTTACAAAGTTACGCGAACATAAATTTTTCAATCTCTTAATTTTAAGAATTAATCATATAACTTTAATTAAAAATTAAAATCTTTTTTATAGCCTCCAAGGCTCAACACCTATTAAAAAAAAAAGACAAAACTCATATTTGGGCAACCCAACTTTTCACCAGTTTGCAATGCGACCACCACATGTTTCAAAATGTTATTATTGCCATTAAAGATTAGTTAGGTTGCAAGCGAGTCCATTTTTTTAATGGACGTTAGTTCAGCCGTTAAATTAATATAAAATACCTATTTTACCCTTGTCTTCATCTTCTTCCTCTTTCCCTCTCTCTTGACAAGTGCTTCATGTTTCCAGCACCGCCACCCATACGATGTTTGATTTCAAAACCCAAATACGGGTTTTGCCTAGAAATATTAAAAATTAATTGTATTACAAAACAAAAAGTGATTTACTATTCACACCCCCAAATTACCAATTACACCCATTTTCTAAGTACACCCCCACCTAAATTGTAAACCCCTCTAAATACTAAGTACACCCCCTCAATTTTCCATTTTACCCCCTCCCTCTTCTCCCCTTCTTCTGCAACACACACACACACACACACTCCTTCCCACCCCCACCCCTCCTTCCGGCCCGCCTCCTTCCCCCACCCCTTCCTCCTCCCTCTTCTCCCCCTCTGTAACACATACACAAACACACACATACGAGACTCCTTCCCACCCTTACCCTCCTTCCGGCCCGCCTCCTTCCCCCCCCTTCCTCCTCCTTCCCCCCCCCTTCCTCCTCCACCCGCCTCCTTCCTCTTCCTTCCCCACCCACACATACACATGCCCCTCTCCTGCAACCCCTCCCCCAATTTCACACACACACACACACACACACACACACACACATACACAAGCTTCATAAAATTTATTTTCTCCCCCCAAAAAAATTACAAAATCTTCATCCAACAAAATCCTCTTTACAAATACTCAAAAATCCACTGCCTGAGTGCATTAACAACAAATCAAAACCCACAAAGTCACACCCCAAAAAATTCTATTTTGATTTTAACCTCCATTAAATTCGGCTTTAATGGTGTTCAGCAATTGCTGACCGAACACCTTTAGGGGTGTTCGGTACCCACCAAACACCTTTAGATTTGTTCGATGGGTACCGAACACCCCTAAAGGTGTTCCGTCTGACCGAGCATTTTAATTGTATTTTTGTAATAATCGAATACAGGGTAAATATGTCAAAACATTAATTTTAAATAAAATTCTTATTTTACCTATGTCTTTATTAAGGGAGATGAGGATGAAGACAGGTGTAAAATAGGAATTTTATTTAAAATTAACGTTTTGGTGGGCTCGCTTGCAAGATAACTAAAGTACAGTGGCCCAAATAACATTTTCAAACAATCAGTGGTCAAATTACAACCTTCTCCAAAGTATAGTGGCCAGTAGGGGTGAGCAGGCCGGCCCATTAGCCCGCAGAGCCCGGCAATGCCCGGCCCTCAAAGCTCCTGCCCATGGGCTAGTACACAGTGCTGGGCTTGAGAAGGATTGAAAGCCCACAGTCTCGGGCAGTGCTGGGCCTTCGTAATCTTACTGCCCGTTTAGCCCAGCCCGACCCGTCGTTTTGATCTAAATATACCCATTTAGCCCAGCCCGGCCCATCGTTTCATAAAACTACGTCATTTTGATCTATATATATATATATATATATATATATATATATACACACACACACACAAATCAGAGTATCGCTGCTTGGCTTGCCTTCTTCGCCATCGCCACGAGCTCGACGCATCGCTGCTTGGCTTGCCTGTTTTGCCATCGTCGTCGCTGCTTCGTCATTGACTCGCCGCTTCGCCATCGTCGACTCGCCGCTTCGCCATCGTTGACTCTCACAGTTTCTTCGATGAGTTCGCTCAAAGGGAACCCATCTGAGCCATCTCCTCTTTGAAGGCTTCAATTCCTTGATGTTTTTGTGAAGATTGGTTTGGTCTGTTTGTATTCGAAATGTGGGTGTCTAGCTGATGCACATAAGGTGTTTGATGAAATTCTGGATAAGAATGTTGTTTCGTGGACTGCGATTATTTGTGGGTATATTGGGATTGGCCAGCTTGTGGAAGCTATTGATTTGTTTAGAAGTATGTGGAGGTGAATATGAGGCCGAATAATTTTACTCTTGTTCGTGTTGTGTCTGCTTGTGCTCAATTAGGGGATTTGAGTACTGGGGAGTGGGTGCATAGATGTGTGTTGGACATAGGTATGGGAAGTAATATTTTTGTAGGTACTGCGTTAGTGGATATGTATGCTTAATGTGGAAAGATGGAAAGAGCTTGGTTAGCTTTTGATGAGTTGCACGAGAAGGATTTGGTAATTAACGTGGGGTGCTATGATACAGGGCTATGCATCAAATTGGCTTCCTAAAGAAGCCTTGGACCTTTTTTATATAATGCAGAGAGAGCATTTGAAGCTGGATTCTTATACCATAGTTGGAGTTCTTTCTGCTTGTGCAAATTTAGGAGCATTAGAATTAGAAGAACGTGCTAGTAGTTTAATTGATACAAGTGAGTTTTTTTCTAACCCTATTTTGGGTACGACATTGATTGACATGTATGCAAAATGTGGGAAGATGGGTTCAGCTTGGAGAGTTTTCAAAAAGATGAATGAGAAAGACCTAGTTGTTTGGAATGCTATAATAATTGATGGGCAAGACCGTGCAAGCCCGAGCCCGCCCAACGCCCGCCCAAAGCCCGTTCACTAAAGCCCGTGGGCTGATCTCCTATACTGGGCTTTTAAAATTGATGTCTGCTCCTTGATGGGCCCATACTGGGCATTGCCAATGCCCACGGGCTTATGGCCCGTGCACACCCCTAGACTGGCCCGATTGTGGGTTTTGTCTTTGTTAAACTCGCAACCTTGTCTTGATTGTATCTAATGGCAATGTCACCAACGACGAAACCCACTAGCTATAGCGGCGCTCACCCCTTGCACTGCCACTACCATCTTTGAATCTGATCTTAACCCACCACCATTGCAAATCCCTTTATACGTCAACGAATACGATGCCCACCAAACAGCATTCGACGGGGCGTAGGTCAAAATCGATATTCAAAACCATCTGTGCTGCTATGGCAGCACTCAACCCAGCAGCGACATTAGCAATCTCCAGAATTGGGATGGGGTTGATTGTTATTTTCGCAAAAAAATACGACAATGGTGACGGGTGCTCGTTCATGAAGTGGGTTAATCAAGCTAGAATTTGGAAGACTCAAAAAAGGATTTCAGGTGGCATTACCAGTGGTCTAAGCCCCAGATCTTCTTTCATCGTCGGGTCTGCTTATTTCCATTTTTCAGATCTGAGACTCTATTCGTCCTACTGGGCAAAGAGAATCGAGGGAGCGATCCCCAGTGATTCACAATTCACAGGGGGCGACTTATGATGGAATGGAAGAAGGGCCATCACGAGCGCGCAGTTGACAAAGAGGAGATGGCCTTGATCGATTGACTGGGGCTTAGGCTGCTGTGCCGCGAGAAATGTTTTTTGCGATTGGGGCATTGACCTATCAGACAGAAGAGAAGAAGAGAAGAAGAGAGCAAATGCTTCCCAACTGGGGCTTTTCTATTTTCCCATAATCCTCACAAATTTTCCTGATTCAGTTTCATTTCTTGAAAGGGGTTGCCAATTTAGTGATTTTACTATTTGGATTTGCTCAATTTTCATACAGTTGCTGAAAATCTATAAACCTAGTTCAAAATTGATTCAGTTTCTACTCTTTTGAATCAGTTAGTGCTTGTTCGTGAAGTGGATTCTGTTAATTTAGAGCATTTCTTCAGTTGAGTTGCTTGATATTTGGCAAAAACCCACTTAACAATTATGCACCCTCGTTTTCATTTAGAGTTAGGTTTATTTTTACTAGATTGGAGAAGATGTAGAAGAAGACAAAGGCAAAATTGATAGTATTTTATGTTATTTTAACGGCTGAACTAACATTCATCCTAAAAATGAGTTTGCTCGGCTCGCTTGCAACCTAACTAATGTTCAGTGGCAATAATAATATTTTGAAATATGTAGTGGCTGCATCGTAAACTGGTGAAAAGTTGGGTAGCCCAAATATGAAAAAAAAAAAAAATATATATATATATATATATATATATATATATATATATATATACTTTTCTTCAAAGGCCTTGGATACATTTTTGCTCATCTGAAACTCTCTCTCTCTCCAAAAGTCTAGGCAAAGCAAAGTGTGTGTGTGTGTGTGTCAAGCTTCGGAGCTTCTTGAGATTGTGCAAACCAAGAGAAATAAAAACACTTAGTGGTTTGACTGTTGTATTTTAGAGGCGGCGTGCTGAGACTTATTGTTCACGCCTCAACCCAAGCCGATACTTATTGTTTGTGGTGTATTGAATAAATTATCATATACTATTTTACGATGTACAAAGGTATTTGCATTTTAAATGATTTTGTACAATGAAAACTTCTAATTATTTTGTATTTCTTTTAATTAAATTTTGATCATATGGAATGAGTTCCAACAAATATCGTGTGTAAGAAATTGAGCAAACGGAGAATGATGAGTCTTAAGAGTGTGTGAGTTATGGGATGTTATCAGTGAGGAGCCATGTGATGGCATGCTTGAATTTGTTCGATAAAAGGAAGATAAAGTAATTGAATTTTTGTGGAAGGTAATACATCTAGAATTGGAAGGATATTGGAGATTTACAATCTCCATGCCAAGTGTGGAAGTTGATGGAGGCCATTATTTCTAAGCCTGAAGGTGAGTGTTTACCCACCAAATTTTGTGCAATGAACTTTGAAGAAGACAAGTTTAAGTTCGAGACAATCATGAGTCAACCGAGAAAAATGAAGAGCACAATATTTATGGTCAAGGATTAGCTCGGGTGAAAATTGAGAGAGCTATTGTTGAACATAAGAAATAAGTGAATAAAGGCAAAGGATATAGAAGGTATAAGCTTTCGACATTTGTTTTCGAAAAGATAATGTTGGCTTAAGTTTGTTGGATCAAGTTCAAGATATACACATGTACTTTTAAGATTCGTAAGGAAGTTAAAATTACACCACATGATTTTGACAAAAATAATGATGATGCTTTTTCAAGTTCTTTTATTGAAAATGTTTACGACAAGTTTCTTTTAAAGTAACTTGGAAAGAATTATTTTAATCATTTTTTACACTTTAATGTTGAGAATATATTACAAGATACGGGTTGGATAAATATGGAAACATTTTTTGATTCACAAGAGTTTGATGAGAAAAAAAATATGAAAAGCATTACCAATAGCTTGAATGGCATGTTGGAAAACAAAAGAACATAAGGAGAATCCATATATGAAAGAATAATAAATTTGGAGGCATCAAATATAAAAAAAATGAAAAAGATACATGTTTACGACACTCGAGGAGAGATTGTCCAAAGGGAATTCAAGTGCAAAAACTCAATGGAGATAACATTAAAACTTCTTGCAATTGAAGGCATTGGAGAAAGAAAACCCACTCAAAGTCTTAGGTGGAATAACAAGTTTCTTTTAAAGAAAGAGTTGAATATTGTTTGGAAGTCCCTAAAGGTTGTGGGCTTTCCATGTCAGTCTAGAAGATACATTTGGTGCAGTGTCTCAGCATGACTTAATTCCAAAACAAAAAGAGCAAATAGACCACTTACAGAAAATGCAGTAAAACTGAATTGGTAAGTTTGTGCAAAAAATCCATTGAAATTCAACTGGCAAGTTTACACATCCTTAACTACAAGAAGACTACATACATCCTAATTGTCATGAAAAAGGTAATGGTGATCATAAGGAAACAAGGCGATCACACTGGCCATGAAGAAGATACCTCAGACTCAGAATTTATAAGTGATTCTTAAGCCCATACAAAGGCGATGGAAACCTTTTATCCCGACCGTTCCTTCTTTTATCTCTACACTATCAGCTGCATTGACATACACAGGCCACCCTCGGCAAAATTGAGAATTGACATCTCCTCTCCAACTATCCAGCCTACGAAATAATATAGAATATCATGATTCAGCAAAACTATTCTTTCCCATCATATGAGAAACTGTTCTTTTTGAGGAAACAATATCTTGCAGGTATCGATAATGCTAAACTGCAATCAGAAAAATCAGGCTGACACCTCCTAGGTGGAACTAGGTGCTGTTCCTAGTTAGCTTCACCAGTCCAGTAACTTTTAATAGCGAGGAGAATCTTCTCTTTGTTAAATGGTCCACTCTCATGGTCCAGAGTCTGGGTCTTCCATCTCATTCCACTTACTATAGTTTTGATTTTCCCGATAACATCCACCTCATCTCTGAATATCGCAGTCCCTTCTGGCCGCAAGATTCTATCCATCTCCAAGAGAATATCAGTAATGTCACACCTTCAAACACACATTGTATATATTTAAACATAAGAATTTTTATTTCAAGTATTTTTTTTAGAGGAGATAAAAACCAGATACATCCAAAATAACCAAAATTCGGCTTGCATTCTCTTACCTGTCCTGATATATGCTGAACACACCACTTGCATGGATGAGATCATACGTTCTTGGATAGGTTGAGAACGCCTCACACCAATCTTGGTATGTCCCAATGAAACCTCGTTCGTATATCACACCCAGTGTGTCAGGTTGTGAATTGGCAGGGACCACATTCATCACCCATACAGGATATTTTGACAAGGCTGCAGCCAATCCACCTATGTTAGCATTCATGTCCATAATATTGCGATATCTTCCTTGAGGTAAGGCACTAACAATGCGCTTATAATGTGTCACCCGCTCCTTCCACAGCTCATTATCCTCTTGAAATTTCTCTGCACTCATGGCTGGTATTGAGCCGCTACTAATTCTAGGAGGAACTGCAAATGCTCGCTCTGGCCATTTCTCAAGAGTGCCCCCTGCAACTTCATTTGAGTTGCTCACCTCTGGCATCGGGGTGATACAAGTCTCCATGTCTCTATACCTAATTTCCAACAGAGTTGAAGCGGGATTATAATAGGAGTAAACAGACCAAATATCATAGAAACATATGGAAGCAATGAAATGAGGGAGTACCAAGCTGCATCAGCATTGTCTGATTTGCACATGTGTGGCGTTTGATATATCTTTCTGCTATTCACGCAATCTATGTGGTTGATAGGTTTTTGCCACACAGCAAGGTCACCCTTCTCAATCACTTTCTTCCAGCACAGACGCTTGACAACATCCTCAATAGCATCTTGCTCTTGTTTCAAATCTTCTTGGGTTCTTTCCCAACCTCTCCAGTATTTCTTCCAGCGGATAGGAGGTCCAGAGAGTATCCAGTAACCACCAGGCCTTAGAACTCTGTCCACTTCAATCAGATACATTCCATCTTATAGATGGTGAATACAAGAAATACATCAGCAGAAAAGAATTTGCAACAATTTAGCTTCTAAAAAGATGTGTACTTTATGCAAAGAATATTATCTTTCTAGTGAGGGGGCAATTTTGGACAGCTTACCATATGTACTCCAAGGGATTAGGCAACGGGAACAATGAGCCATGTCAAATGACCTTGCTGGGTAAGGAAGTCTCTGCGAGCCCATAATGCCAATCATAGCAGGAACTCCTCGCTCCAGTGCAAACCAAACCTGTGCTTCATGTGTATCTCTTGGAGCAAAAGACATTGCCACAATGTCCCTCTTTAACAGGTAAGCACCCCAACTCGCAACCTTAAACACCAATCAATGGAAATGAGAAACATAATAGGAGTTGCAAATAGCAATATAGTCCATCCCCCACATAGCAAGGAGACTATACATCCCACATTGAGTAACCAAGTATTGCATTGGGTTGGATGATCCTTAGGATGGTACAAGAGCAAGCTATTTGATCAATGTGCTTGATATAACATTCCACATGCTCAACAACACATAACTCATATTCCTTCCGTTTCAGGCAAAGAGTTCATTTTAAAAAAAAAATTATACTTATAATCTCTATAATTCTTTTAATTTTACCTACCACATATGCTGCTATAAACAGATTGACTATATTAATATATGCACTATTAATATATCATTTAATTATTAGACTTTTCAAAGGGTGGAACGGAGGGAGTAACATTTATACTATATTACTTAATAATACCAATTTAAATTTATTGGAAGTCATAAATAGTTGTACGAATATGTTGCTTTCTTTTTAAAATTTTTTTACTTACCCCACAGCCTGTATCGATTGCAGTCCGAATGTTTCCATCAGTAAGAGGGATGAGATCGTTGATGTCTTCGATGTAAGCATCAGCCCCGCGTGGAAACATGGTGCCTCCTCCAGGAAATCTAAAGCGATCACCTTCAACTTGGATCCAGTTCTGATTGGCCTTCTCAATGCTGAGCTCTTTATGGGGGATATTGTCATACCAAGCGAAGTCTCTACTTTGGGGCCATTTGAAGGGGGACTTGTAGTTAGGCGGGGCGGGTATCAGGCAGCGGAGGAGCTCCTCTTTGTTTGGACAATGCCTCTCTCTGTATTTCAACATATCGCGCGGAAACTTCCTTCCCCTCCTAGCGTCCTGGCATGGAGTGTATTCGCTGTAGGACATATTACAAGGCGGAAACTCCTGGGCCCCTTCGGGACTATTGACCTCCAACTGATGATGGCTTTCAAAATCAAGGGCCACAGATGATGACGATGGTGATGAATGACGATCAACTGCTTCTCGGGAATCATTTTGACACCCAACTCTGTCAATGATTGCGGACTGGCTGGAAGGGACAGGAGTAGTACTCTGCCAAGCTCCCATAACATAAAACAAGATGCAGAGTCCACTAACTGCTAGGATCCAAGTGAGACGATTCTTCCTCGATTCCAGCTGGTGAAGCTTCGGTGATCCACTATTCTCCTTTGCCATTGAAACCTTCGAGCATTTATGGTAAAAAGAAAATTAGAAGCGTGGAGGTAATATTTGGGACCAAGGAAACTGAATGTTGCAATCTAAATTACTCAAGAGTTACCAACTGCACCAACCGAGGAAGGATCCTGTATATAGGCAAATGATTCTTCTGAACAACAAGAAGGTATATAAATTAATAGGGAAGAAAATGATATTTCAACCTCCCCGTAACACTATCCCCAAGAAAAGGGAAAGCAAGAGGATTGGAAGACGAATAATAGATAACTTCATACAACAGAAGCAATGATGATAAATTAGAGTTGCAATTTCATAGTACATATATATTTTTATTTGTCAGTACCACTAGACCACAAACCAATCAATGAAGACCCTATTAAAGTTGAAGAGAAAGAGAATTAATCCAGTAATCGCTATACACACACACACACACACACACACACACACACACACACACACATATATATATATATATATATATATATATATATATATATGCTAGAAAAAGAAAGGAATATGTATACCTCAAATCAAGAAGGGTGATGATTCAGAAGTGGGTGTGTGTCTCTTGCAGCAAAGCCGGTGGGGGAGACTTAGTAGTGGTAGTTTGTTTGTTTTAGATTTCGTAGTTAATTGCTACAGCAGGAAAAAGGTTGATGAAACTGTAAAACATTAAGCTGGGGGAGACATGGAAGAACCTTAATTGGAAGGAGAAGTCAATTAACAAGACAAAGAAAGAAAGAAAGAAATAAAGAATGAAAAAGGTTGATGAAACTGTAAAACATTAAGCTGGGGGAGACATGGAAGAACCTTAATTGGAAGGAGAAGTCAATTAACAAGACAAAGAAAGAAAGAAAGAAAGAATGAAAAAGGTTGATGAAACTGTAAAACATTAAGCTGGGGGAGACATGGAAGAACCTTAATTGGAAGGAGAAGTCAATTAACAAGACAAAGAAAGAAAGAAAGAAAGAAAGAATGAAAGAAAGAAAGAAAGTGTTTATAACACAAAATAATAATAAAACAAGCTGAGGAGACAATAAAAGGAAAAGTAAGTGAAAATTGGTGGGGGGTCACAGTGGCACAATCATAGTCAAAAAGTAAACATAATGCAGAGAAAGTGAAGAAAAGTATGATTGTCAGATCACTTGTTCATTAATTTAAGTACAGTGAAGGGGGAGAGAGAGAGAGAGAGAGAATTGTCAGTGGGTGTGATTGATTCTTGTACAGTGAGTATTGGAAGAGGGGGGGGGGAGAAGAAGTTGTGAATTAGGGGGAAAGAGCTATCAAGTAGGAAACAAGCGGGGGATGATTTGGTCCAAACCAAAAAAAACGGAGAGAGAAAAGAAAAACAAAACGTGGGGCTGGGCAAACACCCCTGGCCCTAATCCTCTCCAAGCTAGAGAGTTCATTCATGCATATAACTCGCAATCAATCCAATCATAGCCACACAAACATATATATTTCCATGCATGCACTCCGACAAACTGGCCTCCATCTCCACCCAACCTCCCAATGAGAAAGACACCTAACTATTTTTTTTATTATTATTATTTTTTTGGCACAATTTGGTTGCACTAATTAGTTTTGGATGAATATAAGTATTTTCGAACAATAATATGTATTTTCTGAACAACAATATTTACATTTTAAAAATAACACAGCATTGATGCCACAACTATTGATTCAACAAATGGTGCCAAAAAAATGGTTTCCCTACACCCCACATCAACACACACACACACACACACACACATCAAAAACCTACTGCCATGCACCTACTTTCCTTAGCTTGACTCCATGGCTAGTATTACTCTTTATCTTTTTATATTCATTCCCCTCTCCCCATTCCTTTTCATTTGAAACAGCCACCAGCCCTCTTTAATTACCATCTCCTAGTTTAGGGTTTAGGGTTTAGGTGGGGTTGAGGGGGTGTAAGTGGAGGTAACGAGTTGCCGAGGAGACAGTGCTTGTCATGGGTCTAGGTGAGAGTGTCAAGGCGAGGGATTAGAAAGGTAGGAGTGGCAAAGCGAGTGAGTTGGGTTTGGGGGGATAGGGGAAAAGGGAGGAGGTCAAGGTTCTGCGCCAAGGATAGAAGCAACGATGTTGTCACTCAGCAGCCTAGTGAAAAACTGGCGCAAAGACCCAAGGGAGGATTGTGAGTCAATGCAAAGAGAAATGGATTAGCCATTTCCGATGGCCCAGTAAAGGCCAGGAAGGAAGTCACAGCCTTTAGTGAGCATGCACCAGATTGGGCTGGCCCATGAGACTTGGCCCGGGGCTTGCAATTAGGAAACTATTTTGCTTTAAAAACGGAATACCACCAAAAGGTTCATGACAAGTGCCTGGGCAGAGTGAATGCCAAGACAGCCTTGACTATGGGGGGGGTGGGGGGGGGAGGGGAGGTTATAGTTCTCCAGTTTAGGGCATGGAAAAAGTGAGTGGGAGTCTCCCCAAAGAAAATTTCGCTGAATAATGTTGAATTGGTCACAGAAGTGATAATTTTGAAGACCAAGATTAAAAAACAGGGAGAAAGAGAGAGTGATGAATCTCCTCTGTTTCATTAATTTATGAACAAGCTATTACAAAGACTATATATACATTCTGTAAGTAAAGGAAAGCACCTAGCTTACGTAACTAACTAGCCAATCAACTTGAGTCTAACTAACTACAAGTTGCACTAATACAGCTAATCAAAAAACATAACAACTTAACAAACTAAGATGCTATTAACTTATATCTACACTTTTGCCACTGGCCACTGGTTGCATTTCCACACCAGAAGATGTTGTTTGCTCAGTTGTTGTTATAGTACTCTTATCACCCCCCCCCCCTCAAGGTGAAGGTGTGGAAGAGATTGAACACATTCAACTTGGCCAAGAAATGAATAATCCTGTCTCTAGATAATGCCTTGGTAAACATGTCAGCAAGATTATCAAGAGTGGAAATGTGATGAGTAAGAATGACACCAGCAGAAAGCATCTCACGAATGAGATGACAGTCAATCTCGATATGTTTAGTACGTTCGTGGAAGACAAGATTGGCTGCAATATGCAAAGCAGACTGGTTGTCACAGAACAAAGGGACTGGAGTAAAAGAGGGAATGTTGAAGTTGGAGAGTAAACTGAGAATCCAAGTGAGTTCACAACAGGTGTTGGCAAGGGCTCGATACTTAGATTCTGCAGAGGATCGAGAAACAGTGATTGTTTCTTGCATTTCCAGAAATCGGTGAAGCACCAAGCATGACACAAAAACCGAAATAGACTTTCTTGTTGTTGGACAAGCGGCCCAATCGAATCACGAAGGCGAAGCGAAAGAGAAGAAGGGGCAAACAAAAGACCCCGACCGAGGAGCCTTTTAGATATTTGACCAATTTAAGAGCAGCATCCATATGAGGCTGCCTAGGTGAGAAAGAAACTGACTCAAAATATGCACGGAATAAGAGATGTCTGGTCTAGTAATGGTAAGATAGACAAGCCTACCAATTAGTTGTCGATAAGCCCCAGCATCATCCAAAATAGAACCCTTATCAGAGGCCAAAGCGTGATGAGTTTCCATAGGAATAGAAGAAGGTCTAGCATTTTCCAGTCCAGTATCCTTGAGAATATCTAAGGTATACTTCTTTTGATGAAGATAAATACCCTTGGTTGACCTAGCAATTTCCAAGCCCAAGAAATACTTAAGAATGCCCAGATCCTTGACCTTAAATCTGGTATGAAGATGAGCTTGAACAAGATGAATAAGATCAAGATCATCACTAGTGAGAACCAGGTCATCAACATAGACCAACATAGCAACACAGTGAGAGTGTTGATGAAGAACAAACAAGGAGTGATCTGCATGGGTTTGAAGAAAACCAAACTCCAACAAAGCAGTAGAAAACTTTTGGAACCACTGCCTGGGAGCCTGTTTGAGGCCATAAAGAGATTTTACCAATTTGCAGACAATAGGAGAACCAGGTGTAGAAAGAAGATGGGATGGAATGGAAATACCAGGAGGTACATCCATATAGACCTCCTCCTGCAAATCTCCATGCAAGAATGCATTGGAGACATCCATTTGTAACAAAGGCCAGCCTTTGGAAATAGCAAGTGCAAAAATAACCCTGACAGTTGTCATCTTTGCCACAAGAGCAAATGTGTCAAAATAGTCTTGACCCTCAACTTGAGTAAACCCTTTTGCCACAAGTCTTGCTTTATACTTGTCAAGAGAACCATCAGGGTTGGTTTTGATTCTATAAACCTACTTACAACCAACAGTGTGCTTGTTAGAGGGTAAAGGTTGCAAAATCCAAGTATTGTTATTCACTAAAGCAGTGAGCTCTTCATTCATAGCCAAACACCACTTAGGATCCTTGGAAGCTTGGAGATAAGTGAGGGGAGCAGAGGGAACAGAAGACAAATTTGAACAGAAAGAGGTATAACTAGAAGAACAGTTATCATAAGAAATGAAATTGGACAAAGAATAAGGAGTGGAGTACCTTGCTACTGCAAAAGTCTGAGAGTTATTGTAAGATGCAGGAAGGTCTGTATAGTCTGAGTACTTTCCAGGGAGTATTCTGTGTCTAACTGGCCTAGCATTAAAAAAATCAGATGAAGACAAAGAAGGATTGAGATTAGAAGAAGTAATCTCAGGAGAAGCAGGAGTATGAGTGCTAGGAGAAGCAGGGGTATGAGCAATAGAAGAAGTATCTGAGGATGAAGAATTATGGACAGGAGAATGTTCTTGTAACGCCCGCATCATTTGCATCAATATATCGTATATAATTTCATACATATATTGCATATCTCATAACATCGTTTGCATCATTTCATCATGAATGGTTTTTACGTGTTTCGTGTGTTATATTATCGCTTAAAAATCTTGTAAATTATCGTGCGTGAGACGCGTTACAAGTAAGGAGTGATCGGGCCTAGGAAATGGAGGGTAAACAAACTATTTTTAGGCACTTGAGCCTTGGCACGACCGTGCAGCCTTGTTGGCACGGCCGTGCAAGGCTGTACAGTAAGTCAGGATTTCAAAATTAGCTTGGCACGACCGTGCATGTTATTTGGCACGACTGTGCGAAGTCATACAGAGTCCAGACCTTGACTTTTAGGGTTGGCACGACCGTGCAGCCTTGATGGCACGGCCGTGCGAGGTTGGCACGACCGTGCAGCTTGTCTGGCACGGCTGTGCGAAGCATGTCAGGCTGAATGGCTTACGCGAGAAGCCTTGTTTTATTTTAAATGTATGGCCCTCAATTGGCCACGTCACCCAACCGAAAACCCTCTCATTTTTCAGCCACTTAAAATCTCTAGGAGTATTTAAACACTCTCATTTCTTCCCCATTCTTGCCATAAAACATAGAGAGAGAGTAGAGGGAGTTTAGAGTGAGAAAGTTGAGATATTGTGAGTTTGTGAGGGAATCTCAACGATCCGACCACACCATTGCGAAGGCCTCGACGAGAGGAAGCTTTCCTACCGATTGGATTTTCGTTTTCTTCACTTTTTCCGATGAGAAGTAAGCTACTACCCCCTCTTCTTCTCGTTTTACGTCTTTTATGGCATCCTAGACTTCCATTACGTAAAGTTACCATGTTAGATACGGGTATATGTGATTCTTGCCATGAATGCCATTTTTGGACTTGTGAAATATGTTGTTAATCGTTCTATGATGTTGGGAAACTCGATATTGGGCGATAACATGCTAGGATTAAAGTATAAGACCATTTTCGTAACTCGTCATCATTAGTAACCTAAAATGACTCTAGCGGAGTTGGTTAGGGTTTGATAATTAATGTGACCACGTGTGCGTTTTGTGAGCTCTTTGGATGCTCGAGAGACCCGTTGGGGAATTGGTTACACGATATACATATAATGGTATTGTGTTGAATTTGACGTTGGTATTATATGGCTATGTGTACTAGAATTATTGGCGCACATTAGCATGTTATTGGTAGTGTCGTTATACTCCCTACTTTGGAGTATAATGCTTTTATTTAATGTTAAGTAAATATTACTTGAACATTTGGTTGATTAGTTAATGTGTCGAGTAAACATCTACTTGAGCATTGTTTAAGTCCATGGCATATTTGTTGGAGGTGTATTGACGCTCGGTTATTGCGTGAGCCGGGGCTACGTAATAGCCGAAGGCCAATACACTGGGCCTCGCCCTACCGTTGGCCGCAGTAGGGGTTATAGCGCTAAGTGTTGTACGGAATAAACGCGACCTTGGTAAGCTATACCGTGATTGTTTCTCGGGTCGTTGGGGACCGAGTCTTCACGTCGACGTGGATACGGTAAACGGTTCACCTTTGGTTTTGTTATTTGGTTCGATGATCGGGTACGACATCAACGATTTCTTCATTTGGTATTATTGGTTGGTTGGTTGGAAGTTGGTATGTCGGAGGTGTACCTCGACGGTATCCTTTTGTATGTGTTACATATTGCACCTATGTGAGTTGCATGCTACGTGACTTATGTTATGAGTTACTTGATGTGATGATGATTGGAAATGATTATATAATGCCAACCATGATATATATATATGATTCTTATTACTGTTTGCATCTCGCATGCCATATTGTTGCATTAGTAGCTTATTGAGTTTTATAACTCACCCCGTCCATTGTTTATTGTTTTCCTTAGATCCCGAGCCTGCGAGAAACCCCCAGTGACCGTTCGTTGTTATCCGACGTCGTCTACAGTCATTCTTTTGGTAGTGCTCCTTGAGCCTGGTATTTTCTTTTGGTGAGGCCGAGGGTACATATGTTAAGTAAACATTGTAAAGTTGGGTAGTAGTCCCGTACATGTGGTTTATTCATATTCTTTTGTTGATGCCGACGTGGATGTCAGGCTTTTGTAAACGTTACTTAACTTTATTATTTCGCGTACTCTGATAATATTACATGTTTGGTCCCGAGCCCCTTAGCTCGTGGGTTGTTGGTTATGTTATGTGATCGTTTCCGGCTTTTGTATGCCGTGATGTGTTGTTTGGTTTTTAAAATAAACATACACTTGCATTACAGGGTTTTATGCATGAAAAGTGATTTTGAAATTGTGCATTTCGTGTTCCGTCTCACGAACCGAACGAGATACCATATAGGATCTTGGGTCGGGGCGTGACAGTTGGTATCAAAGCATAAGTTAGCTCGCTGGGATTTGGTATCCTTGGCTTAGGTGGGGGTTGGTTGAGTGTGTCTGAGTCGTTAACGACGAGTGTTCGTTGCAGGTGAACAGTCATGGTTGAAACACGGAATGGAGCTGGTTCTAGTAGGGCCACGGAGGCCGAAAGGGATACCCGTAGGACCGGACCTAACCCATCTCCGAATCAAGCTACCGGACAGTCAGCAGAGGGTCACATGAATCAGAACGAGGCTTTCATGCACACCATGCAGGGGTTCATGCAGACTATGATGGAGATGAACCGCCAGACAATGGACATGAACCGACAGGCTATGGATGGACAGGGTCAAGTGGGCGGTCAAAGAGTAGTGCAACCGACCGGGGGAGTCGGGGAGAATGATCGTAGATTGGAAAGGTTCTTGAAGATGAAACCAAGAAGCTTCAATGGGGAACCGGATCCGGAGAAGGCCGAGAGGTGGATAGAGTCGACGGAGAAGGTTTTTGCAGCATTGGGATGCACTGATGAGGAAAGGATCAAGTTCGCTACGTTCAAGCTTGAGGATGCAGCGGAACATTGGTGGAAAGTATTGGAAGCTAGTTGGGTACAAGATCAGACGGTGAGGACATGGGAACTCTTTTTACAACGGTTTCGGAATCAGTTCGTTCCGAATGTGATTCAGGCGAGGAAGGAAGTGGAATTTCTTGGATTGGAGCAAGGGAGTCTATCGGTAGCTCAGTACTCCTCCAAATTTACTGAGTTATCTCGATACTGCACACACCTACTACCGACGGAGGAGAAGAAAGTTTACCGGTTTGTGAAGGGGTTAAGGACTGAATACCGGAAGCAACTCATACCGCTTGAGTTGACCAGCTATCAGGGAGCAGTGGATAAGGCTTACAGGATTGAGCACGACATTGAGGAGCACCGTACGAAGCAGGGAAATACCAGTGGAAGTCAACGGGGTAATACTAGTGGGACTCAACAGTCGGGACAGTCGAGGTGGAGGAATCAGAATAACCGGGGAGCTGACAACAAGGGGAGAAATGATAACCGTAGGGGAGGACAAAATCAGCAAAGGACAGAGAATCGAGGGAACATTGCACAGGGGCAGCGGGCCCAAGGGGTGACATGTACATTCTGTTTGAGGACTGGTCATACGGAAGAGAGATGCTGGAAGAAGCAAGGGAAGTGTGTCCTTTGTGGTGATGGCACGCACTTTCAGAGGGATTGCCCTAGAAATAAAGGGGTCCAACCGGGTGGAGCACAACAGAATACGGGCGTCAAAAGAGACAATGAGGGTCGCCCTAGAGTCCAGGGTCGTGTCTTTGCCCTAGACCAGAATAGGGTGCCCGAAGCCACCAATGTCATAGGAGGTACCTTACTCGTCTCTAGTGTTAAAGCTCGAGTTCTCATAGACCCAGGGTCATCGCATCTCATTTTGCTTATCATTTGCATCATATGCCTGAATCTTTGCCATATGTGCTTGAGGTGTCTACTCCAATGGGAGAGTGTCAAGTGGCTTCGGATATTTACCGTAATAGTGATGTTATTGTTGATGGCCACCATTTACCTGCTGATTTGGTTGTTTTGCCTATTCGGGACTTTGATGTGATTTTGGGAATGGATTGGTTGCACATGCCGTTGTGGACTGTCGTAAGAAGTTTGTTACTTTTGATATGCCGAACATGTCGTCTTTTGTGTTTGTTGGGGATAAATGCATGGGTGGTGTTCGTCTTATCTCGGCTTTGAAAGCCCGTAAGTTGTTGTCTCGTGGTTGTTCGGGGTATTTGGCTTGTGTGGTGGATAAATCAAAAAGGGTGGTTATGTTGGATGATGTCGCAGTTGTACGTGAATTTCCGGACGTATTTTCGGATGACTATGAAATGCCTCAAGATAGAGAGTTGGAATTCTGTATTGAGTTGTTACCGGGTACCGCGCCGATGTCGAAAGTACCGTATCGCATGGCGCCGGCGGAGTTGAAGGAGTTAAAGATTCAGTTGCAAGAACTGCTTGATCGGGGTTTCATTAAACCGAGTGTATCGCCTTAGGGTGCACCGGTGTTATTTGTGAGGAAGAAGGATGGTTCATTGAGGTTATGTATCGACTACCGGGAGTTGAATCAGGTTACAATTAAGAATAAATACCCACTCCCACATATTGATGATTTGTTTGATCAGCTTCGAGGTTCCGTAGTGTACTCCAAGCTCGACCTTAGGAGTGGCTACCATCAGTTGAAGGTTAGAAAGGAGGATGTTCCTAAGACAGCATTTAGGACTAGATACGGGCATTTTGAGTTCGTGGTTATGCCCTTTGGGTTGACTAATGCACCCGCGGTGTTTATGGATTTGATGAATAGGGTGTTCTTGCCGTACCTTGATTGTTTTGTGGTTGTTTTCATTGATGACATTTTGGTGTACTCGAAGTCTCGGGAAGAGCACGAGAAGCACTTAAGGATTGTGTTGACGGTTTTGATGGAAAGGAAATTATATGCTAAGTTTAGCAAGTGTGCCTTTTGGTTGGAGGAGGTGGCATTTTTGGGACATTTAGTGTCGGGCAAGGGGATTTCGGTTGATCCGAAAAAAATTGAGGCCGTGGTGAGTTGGAAGAGACCCGAGACGGTGACGGAGATTCGGAGTTTCTTGGGGTTAGCGGGTTATTATCGGAGGTTTATAGAGGGATTTTCTAAGATTGCAACCCCTTTGACGACTTTGACTCAGAAGAATAAGCCGTTTGTATGGAACGATAAATGTGAGGCGAGTTTCCGGGAATTGAAAGAAAAGTTGACTACGGCTCCTATCTTAGCATTGCCGAATGGACATGATGGGTTTGTGATTTACAGTGATGCTTCGAAGGAAGGTTTGGGTTGTGTCTTGATGCAGAATGGAAGAGTCATTGCTTATGCTTCACGGAAGTTGACTCAGTATGAACAGAACTACCCGACACACGATCTCGAGTTGGCTGCGATTATTTTTGCTCTTCATAAATGGAAGCATTATTTGTATGGGGCTAAATTTGAGGTATTCACGGATCATAAAAGTCTCAAGTATTTATTTTCGCAAAAGGAGTTGAATAATCGGCAGCGAAGGTGGATGGAGCGGTTGAAGGATCATGATTGTACTATACTTTATCACCCGGGAAAGGCCAACGTGGTGGCGGATGCGCTGAGTAGGAAAGCGTATGTTTCTTGTTTGATGATTAGGGAATGGAAGATGCTAGAGGACATTCGTGATTGGGGTCCTAGTGACTAGCCATGGGGTGATCTTTGCTAACATCCGGGCCACTCCAGAGTTGAAGAAGGTGATTGACGAGTTATCCGGAGTTGAAGAAGGTGATTGACGAGTTAGGTGGGGGTAAGACCCCGGATTTTGTTATGAATAGCGATGGTATTTTGACATTTCGGGGTAGAGTTTGTGTACCGGCGATTGAGGAAGTAAAACGACAAGTGTTAGATGAAGCCCATAAGTCTAAATATACAATTCACCCTGGGAGTACCAAGATGTACCGGGATTTAAAGAAGAATTTTTGGTGGAATGGAATGAAGAAGGAAATCGCCGAGTTTGTATCGAAATGTTTGACTTGCCAACGGATTAAAGCAGAACATCAGAGGCCAGCTGGACTGTTACAACCTTTGGAAATTCCGGAATGGAAATGGGAGAATATTGCAATGGATTTTGTGACAGGGTTACCGAGGACTCGACGAGGTCATGATGCGGTTTGGGTTATTGTCGATAGATTGACTAAGTCGGCCCATTTCCTTCCCATTGCGATTTCGGATTCGTTGGAGAAGCTTGCTTCATTGTATATTCAGGAGATTGTGAGGTTGCATGGGGTGCCGGTGAGCATTGTGTCGGACAGGGATCCGCGGTTTACTTCTCGGTTTTGGCAATCACTTCAGAGTGCTTTGGGGACGAAGTTGAATTTGAGTACCGCATTTCACCCGCAGACCGATGGACAGTCCGAGAGAACGATTCAAATACTTGAGGATATGTTGAGAGCTTGCTCGATGGACTTTAAGGGAACTTGGGACTCGCATGTGCCATTGATCGAGTTCGCCTACAATAATAGTTATCAGTCGAGTATCGAGATGGCTCCGTATGAGGCATTTTATGGTAGGAAGTGTCGTTCTCCAATTTGTTGGGATGAAGTTGGTGAAGCGAAGTTGTGGGGTCCTGAGATGGTACATGAATCGGCAGAGAGTGTGAAAGTTATTCGGGAGAGATTGAAAACGGCCCAGAGTAGACACAAGAGTTATGCCGACAATAGACGTAGGGATCTCGAATTTGAGGTTGGCGATCACGTGTTTTTGAAGGTTTCACCTCGGATTGGGGTTAAGAGGTTTGGAAAGAAAGGAAAATTGGCCCCGAGGTATATTGGACCGTTTGAGATTTTGGAACGGGTTGGAAAGTTGGCGTATAGACTGGCATTGCCGCCATCAATGTCAGGTATTCATGATGTATTTCACGTATCGATGTTGAGGAAGTATTTGATGGATGCCTCGCATGTGTTGGAGTATGAGCCGGTGGATTTGACACCTGACCTTTCGTATGTTGAGCAACCGGTGCAAATTTTGGACACAAAGGAGCAAGTATTGAGGACAAAGACTATACCCCTCGTGAAAGTATTGTGGAGGAATCACAATGTCGAGGAGGCCACGTGGGAGACCGAGCAGGAGATGCGTGAAAAATATCCCGCGTTGTTTGTTGGAGTCGGTAAGTAAATTCGCGGACGAATTTATTCTAAGGGGGTGAGAATGTAACGCCCGCATCATTTGCATCAATATATCGTATATAATTTCATACATATATTGCATATCTCATAACATCGTTTGCATCATTTCATCATGAATGGTTTTTACGTGTTTCGTGTGTTATATTATCGCTTAAAAATCTTGTAAATTATCGTGCGTGAGACGCGTTACAAGTAAGGAGTGATCGGGCCTAGGAAATGGAGGGTAAACAAACTGTTTTTAGGCACTTGAGCCTTGGCACGACCGAGCAGCCTTGTTGGCACGGCCGTGCAAGGCTGTCCAGTAAGTCAGGATTTTAAAATTAGCTTGGCACGACCGTGCATGTTATTTGGCACGACCGTGCGAAGTCATACAGAGTCCAGACCTTGACTTTTAGGGTTGGCACGACTGTGCAGCCTTGATGGCACGGCCGTGCGAGGTTGGCACGACCGTGCAGCTTGTCTGGCACGGCCGTGCGAAGCATGTCAGGCTGAATGGCTTACGCGAGAAGCCTTGTTTTATTTTAAATGTATGGCCCTCAATTGGCCACGTCACCCAACCGAAAACCCTCTCATTTTTCAGCCACTTAAAGTCTCTAGGAGTGTTTAAACACTCTCATTTCTTCCCCATTCTTGCCATAAAACATAGAGAGAGAGTAGAGGGAGTTTAGAGTGAGAAAGTTGAGATATTGTGAGTTTGTGAGGGAATCTCAACGATCCGACCACACCATTGCGAAGGCCTCGACGAGAGGAAGCTTTCCTACCGATTGGATTTTCGTTTTCTTCACTTTTTCCGACGAGAAGTAAGCTACTACCCCCTCTTCTTCTCGTTTTACGTCTTTTATGGCATCCTAGACTTCCATTACGTAAAGTTACCATGTTAGATATGGGTATATGTGATTCTTGCCATGAATGCCATTTTTGGACTTGTGAAATATGTTGTTAATCGTTCTATGATGTTGGGAAACTCGATATTGGGCGATAACATGCTAGGATTAAAGTATAAGACCATTTTCGTAACTCGTCATCATTAGTAACCTAAAATGACTCTAGCGGAGTTGGTTAGGGTTTGATAATTAATGTGACCACGTGTGCGTTTTGTGAGCTCTTTGGATGCTCGAGAGACCCGTTGGGGAATTGGTTACACGATATACATATAATGGTATTGTGTTGAATTTGACGTTGGTATTATATGGCTATGTGTACTAGAATTATTGGCGCACATTAGCATGTTATTGGTAGTGTCGTTATACTCCCTACTTTGGAGTATAATGCTTTTATTTAATGTTAAGTAAATATTACTTGAACATTTGGTTGATTAGTTAATGTGTCGAGTAAACATCTACTTGAGCATTGTTTAAGTCCATGTATTTGTTGGAGGTGTATTGACGCTCGGTTATTGCGTGAGCCGGGGCTACGTAATAGCCGAAGGCCAATACACTGGGCCTCGCCCTACCGTTGGCCGCGGTAGGGGTTATAGCGCTAAGTGTTGTACGGAATAAACGCGACCTTGGTAAGCTATACCGTGATTGTTTCTCGGGTCGTTGGGGACCGAGTCTTCACGTCGACGTGGATACGGTAAACGGTTCACCTTTGGTTTTGTTATTTGGTTCGATGATCGGGTACGACATCAACGATTTCTTCATTTGGTATTATTGGTTGGTTGGTTGGAAGTTGGTATGTCGGAGGTGTACCTCGACGGTATCCTTTTGTATGTGTTACATATTGCACCTATGTGAGTTGCATGCTACGTGACTTATGTTATGAGTTACTTGATATGATGATGATTGGAAATGATTATATAATGCCAACCATGATATATATATATGATTCTTATTACTGTTTGCATCTCGCATGCCATATTGTTGCATTAGTAGCTTATTGAGTTTTATAACTCACCCCGTCCATTGTTTATTGTTTTCCTTAGATCCCGAGCCTGCGAGAAACCCCCAGTGACCGTTCGTTGTTATCCGACGTCGTCTACAGTCATTCTTTTGGTAGTGCTCCTTGAGCCTGGTATTTTCTTTTGGTGAGGCCGAGGGTACATATGTTAAGTAAACATTGTAAAGTTGGGTAGTAGTCCCGTACATGTGGTTTATTCATATTCTTTTGTTGATGCCGACGTGGATGTCAGGCTTTTGTAAACGTTACTTAACTTTATTATTCCGCGTACTCTGATAATATTACATGTTTGGTCCCGAGCCCCTTAGCTCGTGGGTTGTTGGTTATGTTATGTGATCGTTTCCGGCTTTTGTATGCCGTGATGTGTTGTATGGTTTTTAAAATAAACATACACTTGCATTACAGGGTTTTATGCATGAAAAGTGATTTTGAAATTGTGCATTTCGTGTTCCGTCTCACGAACCGAACGAGATACCATATAGGATCTTGGGTCGGGGCGTGACAGTTCTGGAGGAGGAGACAAAGGATGAACATCATCAGCAACATAATCAGTGTCAGAACCAAAAGGAAGAATAGGTGAAAAAGAAGGAGAAGACACTGAAGAAGTAGCAAAAGGAAAAATGGATTCATAGAAAACCACATCTCTGCTATAGAAGACTCTATGAGATTGCAAATCATAGAGTTTATAGCCCTTTTTGCCAAAGGGATAACCAACAAAGACACACTTGATGGCCCTATAAGAAAATTTATCTCTACCAATGGATGAAGTGGAAGCAAAGCATAGACAACCAAAGACTTTGAGATAAGAGTATGAAGGAACATGGCCAGTAAGGACTTCAAAGGGGGTTTGGTTGGACAGAACAGAACTAGGTAGTTTGTTAGTAATGTGGGTAGTAGTCAAGAGGCAATCACTCCAGAATTTTAAAGGAAGATGAGCCTGAAATCACAAAGCTCTTGCAATCTCAAGCAAATACCTATGCTTTCTTTCAACTCTTCCATTTTGTTGAGGAGATTCAACACAAGAACTAGATTGAAGAATTCCAAGAGGAGTGAGGATATTAGCAACTGAGTGATTAAAAAACTCAGTACCATTATCAAATCTATAAATTGATTTTTAACCATGTTAATGAATGAAGATAGAAGAGAAGGAACTTGGGCCTTGGATCTCATGAGATAGGTCCAAGTTGTTCTGGAAAAATCATCTACAATGGTAAGAAAAGAAGTGAAACCATCATATGAAACATGCCTGTAAAGCCCCCATACATCACAGTGAACAAGGTCAAAGCATGAACTACTCTTTGAAGAGCTTAAAGGGAAAGGGATTCTTGTTTGTCTGGCAAAATGACAAATGTCACACAGAAAAGTAGTGCATTGAACATTGGATGGTTTACAAGCAAGTTGGTCAATCAGCTTTAGTTTGGAAAGTGGAACATGGCCTAATCTTGAATGCCATAGATTTACAGAAGTATCAATATTGCATGTTACAGATGAAGAAGTGGGAACAACAACAGAAGTAGAATTAAAACACTTGTTATTTGCTAAACCGATTGAACAAGTCTCTGCGGAAAGTCCAACTTATACAAACCATTCGTTGTCTACTAATCACCCTTGACTTCTTTAGTAGATGGTCCTGTAAAATGCACATAGTGGACAAAAATAATAGAGAACATTTACTATCCAAGGTTAGCCTACTACCAGATATCAAATTGAAAGTAAATTCAGGCACATACAACACATTGAACAAGGTAATGTGATTTGTCAAATAAATTGTGCCTTTATGAGTGATGGCTGCCTTATTACCATTGGGTAAATGAATAAAAGAGTTCATGGGTAGTGGATCAACTAATAAACGAAAGCAAGAAGTGATATGATCAGTAGCTCCAGTGTCAAGTATCTAATCAGTGGCATTTGCAGTGAATTGGGTCATGCAAATAGGATTAACAAAACTTGAAGGAAGCAACACATTACCTGCTAAGTGAGCCTCTGGACTTTCAAGAGTAGCTCCAGTACTTTGTCCCACATTGAGCATATTGAGCAGTTGCTGGAGTTGAGTAATAGAAATGACATAATTGTTGAGTTGCTCATTAGAATTCCCATTAATGCAAGAGTTCCCGTATTCATAGTGCTAGTTGCCACAAGCATCGGTTTATTAATTCGATTTGTGATTCTTGGGCATTCGGATATATCGAGTTTAGATCCATAGAGAGGATGCCACCGATATCCATGGAGAAAGAAACACTTGTCTTTGGTATGATCAGAACCATGACAAGTCACAAAACATTGAGTTCTTCGTTTATTTCGTAATTGTTTCCCTTGTAAGTACTTACTCCTTTACTCATCGCGACTTACATCAATAGAACTGGGATTGACATTGAGATTAATAGAAGGACATCCTCTCGTTGTTCTTCTTGGAGTAACATGTTCGGGCTTCATTAACATCAGCAAGGGTTTCATCATAAGTATCGACCTCTAGTGGCATTAAAGCTATCATTCATTTCATCAAGAATTGAGTAAGTTTGTGAACCAATTCAAATTCCTCTTGCTGCTTTGTTGCTCCACACAGACAATTACATACACATTTTGATAGATGGGAAAGCTCATAATACTCATCCCACATACTTCTAAATTTTGTCTAGTAAACAGATACTAACAAATGTCCTTGAGTAAAAGAAGCCAAGTCCTTTCTTACTTGAACAATTTTAGGAGCATTTGTCTGTGAATATCTAATTCTTAAGTCTTCCCAAACTTGTTTAGCAGTGGGAAGATACACCACGCTGGAGGCTATGTCAGGAGAAACAACATTCAAGAGCCAAGATATTATCATACTGTTGCACCTATTCCAAAGGCCTATGTACTTAGAATCAGTCCTAGGCTTTGGACACTGTCCATTTATCATTCCCAATTTCAGTTTTGATTCAAGAGATAATGTCATTGCTCGACTCCATTGACTGTAATTAGAACCTGTGAGAATATGAGTTATGATCTTCATGCCAGGGTGATCATTTGGATGAAGATAGAGAGGATGGTTTGGGTTTAATTGAATCGTGGACTCTTCCAGATCATAAACATCAATTTGAGTTCCTTGATATTTATCAGTGTTATTTTCAGTAGTTGATTGAGAAGGATTTCCAATTTCAACCATAATTGCCACAGAAATAACAGGAAAAACAAATGCTAATGAAGAAGAAAACCAATGGATCGATCGCAAATCGGGATAACAATATCAGAAAAGTAATGCGGAAGCAGTATTGTAATTCAAGGGATTTAGAAGATTACCAGAGATCGAAATTCATTCCTGTGAATGCTCTGATACCATGATAATTTTGAAGACCAAGATTAAAAAAACAGGGAGAAAGAGAGAGTGATGAATCTCCTCTGTTTCATTGATTTATGAACAAGCTATTACAAAGACTATATATACATTCTGTAAGTAAAGGAAAGCACCTAGCTTACGTAACTAACTAGCCAATCAACTTGAGTCTAACTAACTACAAGTTGCACTAATACAGCTAATCAAAAAACATAACAACTTAACAAACTAAGATGCTATTAACTTATATCTACACTTTTGCCACTGGCCACTGGTTGCATTTCCACACCAGAAGATGTTGTTTGCTCAGTTGTTGTTATAGTACTCTTATCAAGAAGGATCGACGTAGCCATGAAGAGCTCATGGAGTAAATAGGAAGGGCTGAGACAACACCCGAATGATGGTGGCCCATCCTACTTCAGAAAGGAACCGAGCTTGCCAAGCGGAGAGCCTGTTTTGTAGGTAGTCCAAGAGATGTTGGGGGTGGCACGCTTTATGTGCTTTTGTTTTGTAGTTCTTCGTCTCGACGGTTTAAACTCAATAGTTATAGATATTATGGAAATAAAATTATGTCATGTCATGAAATATTTTACTCAAGTCAAATGAAACTATCTAATCGTGAAACAAATTTAGAAAATGTAAACGACAGAAAATGCACTAATGGAGACGATTACCACAAACATTAAAACTCTCCCCACAGTCAGGACTCTGGAGGGATGACTCCCCCACGCTCAACTTTGTCCTTTTATATCACGGGATCCATATAGAAAGATAAAGAGTATCATAATAATGGCCTAATGGGGACGTAAATGAGTAACGTATAAAACATAGGAAATAACCATAACAAGCGTCCCCATCGATTCTTGTAAATTTGCCACATAAACCATAGCTTGCATCATTGGAAATGTGCCCCAATAATAATATCCCTTTAAGACAGATGATGCTTTCCTTGCCAAGATACGTTTTTACAAACTTATCATCATCAATGATCTTTCCGTGACCAAATCATCAATCTAAATCTCACTTGATGCATGGCAGGCATCCAACTTTAGTACGCAATTTGGGCACAAGGCTTTCGATGCCACCTCAACGCATGTTTAATCCACGATCCTCATTGAAAGAAAATGGGTATGCCAGAGTACGTCTCAAAAATTTATGTTTTAACTAGGAAATGTTATAATAATCACCCTGAAACATACGTTCTTGCAAACTTGCAACTTTTAGAGCTTTGTTTATTTTGCCTGATTGAGAGTACATGCATGGAAAGATTGATAGGAACATATCATTCTAATTTAATTACTTTAAACCTAATTCAATGAGAATGTAACAAAATCCATTTCCAATAAACGTGACAAGTTTATTAGATAACTTGACAAAAGTAGAAGGGGGTAAACGAGGAAAACGGTAACAGTGCAGACAGAAATCTATGTTCCAACATATACATGCATATACATTACACACACCTCTAAAACTTCTCAGTATTGGCTCAGCCGCTTACAAGAAGTTGCAACAAAGCAAATCCTGATAGAGCATGCTTGAGGCTCACAATCATCTAACCATGTATTTCCACTTCATAGGTCATTGGTCGCTGCATGTGTACTGGAAGGACAACAGCTTATCACTTCCGTGAACCTGGAGCTCACAATTTATCCAGCAAATCCTCAACGACTGATCTTCTGAACTGCATTCTCCAGTGCTTGAGACCAAATGCAACCAAATTGCAAGGGACAAGCATTCACGTGAACAACCAGGATGGCATACATAGATACACAGTGGTTAAGGTATCCTGCTGACCAGTTTGTCAAACCTTTGTGCTATACTATGATGGTTCCTTCCGTCATACACCGCAATAAGCGATTGTACTGCTTTAAGTATTACCTTTTTTTTGTGGTTCCTGGTGGCACTATGTTCAGCATCAAGTTGAGAGGTTGCATCCCCGAGAGATGTGCATAGCACCTGAATCCACTCCTCGAGGAATGTCGCTTTCTAAAGGAAACAAGAATGAAGGATGAGCCACAGAACCTGAATTTAAAAATCAGTGGGAAGAAATAGTGCAATTTATCTGGAAAGTTAAGCAAAATAAAAGACAAAAGTTATTGGTGCACATTGTACAATCAAAGACAGTGGCTCAAGGACAACTGCGTCACTTAAATCTCCATTCACCAGTTTCTTTGGATGCAAGATAAAGATTTGTTTCCCAGCTATTGCTCACACTTACTTTGCCATTGATCTGGATTTTAGGGCCACACAGAGCCATGATGGATTTAACGATAGGGTGGAAGAGTAAGATAACAAGAGGGGCAGAGATATTGGAAAGGTGAATCGGCATCATATTCTGAAGCCTTGCTGGTTCTGTTCGCCATTCTTCAACCTGATATTTACATGGCGCAATCGAGGATTTGAGGCGAGAAATGAGAGGGTTGAAGAAAGGATTAAAGCCTAGCATAAAGTATGACAATTTGAGGCAGGGAGGGGAGGGAGGGAAGTAGAAGTTGAAAGGAGGAAAAGAAACTAAACAAGAGTGTAGATTGTTCGAAATCTAACCAAGATTTCAATTATTAGGGAATAATTGTCAAGCACGAAACTTTTGGCTGCACAAATAGACAAATGTTCATGCAAGGGTACTGCATGGTTTAATTACCAGTTCAGCTACTTTTTTAGGAGAAACAAAAGAATGATGACCATTAAGAAAAAGGATCAAAGGGCAAGAACCAAATTGTCATTTAATCCAAAAATGTAAACATATGGTTGTAGTTTTACTCTGCCAGTAGCATTGGCAAACAATCTTGTTCAGCGAATATAATCCCAAAAAAGGTTTCAAATATTATACTCTTTTAACAACTTCATTGAATTTTGGTCATCAGAGCTTACTTTGATGAGAAAATCTTGTATCGGTTGATGGTCAGTTCTTGAAGCAAGGCCAAGCACATGCAACATGGTTGACGTTAGCTGCAACAAGAAAATACATAAGCCAAAATCCAAATAAATTGAAACAGATGTTACTGGAAATAAAAAAGAAAAGGTCACAAGGGAGATCATTCTTTGAACTCGAAGCGTTTCATGTGAAATTTTACCATACAGAGTCTTATTTCTGGGGTTTCCACGAGAGAACGTACAAGGAATTATTATTATTATTTTTGATAAGAAAGATTGTACAAGTTTTCAGATCTCATTTCAAATAAACAAAGGTTCTGGGCTAATAACGATTCACATTGAATCCTGTAAATGATAAGCTAATAAGAACACTGTTCAAGTAGTTGTAGTCGATTGCTTGTGTCCATGACACCAACAGCATATATATATAAACTCAAGTGTCACACTCACACAACTATAGTAACCTCCCAACCAATTGGTCCCACCTTCTTTGGCAAAATTGTACCCTCAATTAATATATTTAAGCTGCTTTAGGTAGGGTAACTCCCCCATGTAGCGCCTAGAAGCATACCCATATACAGTCGGTCCCAAGCCCAAGCTCAGGTGAAAGAGGGTTGCATTAGGAAGCGAGTTACCCGTAATGCCCCGCGTAAAATTTTGTCAAATCACTATGAACATTAATCCAAACTATTTTCACATAATACTAGGAAGTCAAATGTATTAACCTGTTGCACCCGCCTCCGGGTGCTGCGGATGAGCAAAGGGCATCACATCTACACCCTGGTGTGCTTGAAATTCAGCAAATGTGTTCCTTGCACATGACTTGAGGTGTACTGAATAGGCTAGGCGCGCCACATCGTCATCTGGGTGCGGTATGAAATTAGCGAGGGCGTGGTAAAAAACTAGTGACTGTTATTGCTAGGCTTAGATTAGCAATTTGGAACAAGCGGGTGCTGTGGATAAACAAAGGGCATCACATCTACACCCTGGTGTGATTGAAATTCAGTAAGCGTGTTCCTTGCACTTGCCTTGAGGTGTACCGAATAGGCTAGGCGCGCCACATCGTCATCTGGGTTCGGTATGAAATTAGCGAGGGCGGGGTAAAAAACTAGCGACTGTTATTGCTAGGCTTAGATTAGCAATTTGGAACATAGAACCATGACCTGGAAAGGGACGAAGTTAATAGATATTATGATTAAAAAGATAGGTTAATATAACGTGTCTACAAGGAACAAAATGGGTAGGGGAAAAGCTAGAGAACTAGAGAACACAGTTATTTTAGGAGATATGTACTGTTTCTTGTTCTTATCATTTTTGGTTAGAGTATCTGATGGGAACTAAGGTGAGACCTTTGGGAGCCTAGTACTACTTGTATGAGTAGGTATAAGGTAGAGAGAGAGAGAGAGAGAGAGAGAGAGAGAGAGAGAGAGAGAGAGACTGCATGACCTGCCCGAAGGCGGGGAATATAGCAAAAGTACAAACCACCGACGGTACTTTGCGTACGACATTATTTGGTTGGTTGATGCTTGTGCTTCCAGCACGTTTTTGCCTTTGCCTGGGACCATTACAGTTCTCTATCTTCTCAACCAACGACATGCATCCCTTGACAAGGGTTTGTTTTGCTTAATGAACCTCAGCCGCCAATTAAATAGTAAATACCCTTCGTGGTCCTAGTCGGTGAACTTCGTTGGACATTCGCAGGGTGGGAGTTCTTGTAAAACAGTAAAAGGCTTGTGTCTTGATAGTAATGCCCTTATCAGGCCACCCGTGCGGTGGAAGGCACTGATGACGAGCTTTCCAGTGTTGTTACCCAAGTTCAAAGTGTTTACTAAATATTTCTCAAGGGTACCTAGATCACGGCCCCCAGTGGTCAGTTCTAAGGTGGTAATTTGAGGAGTTCTCAAGGATTCCCAGTGTTACTATCCCCTTGCAATTCAGTTCCTAGGTCCCCATCATTTCAAAGATTCCTGACCAGAAGACCTAGGTGGAAGTGTACTATTGTACTAAGATTCTAAAAGAGTACCTAGGGTTAGGCCCCAAGATCAATGCTGAAATTCACTTGGAAATTTTCCAAAGTTACCTAGGATAAGGCCCTGGAGCACTCTCTACTCAATAAGCATTGAGTTCATAAATCATACACGAGCAATGACTATGGAGCATTTGTCCCCTTAAATGCTAAGTCTTTGGCCAAGGTGTTAGTGAGCATGCTCCATCTCCAAATTCTGAACCTCTCAATAGTCAACTTGCCTATAACGGTTTGGTCTCGAGAGGATAAGATTCCTTCAAAATGACAAAAACTAACAACAGGAAGTGGCTCATGATTACGCTCCAAATTCTTAAGACTACATATAGTGGACTTGAGATTTATTTTACTTCATTCAAAACTGGAGAGTAGTAACAAAGCATTTGGTAAATACGGGAATTTTACAGGAGATATCAAAGTTATCTGTTGTTTCGCAGGAAACTTGGTCTTCCAAAGTTGTTCGTCCCCTTGTGTGCTCGCGTATATAAATGTGTATATATATATATATATATACACACACACACACACACACACATATATATATATGTAGAGAGAGAGAGAAAGAGAGATGGCTTTCTTTGATGTTCAAGAGCAATCTTAGCACCAACCTGATGAATAGACGGAGGAGACGCAAGTATCTCATCCACTTATAGGTCCTCTAATAAATATACGACTGTTACTCTAGCTGATGGTTCATCCTCCACAATCTTGGTAGTGGTAGTGTCAAAATTTCTCCTTCCTTGTCATTATCATATGTTTTATACTCCCTCAGTTCCAGGCAAAGAGTCCACTATACTATTTTGAGATGTTTCACTTAAAGAGTCCACTTTCAAAAAATTAAGCTTAAAATTTTCATAATCTTTCATCGTTACCCTACACTTGCGCTCTAATTATTTTGGTTGTGCTTAAGTATTTTTGTAATTATGACCAACTCCAATGACACTAATATATCGCTTAATAATTACACTTTTCAAACGTGGACTCTTTGGGTAGAACGGAGGGAAGTACTTGCCAAAATTTCCATTCAAGCTGAAGTATGTTAGTCAAATTACGTCTTCAAATTGTTGTGTTTCATTTTTCCTGGATATCGTCGCTTTCACATCTTCAAATTTCCTGGATATTTTTCCTGAACTAAAATCACGAGTACACCTCACACCGTGAATTTCTAGTTCAATATTATCTAGATCTGCTAACTTAATTTGCTTCTAAAAAATTATTCCAATTAATATAACATTCTAATGACTTTTCTCCAAAAGAAAAAATAAAATAAAATAAAAAAGACTTTGATCATAGTAGTACAAGTGATGTTTTCACTGTTTAAGTTTTTTGAAAAGAAAGCGAGTTTTATTTGCACCAAATCCCACTTTGCACCCCCGATCCAAACAACCAAAATAACCCCCACGTGACAAAAAATTGTAACATTGTGTATGACATTGGGGTGCAAAGTGGGATTTCATGGATACTTCATGTGTTTTTCGTATTCTGGCCTTATGTTTTCTATGGAAGAGTAGACTTTTGAGGCCAAGGCTAATGGAACTTGGGACTTGGTCTCACTTCTTGAGGGTAAGAAGGCTATCGGGTGTAAATGAGTGTATGTAGTTTAGAAGAATCCTAATGAAAATGTTGCTCATAAAGTAAGATTGGTTGCTAAAGGATATGCTGAGGTGTATGTCATAGATTATATTGATACTTTTTCTCCAATTGCTAAGTTGATTTCTGTTCATCTCTTCGTAACTTCAGGTGCTTCTAACTATTGGCCTTTATATCAATTGGATGTGAAGAGTGTTTTTGTTCGTGCCGATTTACATGAAGAGGTTTATATGGAGCAACTTCCTGGGTTTATTGCTTAGAGGGAGTATGGGTGTAAGGTATTCAAGCTGAAGAAATCATTGTATGGGTTGGAGTAGTCTCCTCGTGCTTGGTTTGGGTGGTTCAGTGTTGTAGTGTTAAACAGGTTACATAGGAGTATGTGTGATAAATCTGTGTTTTTTTCAATGGGGTGATAGTGGTTATATCTTATTGATTGTCTATGTTGATGATATTGTAATTACACAGTGATTTGCTAGGTATTGATGAACTCAAAGAGAAAGTTTAGATAAAGGACTCAAGGTATCTAATATACTTTCTTAGAATCGAAGTGACTCAGTCCAAGAAATCGATATTCTTGTCATTGAGAAAGTATGTTCCCTACTTGCTTGTGGACGTGGGTTACTTGGAGCAAAACCATGCAACACTTCAATGGATCCATAAGCTTTGTCATTGATGAGAGTGAGGTGTTTCAAATCGGAATAATACAAAAGATTGGTGTGTAAGTTAAATTATCTTGTAGTAATTTGTCCAGATATTGCTTTTTCGTGTGTCTGTTGAGTCAATTCACGGAGACTCCAATGCGACTCATTGGAATCAAGAAACAAACAAAAAGGAAAGGAAAGATGAAACACAAATCATGGATCAACTAAGCCCTCGGCATATAGATCATGCTCATGCATAAGCAGGTAGAGGCTTTCTCTAGTGCTGCTGATTGGAGTGTGTGCCCGAGTGATAGAAGGAGAAGGTTAACTACAGGGTAATGTGTATTTGTGGGTGGAAATTTGGTTTCTTCAAGGAGTAAGAAATAGAGTTTGGTTGTCAGGTTTAGTGGAGGTCTAGTGCAGAATCAGAGAATTGTGTGATGACTCAAACTACCTAGGGCTTATGTGGGTAAAGCAATTATTGGAAGAAAGTGGTTGAGATTATAGTGCGATAACCGGGATGGCATGCACATATCAACAAATTTGGTTTCCCATGGAAGAACTAAACATATAGAGATTGATTGTCCTTTTGTGCGAGAGAAGATCCGGCCGAAGCTAGTTTCCACTTCATACGTGCATATGTGCACACATGAGAACAGCTAGTTGATTTTTTACTAAGAATTTTACCAGAGTGGAGGGTGGATTTTATTTGGGACAAGCTGCACATGATAAATATCTATGCTCTCTTGAGATTGACGATGTTTAGTAGCCTAAGCTAATCCCTGGGAGTGAAGTGCCGGGAGAGTAGAGCCTAGCTATGACCTTTTAGGGCCTTTTAACGGCCCAAAAAGAGCCTCTTCTTTCAAGCAGGCGAGTGTTATGAGAAGAATAAGTTTATAGGCTTCCGATGTATTGGCCTAAAGTACATAGTATATATATATATATATATATATATATATATATATATATATATATATACTTGCTATTATCCTAAAAGGAGTGACGATCAATAAGAAAACAAAGAGGACCTTTTCTTCAGTTTCTCTCTCAACCTTTTCTTCCGAGATACCTCTCAATCTTTCTTATTTCTTTCATTGATTTGGATACACTTTACAACATATGAGTTGTACTCTCTTCAAGATGATCAAGGAAAGAGTCTCTTCCTAGAAAAAACAAGCTTTCAGATGCTTGTCCCCAGATGGTTAGCACATCATCTTGGGAAAAGTGGCGTAGCGGAAACTTGAATTGTTCGAGATACTATCATGATACCCAATGGTATTGAGGAAAACAAATGAAGCCAACAAATAGCAAAAAGGAGAGCTACGTGGTTCGGCAAAACTCGCCTGCATTGACTCGGAGAGCCACCAATTTCACTAATTGAGAGAAATACATAGTATAAAGTTCACTCGTGTTTATATTCAACACAAAATCCCTTACCCACCTGGATAAGCCCTTTGCACACCCACTCTAAAAAAACCTAGTGAAATTATATAATCTCACCCCTTTGTTGCTCTCTCCCCCCTAAGCAAACTTTGACACCCAACCGAGCCTCTTTTGGCCTCATTCCGGCATCCTGACCTATAACATGCCTTTGCCTATTTCCGGCCTAACTCGGCTCTCACCTTTAGTGTCTCATTTTTCTCTCAACAAATACGCCCTCTCTTGCTCCTTTTATACTAAGTAAAACCCCTTCAAGAACCCACTACATAATTTTTGAAGCTTCTAGTGCACTAAAACAAATTGGAAGAATCAAAAGAGAGTCTCTTCGTATTCCCAAAAAAATCTGCAAGCCTTTTCATCTTCCTTAGATTTTTTTCCTTTACTTTGTAAGTTCTACAAACTATGAGATTCGGCCACCACATGGGCTGGACCTACCCAACATATCACGAAATAACCTATGACGTGAAAATGACGACGACAAATTCCCACGAAAGGCTCTCGATTGTGAAATATTAGTCACTCCATCCCAAAATGAGTGTCCATTTTAAAATTTTTCTTGTCCTAAAATGAGTGTCCATTTTTGTAAACAACTCAACTCAGTCCATTTCCCAATCACTTGGGTCGGTTACATGAATCCTTTCCCTTCATTCAATTTGGTCCAAAGCTAAGTCATCACACACCACTCTCATTGATATCTTTCTTTATTATTATTTTTATCAATATTTATATCTTTCTTTATTACAATGTCCATCTTAGATTTGGTCTTCCCCTTCCCCTATTTCTAGTCTGGTTGACATTAATACACTCGTACTTCCTAATGGGTGCAGTAATTGGGCTACGTTATACGTGTCCATACCATCTTTGGCGATTTTCTCCAATTTTATCTACTATTAGGGTGACTTTCACTGTCTCACGTCCATTTTTATATAGTTTTACTAAATTCACCTTTACTAACTACGATGTCCTAGTGGTTACTTGCAATGTTATAGCATGGACACTACGGGTATTCCTGTCTACGTGCTACTAAAATGACCTAAAAGTCAACTTCCATATTTTTTGTGAAACACAAACAATTGACACTCATTTTGGAATGGAGGGAGTACATCTTTCAGTTAGCTCCAGAACTTGATTAAATGGACCAGCAGACTGTGATATGCTACATGGTCTGAAACATTTAACGCTCGTTAGGGGGTGGCTAACATAGATGCTAGGATTAGGATGCGGCTTCATACTCTAAACTTTAAATTTACTCTTCCTTAAGAAAAGTAGATTATTGCTTCTGCAAGTTTGTTAATCTTAAGATAATCATGTAGCAAATTGTTAAGTTAAGCATCCTACATGAATCTCATTTTTTATATTTTAGTAGAAGTTCCGGTGCACTTGTTCTGGAGAGGAAGTGTACTACCATATTTTGGAATGCTCAAGTTAAAGGGTCCAACAAGGTTCATCATGCTTTAACACTCCCCCTCATGTGAATCCCGCTCAGACCTGGAGTCAAGCCTAAATCCTGCTTGTTCGGCCTGCTAAGTATAGAGCAGAGCTCAGATTGAGGTGATCTAGGCTGAGTTCAGATCAAGGCCGGAGCTCGGGCTTGGAAATGGACACACTAATATGGGCCAAGCTTGGAAAGAGCTAGGTCCAGCAATTTAAGCCCAATTCACAGCCCTACATAATTCAATAGAAGAACATGCACTTTGTTGTGTCATTATTATTTTACAGAAAATCAATAAGTCTGGAGATGCTTGACCTGCTTCTCAAGCGCAACCCTGTACTTGAAGCTAGTAGGCGCGGCAATGTGGTCAGAACTAAGATTTTCAAGTGTGTTCTCCACCCCTTGAACAACATCAGAGAACGATCGTCCATAATCTGTTAGCATATCATAAGAAAAAGATGATCAAGAAAACAATACAATTTCTAAATATTTTTACAGAATGAGCAGAGCACAAACCTAAATTCAGTTATTCTTTTAAAGGCTTTTCGCCAGTAATAGATTTCAGATATAGATTAATGATCCCACATTAAAAATACTTCCCCTGGTCAACGTAAGGAGCCAGTGTTGACTCTTGTATATTAAAACTAGTAACAGAAACATACATTAAAACAAGAGATAGAAACATGTTTGGCAAATGTTTCTGTGCAGTTTTGTAAATTAAAACTAAGACAGATATGCAGAAAAATCATTGAAGTAAAACAATGTATGTAAGAGGCCCCTTGGGGTAGAGAGAGAGGGAGAGAGAGAGAGAGATTGATCAGATTTCATTCTCATATTCTACAATAGTGATGTAATAAAGAGAGAGAGAGAGAGAGAGAGAGAGAGAGAGAGAGAGAGAGAGAGAGAGAGAGAGATTGATCAGATTTCATTCTCATATTCTACAATAGGGATGTAATAAAGCCAATTGGTAGCAACTAGTGTGAGAAAGAAAGGAAGATTTGGAGTGAGAATTACCCTGAATTGGAGATCCTTCAGAGAGATTGGGAGAGGAAAAAGATAAACTAATGGGCTGTATAGGGATATTTTAGCAAATGACTGATTTTATCTGAATTTGTTGCATAAAGTTCCAAAGGGAGATCTCATTTAATCCTTGCTTCCGTGTTTTCAAACACCATTTTGGTGTTCCTGTTCTTTTGTCTATTTTGAGAAACATTTCTAAAATTCGGAAACAGAAAGAGCCACCAAGCACGTTTATGTTTCCTCTTTAGGTACCACCAGCAAACATGATAGATTTAACAAACAAGTTCTATAAGAACTTGGGACAAAATTGCTGCGGCGAGACAAACATCTGAAAAAGATCCACAAAATAGCTGTAAGGAGAAAAGAAAAACACGGAACCGAACTGTTTCTTAGGATGCTCTTTCGTATATTGACTACCCGCTTTCATAAAACTATGTGATGTTGGGTTCATTCCAGAGCCCGTCAAATTTGCGAACCCCCCCCCCCTTCTTCCTCCGGCAGATGGAAAGACGGAGAAAAAAAAACAGCAGATTGTGAACTTCTCCACAAAGGAGGACATGGTTGCTGGAAAAGATGTGCCTTACAGTGGCCATGACGAGATAGAAGACGAGCTAAGAAAACAAATGACATAAATGGTAGTCAAAAAGAGAGAAAGGAAAATCGTGTAAGATTCAACATGAAAATTATGAAGTAGCAAGAGCAGTGCATCAATGTCTTCAAATTTATCGTTGTACATGAGAACATGTCAGAGATGAGAAAGTTAAGAATGCATTTCATCCTCGGAAAAACAACACTAAGTTAAATAGCATTGCATATAGTTGGGCACACTTTCTTCTCGTTGAGGCAATGAAAGATAGAGTCACTTCAACCACAACTACTAGAGGAAGATATCAAGTGTACTACAAACCAAGAATAGTTGGTGGGACAGCCAAAGCAGCAGCAGCTTGTATCCTGATCTTGAAGTTAGAAGAATCACGGAGAAGTAATAAGAGAATACTAAAAACAGATGGGGCCCTGTCAAAGAAAAAAAAAGTTTACATTAGTTATCTCATGATAGTGGGACATGCTAACCACAAATGATAGAAGATTCAGTAGTCTAAAACCATTAAATTTGGTGATATGCACAAGCAGTCGGGACACCATATATGATCTTCATGTTCTTCAATCTTTTATGTCCATGATAAATCTTCTCTCTTCTGCTGGATGTTCTGTTTTGATTTAACCATCCAGCTTCTATTTTATGTCAGATGACCTTTAAGTAATTCATGTGACTAAACCAGGGATGTTTGTAAATTGCTTTTTAGGAGGACCTTCTTGTAGTCTTGTAATAACTTCTTTTCTTCTTCTTCTTCTTTTTTGGATAAGAAAAGAGATATATTAGATTAAGAGTAGAATGTTACAAGACGATGGACGAGAAATCCATCAAGAATAAATCAAAACACTTCAACTAGGAAACAAACCAAAAAGGCAAAGCATGCCAATCCCTCTAAATCAAAGTTACACGAACCCCACGAAAGGCGCTCCTCAGTGACACCCAAAGAGAAGTCAAATGAACCACCCTATCCCATGGGAGAGAGAGACCTCGACAAAGCCTGGAGTTCGGTCCTTATACACCAAAGAATAGCAAGAACTCCACACTTCCACAACAAAGGCGCATCCCCATCTCACCCAAATCCTTGAAACTTAATCTGAAGAAAATGTAAAATTGATCAAGGACGAACCCACGTCTCACCAGCCACACCAAACAACCACTGCTAAGGAAACCACGCACCTTGGCAAAATAAAACAAGTGATCATGAGATTTGACGGAGTTCTTACACATCACACACCAGTCTGGAGATATCCTCTTGAAAGGTCTAGCATTCCAAACAATCACTCATGTTAAGTTTGCTAAGGACCAAGGACAAGCAAAAGCTCTTCCGGATTAGGAGATCTAGTCAAATGAGACAGGGAGTGACATGTGTATATCTTAGAACCTTCCAAAATCCAGGAGCGGGAATTGGAGCGACAGAGGAGAGAGTATCAAGAAGATTGACGACCTCTACGGTCTCATAATAAACAAGGTTTCGAAAGAAGTGGAAATTCCAAGAGATATCAACATCCCCACCTCCTGTATCAAACTCAATGGGAGCAAAATGAAGCGAGGAGAGACGAAATAATCGAGGAAAAGCAGAATGTAACGAGATATCCCCACCCAAACATCCTCCCAGAACCGAATACGAGCACCATCCCCCACCTTGAGTTGGATAAGAGGGTAACACTGATGATTGAATGGCTGATGCTAGTATCCCACCCATTTTGATTCATGCCAAACTTGCTCTTGATCACTTTATGCCATATAGACAGCGGTTCTCGGGGAAAACTCCAAAGCCACTTTCATGCAAGAGAGATGTTCCCACAAATCAGATGAGCGCCAAGCCTCCCTCCTCCTTAAGCACTTATCCCACACGACTAAATGGTCCCTACCACCCTCTTCAGGCCCTTTTCAAAGAAAATTACTAATAATAGTCTCAATGCTACGAGCCACACTCCCCCAAATCTTGAAAAGAGACAGGAAGTATAGTGGGACACTCAACAAACAAGCTTTAGTAAGAGAAATTCTACCCCTTAAAAAAGGAAAAGCCCGCTTCCACCCATCAAAGCGCCTTCCCACCCTCTCAAGCATTGGGTCCCAAAAACAAACAAATCTAGGTTACAGCCAAGGGGATCCCCTAAGTAGGACAATGGCCAGGACAAAGCCCTACAACCTATCAAATATTCATAGGCACCGACCTCCTGGACATCCATGTTAACCCCCGCTAAATCACACTAGGCAAGATTAATCTCAAGTCCAAAGATGGACTCAAAGATCTGGACAAGAGTATGAGCATTCGTATATCGACAAGTGCTCTCGAACAGAAACAAAATAGATTGATCTGCAAAATATAAATGAGACCATATATTCCTTTCTCCCCACCGGACATCGAGAAAGCAACCTAAGGACACCATATATCTCGAA